>CM065682.1:27050433-27130433 GCA_017654935.2 Phymorhynchus buccinoides
ATCGTCATCATCAACATCATCATCATCATTATCATAGTCATCAGTCCATGGTATGGACTTTTCACCATGGACCGTAAACATAGGTGGTTACTTGAATACTTGTACATCATTTTATTTGCTTTGTTAAATCTCAGTCATTTCGTTAGAGTATTTTTTTCTCTGATAATAACGGGAGGCTCTGTTTTCAAGGGAACCGAGTCTGTTGCGCAGAGCTTTGAAAATCGCTGTCTGTCTGCTGTGTAGTAATGGTGAGGATATTTATTATGCTAATCCTTTTGATGGTTTATCATTTATTTACAGGCAAACTGTTGGGGCGGGCCCAGAAAATCGCCTTCTGTCTGCTGTGTAAAGTGGGACAGAAAGGGGAAGCAATGATCCGGCAGGGAGACAGAGTGAGTGCCCTTTGTTGTGTCCGTCTGTTTGTCTCTCCATCTGATAAATTTATGAAGATAAAAGAGAGAATCATATCCATTATGTCTTTGTGCATAAGAAAACCAGGCACAAGTCAACTGCATGATTTTAGGCAAAAGCTTTGTCAACAACCCTAATAATACTGAATTTCACATTCATGATTAAGTGCTATTAGAACAAGTTATGTTATCTACACAACTTCTTCTTCTGCGTTCCCAGGGCATATGGCCATAATGGGTAAGGTACGTATGTGTCCTGTTTTCAGTTTTCACTGGTCTCCCCGCTGCATACAGTCAACACATTCCGATTTTGGAGGAGCTCAAGGGAGAAAATTTATTAGGTCGATTTTTTTTTAAAGAGGAAGGAGAATGGACCAATAAGTCAGAAAGATAATAGACGATAGAAAGCAAAGGGAGAAGGCAGAGTCAAAGAGAGTGGCAGATTAGAGGAAGTTACAAGCACAGAACTTCAAGAAGGTGGGGAAACTATTTTTACGAAAGACCCCCCGGTATCCCCACGGGGAGAGACTCGTGGAGGGGGCGGGGTCATATGAAGGCACGAGGCATCCACCCACTGCCCATCTACACAACTGAATGAAGTTTGAGTGTTCTGTACTTGTGTCATACTGCGGTACATCAAAGTGTACTGTGCAATGTGGGCATTGTATTGTGGCAGGTGGCCTTAGTGTACCCCAACAACGACCCTATCTCCTTCATCTGCGCGTTCTACGGCTGTGTCATGGCTGGGGTGGTGGCTGTGCCTGTTGAAGTGCCTCTCTTGAAACGGGTTGGTGCCGCTCAGGTATGTTGACAGCAATAATAATGTTAGTATTGATCATAACAACAATGATGTTAATGGCTGTGTTATAACTGGGGGGGTGGCTGTGCCTGTTGAAGTGCCTCTCTTGAAACGGGTTGGTGCCGCTCAGGTATGTTGACAGCAATAATAATGTTAGTATTGATCATAACAACAATGATGTTAATGGCTGTGTTATAACTGGGGGGGTGGCTGTGCCTGTTGAAGTGCCTCTCTTGAAACGGGTTGGTGCCGCTCAGGTATGTTGACAGCAATAATAATGTTAGTATTGATCATAACAACAACAATGATGCCTCTCTTAACGGGTTGGTGGCTGTGTTCAATAATAATGTATTGATCATAACAACTGGGGTTATAACTGGTGGCTGTGCCTGTTGAAGTGCCTCTCTTGAAACGGGTTGGTGCCGCTCAGGTATGTTGACAGCAATAATAATGTTAGTATTGATCATAACAACAATGATGTTAATGGCTGTGTTATAACTGGGGTGGTGGCTGTGCCTGTTGAAGTGCCTCTCTTGAAACGGGTTGGTGCCGCTCAGGTATGTTGACAGTAATAATAATGTTAGTATTGATCATAACAACAATGATGTTAACGGCTGTGTCATGGCTGGGGTGGTGGCTGTGCCTGTTGAAGTGCCTCTCTTGAAACGGGTTGGTGCCGCTCAGGTATGTTGACAGCAATAATAATGTTAGTATTGATCATAACAACAATGATGTTAATGGCTGTGTTATAACTGGGGGGGTGGCTGTGCCTGTTGAAGTGCCTCTCTTGAAACGGGTTGGTGCCGCTCAGGTATGTTGACAGTAATAATAATGTTAGTATTGATCATAACAACAATGATGTTAATGGCTGTGTTATAACTGGGGGGGTGGCTGTGCCTGTTGAAGTGCCTCTCTTGAAACGGGTTGGTGCCGCTCAGGTATGTTGACAGTAATAATAATGTTAGTATTGATCATAACAACAATGATGTTAACGGCTGTGTTATAACTGGGGGGGTGGCTGTGCTGTTGAAGTGCCTCTCAGCTCAGGTATGTTGACAGCAATAATAATGTTAGTATTGATCATAACAACAATGATGTTTGGCTGTGACTGGGGGGGTGGCTGTGCCTGTTGAAGCCTCTCTTGAAACGGGTTGGTGCCGCTCAGGTATGTTGACAGCAATAATAAAGTATTGATCATAACAACAATGATGTTAATGGCTGTGTTATAATGGCTTTGTTGAAAAACGGGTTGGTGGCAGGGTTGACAGAATAATGTTAGTATTGATCATAACAACAATGATGTTAAAAACGGGTTGGTGCCGCTCAGGTATGTTGAAAGTTAGTAGATGACAACAAAAGCTGTGCCTGGAGTGCCTCTCTTGAAACGGGTTGGTGCCGCTCAGGTAGTCAAAGAGAGACAGATTAAGAAGGAAAAGTTATGTTGACAGTAAAGCACATAAGAATGTGTCCTTCCAGCAAGGTCGGAGGGGGAACTATTTGTACTGAAGAAAGATAGTAGATGACACAAAGCAAGGAAAAAGGCAGAGTCAAAGAGAGACAGATTAGAGGAACATACAAGCACAGAACTTCCAGAAGGTGGGGGAACTATTTGTACTGAAGACCCTCCCCCCCGCCACCCCGCATACACAAAGCAACACAAACACACACAAAGGCATGCACGTCCTAAACTGGTACAAAGACTGCCTAAACCACTGAACTGATCATTACGATTGTTGTCTAGAGGATACAGGCGGTCAAGGGATGGGATTTCTACTGGGCAGTCTGAACGTGTGTCGGGTGTTGAGCTCAGAGCACTGCTACAAAGAGCTGCCTAAACCACTGAACTGATCATTATCATGATTGTATTACAGGATGCAGGGGGTCAAGGGGTGGGCTTCTTACTGGGCAGTCTGAACGTGTGTCGGGTGTTGAGCTCAGAGCACTGCTACAAAGGGCTGCCTAAACCACTGAACTGATCATTATCTTAATTGTATTACAGGATGCAGGGGGTCAAGGGGTGGGCTTCTTACTGGGCAGTCTCAACGTGTGCTGGGCCTTGACCTCAGAACACTGCTACAAAGGGCTGCCTAAAACTGGCAATGGGGAGGTGGTCACTTTCAAAGGTTAGTTATTGGTGTGTGTGTGTGTGTGTTTTCATGTAAGCATTGTATCAGCTTTGAGAGCTCTTCTAGCACCATGTATTTTTTTACATTTTAGGTTGTCCATTGCATCTCAACCGACAAGAGGGGAGTAACGATTTTTTTTTAGTGCGCATGGGTTGCTATAACAAGGAACATTAACATATGATAGACAAACACGTGGCAGGGTGCTTGGCAGTGAATGTCTTTGCATTTGGTGGGAGTGTAGAGTGATGTCTTGGGTGAATGTATTCGCCCATGGTGCTTAAAGAGTTAAAGCAGTTTGTGTGAAAACAGAATTAAGTCCTTTCTTTTCTAAAGTTCCAAATGGCACCCACTAAAAAGAGATCCTGGAAATTTACAATAATGATTTTTAAAATTCTGTTCCACTGTCATAGTGACCTTGATATCAAATTGGTTTGTGTCAGAGAATCTAAAAGAACTTCCCAAAGATTTTGTTAGCCCCTTTTATTACAACTGACAACATACTGTAGACGCTATTTGACTAAAGTGTATTTACTTTCATGTCTATTTATTGATGTTGTTTTGCATTCTAGGTTGGCCTCGGTTGAACTGGTTTGTGACGGAGAATCTGAGTAAACCTCCCAAAGATTGGCAGCCCCCTCCCCGCCTGTCGGAAGATGTGCCCGCATACATTGAGGTGGGCTTGCCAGTTGTTGGTGTTGTGATCATGTTCAATCTGCTATTGTAGTTGTTTTTTGCTTGCTTTCTTTTACTTCTTGGTCACTGTTGAGAAGTTGTAAATCCAACCATCTTTAATACTTAAAAAACCCATATTTATTTATTTATTTAAACGTGACTCTTTCTGGCAGAAGGAGACAGGCATGGTCAGGCAACAGTCGAAAAGCACACAATATTGCTTTTTCCCAAACACGCACAGCCGTCAAAAGGCGCACATATTTATGGTAGAAAAGCGCACAATATTTACAATCCGAAAGAGCACAGTTGTTTTTGAGACGGGCGGACTAGGACTAAACCTTTCCCTAACCCTATTCCTAACCCTAACCCTATTCTTAACCCTAACCCTAAACATATCCCTAACTATCCCTAACCTATCTGAAAAACAAGGAATACCTGGGTACGCAGAATTGCAATGATACAAATGCTCAGCAGAATGAGCTCAAGTTTTGAACGGTTGAAGTGTGCGCCTTTGGACGGTAAAATTGTGCGCATTTTGCCGTGCGCCTTTGGATAGTGTGCGTTTTTTGTGTGCCCCCCATGGTCAAAGGGCAGTAGCCCGAAATATTTGCCGAATAAATTTACACCATCTTCCCATTTGTTTGTTTTTTCTATTGTTTTGAATGCTATTTATTTATTTATTCATCCATTCATTTTTGGTACTCTCCCCAAAATGTTTCCTTGGCTTATAAATAATGAATGCCAAATTGGTTTATGCAAGTGTATTGGATACTGATGCATGCACTTTCCCATTGTTATTTTATAATGCATTATATCATTACATAATATTTATTGCTTGGTTACAATGGAGTATGTGATTATAATTTTATGCTGTTCATTGTGTTCTATTACTGTTTCAGTATTGTATGAACAAAGACGGCAGCACTGTCGGTGTCACGTCGACACGTAACACCATGCTGTGTCACTGTCGAACCCTGACTGTTGCATCCAACTACACTGAAGGTAATTCTACAACTACTGCTTCTACTCCTCCTCCTTTTCCTGCTCTTCTTCCTCCTACTGTCATTACTGCTACTACTTATAAAAAGAATAACATTGTGCTGTGTGACTATTGTGTTCTATTTGTGTCAGCCGATTTCACAGAAGGTTAAGGAAAAAGCAATAATGTTTATTTTTATTTTTAAGCTAACAAATAAACAAACAAGAGCTTTCTGACTTTTGAGTTCCTAGAATGAGAAAAGTGTTCTTCAGTGAGTGACATTGCCCCACTTCCAGCGATCTTATTTAGGTTTGTCCTCAGCGTTCAGGGGTTAACTTTTTCACACCTAAGCAGGCGCTGACGGCTGGTGGTGATCTTGTCACTCATAGCCTGTTCGTTTGCCTGTCACCACTGTTACAGCTATGGTCAGTTACTGTTCGTTTGCTGGTCACCACTGTTACAGCTATGGTCAGTTACTGTTCGTTTGCTGGTCACCACTGTTACAGCTATGGTCAGTTACTGTTCGTTTGCTGGTCACCACTGTTACAGCTATGGTCAGTTACTGTTCGTTTGCTGGTCACCACTGTTACAGCTATGGTCAGTTACTGTTCGTTTGCTGGTCACCACTGTTACAGCTATGGTCAGTTACTGTTCATTTGCTGGTCACCACTGTTACAGTTATGGTCAGTTACTGTTCGTTTGCTGGTCACCACTGTTACAGCTATGGTCAGTTACTGTTCGTTTGCTGGTCACCACTGTTACAGCTATGGTCAGTTACTGCAGTGGTTGCAGAGAACCGTTAGGTCTTTTTTTTTTTTTAATATATAAATATCCCTAGTGCCTTGTATTTTTGTAAGGGATAATAGTACTGAAAACATCTTTGAAAATGTAAGTAATATAAAGTTTGGGTTCTGACCTTTTTATTGATGTATGGCAACAGGCTTTTGCGCATTTAGTGAGCATCGTATAAACATCGCAATGTTACAAAACATCATGCCATCCACAAAGGCTGTAAGGATATGCAGGCTAGCAGGCTAACCGACAGCCGTCCAGAAAGAATTCACAATCTCATGGCTGGTTCAGTGTTTTCATTGTTATGCACAGGCTTTAGTTTTTGCTAAAAAAGAAAGAAAGAATAGTTAACAAAGCTAGTGATAGTATTTTGCGCTATGTTCATGGTGTTAAAATGAATGTAGCGGCCTGTTGTTATGTGTTTATTGCAGTGATTTGATTGATTTGATAAGAGCTCTGTGTTTCAGGTGAAGTGATGGTCTGTGTCTTGGACTTCAAGCGGGAAGTGGGCCTCTGGCACGGCATTTTGTGTGTGAGTAGGCCTGGACGTTTTTGGGGTGGTGGTGGTGGGGGGGGGGTCATATTTCTATACATTTTAAGATTATATTAAATAGGTATGGATAAAAACAGTAGATGTATGCAGTAGATTTGGGAATTGTCTGTCTGTGTGAGTTTGGTCATAATTGGTGTGTGTGTTTGATTTGTGTGCATGCGCTTGTGTGTGCAGTATCCAAGTTGGTTCCTATGCAATTTCATGTGCGCACACTTTTGTGCTTGCAACTGTGTGCCTGCATACATTTTCTGTTGTTTCATTTTCTCTTCACAGAGTGTGTTCAACGGGATGCACACCATTTTCATTCCTTACTCCCTGATGAAGGTGGACCCGGCATCCTGGATGAAGATGGTCACCAAGTACAAAGGTAACCAATGCTATCTATGCTTTATTGCTGTGTTTTTAGGACTGTAAGGCGATACTTTTCCCCCAGACTGAGACCCCTGTGCCTTATAATGTGACTAGTAATATAGTAACAAAGTGTTGTAGCAAAATCTGAAATTTGTGTAAAATTTGTGGCGTGCGCCTTATAGTCAGGTGCGCATTATAGTAAAAACGAGAAAGGTACTGTGTTCTGTTTTCTGTGAGCTTGAATGTTCTTTTCTTCATGATTCGATGGAGAGTAGGGATGTTGGGAGGCGAGTTTGCTTAATTGTTTTGATGGGAATATAGCAATCCATCCAGGGCTATCTCACCCAAACAACACAAAGTCTATTCTAGCTGACTGGATGGGGGAAATCGACTGTATGATTCAACGTCCAGAAAGGCGACACAGCAGAGCAATCTGGAATGTACAGGGCATGTCGGAGCACAAGGGAGCACCTGGCCATCCACTGCAGCCAAAGAAATCCCCAGACATAGCGATCTACTGGTGCCAAGGGACCAAACTTCTCATGCTGAGAGTGGGATAGCCCCTGTGCAACGGCTCTTCCACTGTAAAAACTTTCGCGCCCTGGTTTCATTGTGCACCTTTCATCTGAACCAAGCTGAAGGTGAGCGATGCCTTGATCCTTAACCCTCGTCATCACCAAGCAGGGTCACCCCAAGAAGAGGTATAATGACAACCACAAGGCCAACCTCAAGTGGGCAGGGCTTTAGCCTCGCCAGCGTGAAACTGCTGCAGCCAATAGAACCAGCTGGTGTGCCCTGACCAGAACAGTGAAGACTTTTGAAGATGAATGTCGGCAGTGCCTGGCAACAGCAGAGCGACGTCACAGAGCTGGACGTCACAGAGCTGCACCTGTCTCCGTCATAACTGGTTTTCTATGCCCCACCTGCGACTTCATCAGTACATTTTTGCTTCTGACTTTGACCTCCAAAGCCGCATGAGTATCCACCAGTGAAGGCACAGCGAGTGGCATCCTCTGATCCACGGGATAACCATCATAGGGGTTTGGTTTATTGGTGAAATGGTTGATGTTAAATCTCCGCTTTATGTCGAAATGGAGAGACATGCGCTGAAGTTTATTCTCTCTCTCTCTCTCTCTCTCTCTCTCTCTCTCTCTCTCTCTCTCTCTCTCTCTCTCTCTCTCTCTCTCTCTCTCTCTCCCCTCTCACACACACACACACACACAAAACCTAACCACATATATGCACAAAGACTCCAACTTCACATCAGTATGTATGTTATCCTTTTTTCAGCCTCTTTAGCAGTAGTGAAGTCCAGAGACATGCACTGGGGTTTGTTAGCACAGAAGGACCACAAGGACATCAACTTCTCTACACTATTCTTATTTCCATGTTTTCCAGCTTCAGTAGCAGTGGTAAAATCCAGAGACATGCACTGGGGCCTACTGGCACAGAACGGCCACACGAACATCAACTTCTCTACACTATTCTTATTTCCATGTTTTCCAGCTTCAGTAGCAGTGGTGAAGTCCAGAGACATGCACTGGGGCCTACTGGCACAGAACGGCCACAAGGACATCAACTTCTCTACACTATTCTTATTTCCATGTTTTCCAGCTTCAGTAGCAGTAGTACAATCCAGAGACATGCACTGGGGTTTGTTAGCACATGAGGATCACAAACACATCAACTTCTCTACACTATTGTTATGTCCATGTTTTCCAGCTTCAGTAGCAGTGGTGAAATCCAGAGACATGCACTGGGGCCTACTGGCACAGAAAGACCACAAGGACATCAACTTCTCGTCACTTCGTCTGCTGATGATCGCTGATGGGGCCAATCCTTGTGAGTAGGCATCATATCGTAGTGTCTGATGTTTGGGACTGCATTGTGTTTTGTAGTGACAGGGTGAGGAGGAAACGTGCTTGTTGCGATTTATTTATATTTTTTTATAACTTTTTTCTATTTTTGATGTTATTTCGTTGCATGTGCGATAGCTCTGACTATGCCTTTGACTGTTTTTCACTGCTAGGATTTTTAAAGTTAGTAATGGAAACAAAATTTATTTTTATTTTTCTTTACTTGCTGATGTAACAGTGGAATTTGGTAGGATTTAGCCTGATAGAAATCAATGTAACCATCAGTTTTCTTGTTATAAGTGTGAACTTTTGATTTTGCAATTGCCTTCTGATGTAGATGGGTGTTTTGAATGCAAATATTTTGTTTTGTTTTATTATTCCATGTTATGCCTATTATTGTTGTCATGTCACTTACAGTCACTGTCCATGATTGCTCCTTTAACCCCTTCACTGCCAGAGGAAAACAGAGAAATTATCAATGTTCTTATTATAAAATTTAACAGAGACCTGTTGGACTCAATCTGAGAAAATTGGCTAGATATATATCTTTCCTGACTTGTCTAAACCAAAAACCATCATTTCAAGGCTATGACATCAAAAGTATTGACATCATCAATGACATCACACACTACATAGTAGACACGGGATTAAGCAGGGAAGGGGTTAAATATTTCCAAGGATCACTGATGTCATTTGACTCCTTCCTTAATATGTTCCAGTCCAAAGGTTTTCTGTGTCCTATCAATCCATTGTTATGTTACATAATGTAATTAATTATTTCTATTATTTCTTTCGTCACAGGGTCGCTGACATCGTGTGACTCATTCCTCAGCGCGTTCCAGTCCAAAGGTCTTCGTCCAGAGTCCATCTGTCCATGTGCCGGCTCCTCTGAGGCCCTCACTGTATCCATAAGAAGGTAATGATGCCCATGCAGATTGTATGATAGTTTCCTGGAAACTGGATGGAATAACAAGAAAGCTTGCACACAACACAAACCATCTGCCCTCATTCAAAGCTTTCAGTGTGTCAATTATAAGTTGACGACACTGATGTGCATTGTTGAAAATTATGCATGATATGTAAAGCAGCTTTGAAAGTTAGCACACAATGTAGATTTTTGCTTTCTATTTCCATGCCTTGAAGGTTTTTGTTGTGATTTGTAGTGTAGTAAATTTGCATTATTTGGTATCAAATTGTATTGGATTTACTTCCCAGTCTGGTATGAGCAGCCGCGGTGCCACAGGGTGAAACATACTGTCCATGATGATGATGATGATGATATTAATGATGATGATGATTACGATGATTATGTATTGCAGGCCTGGTAAGAGCAGCAGCAGTGCCACAGGGCGGGGCATACTGTCCATGCAGGGTCTGAGCTACGGTGTGGTCAGGGTGGACAATGAAAACAGCCTGACCTCCCTCACACTGCAGGACTGCGGGCAGGTCATGCCTGGCGGTGAGTGTACACACTTTCACATATTTGTATGCAGGTATGCATGCACAGACAGTCATAAACATACAGTAGAGTACATTTAACATGAAGCTCGCCGGGCAAAGATTTTTGTGTGCGTTAACCGTATTTCGTGTTAACAATTTTCCAACAAAATTGCGGTAAAAAACAACCTGAAACCGATCGGGCAGGTGCAGCTATGTATTCATGCATGTTGCGCTAGCGATCAGTAGACTTGGCACCAACTTAACTTGGAAACGTGCGCACATACATTCTATTGCCGAGAGCTTAGCCGTTTAATTATGAAGAAATAGAACATAGGATCACCAAATATCATCACAATCAATTATTAATCCTCTTCAAAGACTTCTTTGTGAATTTCAATGAAACATCGTAAGATTTTCCTAGTCACAACATTGAATCGATAATGCCACTTACCGGAAGAGATAAAATGCAAACCACTTTTTGATTGGATCAGACACATCAAATGATTGTAGGTCAAAAGTGCTCATTGGTTCGAGTATCAAACCTTGCTGGGAGTGCACTACTAGACCTCTGCAAGCCTTGTCTACTCACTGCCCAGCCTTCGTTTTCAATCGGAAAAACATCTCATGCTTCTTAAGTCTGAGAATAAAATGTTTAAGGCTCAAACTAATTGCTTCAAAACTATGAATGGCAGTGTTTGAATGTGAACTGTATTTTGAGTGCAAATTGGCAACTGAAGTTTGGCAACTGAGGAGCAGAGTAGCGTTGCAGACGACAAACTGTGCAGGATTTAAGAATACGCATGTGCAGTTCATACTTTCCGACTTCCGACTTCCTGACTAGCACATCAATCAAGGTGCAGTAGACGAGGTTCATGATGGCGTTTGCAAAGTTTGTAATGAAATATTTGGTGGCTCCAGCTTCATTTAGTGCAATCAATACAAACTGTTGTATGATAAATAATAGTACGATAAATAACAATCAGACCGAGTTTTTGTTTGTGTGTTAACCGTATTGCATGTCGGGCTGAGAAAAAGGTTTGTGTGAAAAACAATCTTTTTTAAGTAATAATAAAGAAGCCTTTCATCCGTTCAAACAGGTTTTTGTGCGTTAACCAATATTTCGTGTAATCCGGCTTTTACTGTACAGGCATGCAAGCACATGCACAATGAAAGCAGTCTGACCTCCCTCACACTGCAGGACTGCGTGGAAAGCACACACACATGCATGCACACACAGGAACCCTCACATCTCTGTAAAACAGACTAAGTACAATGGAACCCCACTTCACAGGCACCACAGTATCGCGGACACCTCAGTAATCCGGACAGTTTTACTCAGTCTCTTCCCTTCTTATTCATTACTAAAAGAGTCTTCAGTATAGCGACCACCTGGCAATTACAGACAGTTTTCGCCAGTCTGTAGGGTGGTCGCAATACTGATGTTCCACTGTAAAGGAGCTGTGTGTGTTTAGCAATGCTTTATATTCTAGCCACAATTCATTCCAGTCTATCACAGAGCTCTGAACAGCTTTATTTGTATTGTTTTTGTTGTTTTTCAGCCTTAATGGTGGTGATAAAGCTTGACGGCCCCCCACACCTGTGTAAGACCTCAAGAGAAGAAGAAGAAGAAGACAGACGCAGTAGGGGAGCTATGTGTGTGTTCTGGGTAATTGTAAGTCTGACAAACTGCCCCATATTTCGTGTTTCAGCCCTGATGGTGGTGATAAAGCTGGACGGCCCCCCACACCTGTGTAAGACGGACGAAGTGGGTGAGCTGTGTGTGTGTTCCGGCTACACGGGGTCCAGTTACTGGGGTCTGCAGGGCATCACCCTCACCACCTTCCAGGTTCAGCCTCTCACAGCCGAGGGCAGGGTCATGGGGGACAAGGTCTACGTCAGGACCGGGCTCATCGGATTTCTCGGACCGGTGAGTACATTGGGGTCTTGTGGAAGGTGGGCCTTGTGGGGAGGGGGCAAGGGGAATGGAAGGTAGGGAAGATAGATTCAGCCTCTGACAGTTGAGCACAGGGGGGATAAGGACCTGGCTTATCAGATTTCTGGGGTCCACAAGTGTATGGGTGGGGAGGGGGCAAGGGGAATGGAAGGTAGGGAAGATAGATTCAGCCTCTGACAGTTGAGCACAGGGAGGACCTGGCTTATCAGATTTCTGGGGTCCACAAATGTATGGGTGGGGAGGGGGCAAGGGAATGGAAGGTAGGGAATATAGATTCAGCCTCTGAGAGTTGAGCACAGGGGGGATAAGGTCAGTGTCAGGACCGGGTTCATCAGATGGGGAAGGGCAATGGGAAAAGGGGTGCTAGTTGCAGCCTCTACTGAGGGCAGAATTATGGAGTCATGGTTTACATCAGTCTTATTGGATTCCTAGAACCTATGTGTGTGTGTGGTGGGGAAGAGAAGGGGAAGGGGTGTATGTCAGGACTGGACTAAGATGTTTGGATTTCTGGATTTTAATCTGTGTTTTGTGTGCTTGAAAAGTTGAGAGTAACCAAACAAAGTTCTGTCAAATTCAGGACTGGGCTTACCAGAACCCCTCATTCTTTAAGAATTCAAGCAATATAATAATTTTCTTGAAGACTCTGTGTTGTGTTTGGAAGCAGGGAGATTGATGTAAGATGATACATGTAATGAAAGGCAGTGTGTGCATAGATCTGTATTTTCTGGGAAGTCTGGTGAGGGTTTGTGAAATTGTGTGCAAGCAAAGAAAGTGTTGATGCATATTTTACACAGCAGTGTATGTAACCTGGTGTTTTACATGTTATACAATGTACTATATGTGAAGTGGTGTCCTTTCAGGGTGGGCTGGTGTTTGTGTGTGGGAGCAAGGAGGGGTTAATGCAGGTGGCTAACCGGCGTCACAACACCGATGACATCATCGCCACCGTCCTCGCCGTGGAGCCAATGAAGTTCATCTACCGTGGAAGGTCAGAGTTTGTCTGCATAATGCTGTGCTTTGAATTGACCCTAGTTTTTGCGTTCCCATTTACTACAATTTTCTAATTAGGTTAGGTTAGGTACATTATAGTCACAGAGGCGTCTGTGAAATTCGGGTTGCTCCCACCTGGAGAACGCGTCGCAGCCAGAGGCCTTAAAAATAATAAAATATTTTTTTTGCATGGGATTTTTGTGTGACTGATGAGGAAGGAAGGGAGGGGTGTAAATTTTGACCAAATGACAACTTTTTCGTTGCCACTGGGTTTAACGTGTGCTAAGTGCATGGGCACATGGAACCTCGGTTTATCATCTCATCCGAAAGACTCCTCGTTCAGACCGCAAGGCCTAGTGCAAAGTGAGAGGAAAAATCCCCTGTACCCAGGTTCGAACTTGGGTTTACTTGACACGAAGCGAACGCGCTACCACTGTGCCACTCTACACTCTAATTATTATATAATAAGTATAGTTTGCTCTTAATTTCTTTGTAATTTACGTTTTTTTAATCAAGGAGTGCCTAGGTATGGGCATCATGTCTGTTATGCAGTTGAAGAAAACCACTGAGCATTTGAAGCATATTACGGCTTAAAAAGCACATTGACAAATCCATTGTCTAATGAGCAATACTATCTAAAACAATTTGATCTGATCTGATATGACTGAATGCTTTAAACAAAATGATTCTTTCCTTTTTCTGCAGGTATGATGGTTTATTTGGAAACATTTCATGAGAACAGCCATTATATTATAATGTTTTCAGCTGTAAAGGATTAGAAATATCTGAAAAGAAGAGGTATGGGTGAGAGGGATTTGAAAGTGTTCCCTACATTTTATTGTCCTGTCTTGACCACCTCTATATTTGCAGGGTGAATGTTTGGTATTTATCCTTTTTATTACTGCTTTGATTGTCTTTAAAAAAATTGTTTACTATATGTCATCATCTTGGGGCAGTGGGTGGATGCCTCATGCCTCCATACGGGGAGCTGGACGAGTCTCCCCGTGGGGATACCGGGGGGTCTTTCGTAAAAATAGTTCCCCACCTTCTGGAAGTTCTGTGCTTGTAACTTCCTCTGATCTGCCACTCTTTTTTACTCTGCCTTACCCTTTATGGCCATATGGCCTGGGAACGTAGAAGAAGAAGTCATCATCTGACTGGTAGCCATGTCTCTTTACAGGATTGCGGTGTTCTCAATCCGAGTGTTGAAAGACGAGAAGATCTGCATCATAGCCGAACAGAGACCTGACTGCACTGAAGAGGAGGTAAATGATGCTCTGCGGTGTGTTCAGTCTTTTGTGTTTGTAGTGCTTCATGATGTGGCATGCCATCAAAGTGTCGTGTAGGTGTGAGGATGAAATGCAGTATAAATCTTACGAGAAAACACAATCTGATGAAATGCGATGTGATGTGATGTGGTATAATGCTATACTATGCTGTGGGATAATTATGATTTAGCCCAATTCATGATTGTTTTCAGAGTTTCCAGTGGATGAGTCGTGTGCTGCAAGCAGTGGACAGTATTCATCAGGTGATGATGTGATTTAATGTAATATACTGTATTATATTTCAGAGTTTCCAGTGGACAAGCAGTGGACAGTATTCATCAGGTGATGATGTGATTTAATGTAATATACTGTATTATATTTCAGAGTTTCCAGTGGACAAGCAGTGGACAGTATTCATCAGGTGATGATGTGACATGTAATATACTGTATTATATTTCAGAGTTTCCAGTGGACAAGCAGTGGACAGTATTCATCAGGTGATGATGTGATTTCATGTAATATACTGTATTATATTTCAGAGTTTCCAGTGGACAAGCAGTGGACAGTATTCATCAGGTGATGATGTGATATGATGTAATATACTGTATTATATTTCAGAGTTTCCAGTGGACAAGCAGTGGACAGTATTCATCAGGTGATGATGTGATATGATGTAATATACTGTATTATATTTCAGAGTTTCCAGTGGATGAGTCGTGTGCTGCAAGCAGTGGACAGTATTCATCAGGTGATGATGTGATTTAATGTAATATACTGTATTATATTTCAGAGTTTCCAGTGGACAAGCAGTGGACAGTATTCATCAGGTGATGATGTGATTTCATGTAATATACTGTATGATATTTCAGAGTTTCCAGTGGATGAGTCGTGTGCTGCAAGCAATGGACAGTATTCATCAGGTGATGATGTGATTTAATGTAATATACTGTATTATATTTCCGAGTTTCCAGTGGACAAGCAGTGGACAGTATTCACCAGGTGATGATGTGATTTCATGTAATATACTGTATGATATTTCAGAGTTTCCAGTGGATGAGTCGTGTGCTGCAAGCAGTGGACAGTATTCACCAGGTTGGGGTGTACTGTTTGGCCCTGGTGCCCCCCAACTATCTGCCAAAGGTAGGGGAACACTTGGGTTTCTTTCTCACCAATTTTCTTAACTTCAGATTAAAAACAAGCGCGAAATCGCAATAGTTTGTGGCACGCGGTCTATTTTTACCACTCCAATCATGAGTTACCTCCCCTGGCTTTTCAATAATTTTAATCTGTAAACCAGAATGTTATCTCTGCACCATTTCGTAACTTTTTATATCTTTTGGAAAACATTTAAAACTATGTATCCTACTTATGCTCATCAAAAGAAGCACCGCATACTCGTCGTGTCTGTTGTAGTGTCTGTATTACATATGTTTATTATTTTGTACGCTTTTAAAATACATCATTTTAAAGAGCGGCCAGAAGTGTAGCCTCGATTTGAAGTGCGACAATTTTGGACCGACAGACCGACCGACAGACCGACCGACCGACAAAGTGAGTTATAGGTTTGTGGCTTGAGCCACAAACAAAAAACAACCTTGAATAACTCTTATGTTGACAAGACAATAACGTACTATTTTGACAAACCATTTCTTTTTTATGCCTAACATTTCTGTATCAACTAGCATAGCTTTCTGGCGTTTGCAATGTCGCTGACTGCCTGTGCTGTATGTGTTTTGAATACATCAAATTTCCTTAAACTCTGCTGCGTAAATTCCACCCTTCTCGTCATGCCAGACTCTACATGTGGTGTCACTGTCACATTTCACAATAGGCATGCACTGAAAGTAGTGCTACTGATGTGGGGGTGAATGGAACTGCAAAGGAACAGCAGAATAATTCTGTTTATTCAATTTACCTTTGGTATATAGCACCTATCCTTAACCCTTTCTGCCAATGTCGCATTTATGCACCACAATGGTTTAACACCCTTGTCACTAAAAGGCATCAAATCAGGGTCTGTTATCCAAAGACCCTATTTTCTTACTTTTGGGAGGTAAAGATAAGCCTTCATACAAGTCACAGAGGAATCCCCAATATTGCAGACAATTTTTTTTCTCTACCCAGGTAAGTTTAATGGACATTTTTGGTTGAAAAAATAGCTGGCGGCAAAAGGGTTAAAGCTCTAGTAATCAACTCTAAGGAACATTGGTAGTTTAACCAAAGCAGGGGTGCTTGTTGAGATGTGCTTTCTGTGTTTTCAGACTCCTCTGGGTGGTATCCACCTTCACGAAACCAAGAAGAATTTCCTGGAGGGGTCACTGCACCCTGCCAACGTGCTGATGTGTCCCCACACCTGTGTCACCAACCTGCCAAAACCTAGAGAAGTACACCCAGGTGAGAACATGATATAACTGTGCAATGTTTTGTGTGTGCCAGGCAGTCTTGTCTGATAAGAGTTCAAGATAGCAGAAGTGAACTGGAGTGTTGTTATTGTGGAGTTTTTCCCCCAGAAGAAACCCCAGTGAAAGTTAGGGGGTTTCCAGAGCACTAAAATCTGGTGCAAACGCCTAGATTAGTTTAATTGAAAGTCATATATTCATTCACAATACACTAACTTTAAGCTGTACAATGATTTTTCTCTAAAGTTTAGAATGATTCTGGATTATCATTCAGATTTCTTATGTAAGTAAGGTGGTTGTGTGTGTGTGAATGTATACATGTGTGTTATTGTGTGTGTGCATGCATTTCAATGAGCTTAACTCTTTTTATTTCTGTCAATGATATGGTGATTTCAGACGCCAAGCCCTCAGCAGTCCATGTAGATAAGATCATCCTGGGGGCGTGCGTGGCCTGGGCAATGTGAATCTGATTTCTTAGCTATATTACATCTCAATTTAATAATTTGCGACAAGATGCTGTCAACGATTCACTTTAGCAACATCGTCCATGCCTGGGCTATATTGACCTTCGTGTTGTATGTGTTTAACAGTGAACCACTGATAAGCTGTGTAAATAGTACGTTATTTTCAGATATCAAGTCCTGGCAACATAGTCCAGGGGGCGCGCATGGCCTGAGTAATATTGGCCTTTGCACAGCCTTTATTAATTATACTATTATATTTCCAGACATCAAGCCATCAGTGGTTCACGTTGGCAACATAGTCCAGGGGGCGCGCATGGCCTGAGTAATATTGGCCTTTGCACAGCCTTTATTAATTATACTATTATATTTCCAGACATCAAGCCATCAGCGGTTCACGTTGGCAACATAGTCCAGGGGGCGCGCATGGCCTGAGTAATATTGGCCTTTACACAGCCTTTGTTAATTATACTATTATATTTCCAGACATCAAGCCATCAGCGGTTCACGTTGGCAACATAGTCCAGGGGGCGCGCATGGCCTGAGTAATATTGGCCTTTACACAGCCTTTGTTAATTATACTATTATATTTCCAGACATCAAGCCATCAGCGGTTCACGTTGGCAACATAGTCCAGGGGGCGCGCATGGCCTGAGTAATATTGGCCTTTACACAGCCTTTGTTAATTATACTATTATATTTCCAGACATCAAGCCATCAGCGGTTCACGTTGGCAACATAGTCCAGGGGGCGCGCATGGCCTGAGTAATATTGGCCTTTGCACAGCCTTTATTAATTATACTATTATATTTCCAGACATCAAGCCATAAGCGGTTCACGTTGGCAACATAGTCCAGGGGGCGCGCATGGCCTGAGTAATATTGGCCTTTACACAGCCTTTATTAATTATACTATTATATTTCCAGACATCAAGCCATCAGCGGTTCACGTTGGCAACATAGTCCAGGGGGCGCGCATGGCCTGAGTAATATTGGCCTTTACACAGCCTTTATTAATTATACTATTATATTTCCAGACATCAAGCCATCAGCGGTTCACGTTGGCAACATAGTCCAGGGGGCGCGCATGGCCTGGGCTCAGGGTCGGGACCTGGGACTGTCTGAGGATGAGACTGACAGCAGAAAGGTCAGTCAGGGTCAAGGGAGCTTGGGACAAACATTAATAAATGCTGTTGATTAAAAGTACCTGTAGGTTAATAGCTCAATGGTGCGTTTGTCTACTGTCATGTAGCCAGGATGCTCTGTTTAAATATGCAGCTCGCTTGAAAAATGAAGGGCATGAGTTGTGACGGTCGGGGGTCATCCCCAGGGAGCACTTGTCATTGCGCTCTCCCATTTCATTGAGTAAATAGCCTTCATGGGCTTCTTCAGTGCAGTTGATCCAGGTCCAGATGCAGGGAGTTAATGGGGTGTCTGTTATGAACATTTAAAGAGGTTTATAGAACTAGACAAAGAAACTGAGTTTAGACCAAATCGCTTGCACGAAATGTTCACAATACAAGCCTTTTTATTTATTTTTATTTTTTACCTAAAGGAGTTTCGCTCGCAACAAAGAAAATAGCTCAAATTGTTTTACTGCACGACAAAAAAGAAAAAGCTTCAACCACAATGAGTGACCTCCACCCACCCCATCCAAAATGGCTTCTCTCTCCAGCATCTCCGCCAAGGAGGAATCGCCGTTTTTGACGGTTTTACTGCTTGGAAACCAGAGCAAAGTGAATGTTGCGATCCTTGAAAAGGCTGTCTTTCTGGTGATTTCAACGTATTTCTTGCAAAAAGGGTCCACCTTTAAGCAGGATAATAAGAGCCTGGGTGAGAGTATTGGGAGGCAGAGTGCAAGGAAGGAAGGATCTCTGTGTTGGGTTTTTTCCTGCAGTATGTGTATGTGTTTTGAATGAATCTGTAGAAACTGTTGTGCCCATGTTTTTATGTGTAGAATTAAGAAGTGGTGTGTATTGTGTGTGTATTTCAGCACCAGTTCCTGACAGAGATCTTGAGGTGGAGAGCACAGACCACTCCTGAGCACACCCTCTTCTCCATGCTCAATGCACGGGTCAGTGTGTGGAAATAGTATTCAGTGTATATGATAATATAATGTCATATAACACTCATGAGCACACCCTCTTCTCCATGCTCAATGCACGGGTCAGTGTGTGGAAATAGTATTCAGTGTCTCAGATAATATAATGTCATATAACACTCCTGAGCACACCCTCTTCTCCATGCTCAATGCCCGGGTCAGTGTGTGGAAATAGTATTCAGTGTATATGATAATATAATGTCATATAACACTCCTGAGCACACCCTCTTCTCCATGCTCAATGCACGGGTCAGTGTGTGGAAATAGTATTCAGTGTATATGATAATATAATGTCATATAATATAACACTCCTGAGCACACCCTCTTCTCCATGCTCAATGCCCGGGTCAGTGTGTGGAAATAGTATTCAGTGTATATGATAATATAATGTCATATAACACTCCTGAGCACACCCTCTTCTCCATGCTCAATGCCCGGGTCAGTGTGTGGAAATAGTATTCAGTGTATATGATAATATAATGTCATATAATATAACACTCCTGAGCACACCCTCTTTCCATGCTCAATGCCCGGGTCAGTGTGTGGAAATAGTATTCAATGTATATGATAATATAATGTCATATAATATAACACTCCTGAGCACACCCTCTTTCCATGCTCAATGCCCGGGTCAGTGTGTGGAAATAGTATTCAGTGTATATGATAATATAATGTCATATAATATAACACTCCTGAGCACACCCTCTTTCCATGCTCAATGCCCGGGTCAGTGTGTGGAAATAGTATTCAGTGTATATGATAATATAATGTCATATAATATAACACTCCTGAGCACACCCTCTTTCCATGCTCAATGCCCGGGTCAGTGTGTGGAAGTGTGTGGTGTTCAGTGTCTAATATAATATAATGTCATATAACACTCCTGAGCACACCCTCTTTCCATGCTCAATGCCCGGGTCAGTGTGTGGAAATAGTATTCAGTGTATATGATAATATAATGTCATATAATATAACACTCCTGAGCACACCCTCTTTCCATGCTCAATGCCCGGGTCAGTGTGTGGAAATAGTATTCAGTGTATATGATAATATAATGTCATATAACACTCCTGAGCACACCCTCTTCTCCATGCTCAATGCACGGGTCAGTGTGTGGAAATAGTATTCAGTGTATATGATAATATAATGTCATAATATAACACTCCTGAGCACACCCTCTTCTCCATGCTCAATGCCCGGGTCAGTGTGTGGAATTAGTATTCAGTGTATATGATAATATAATGTCATATAACACTCCTGAGCACACCCTCTTCTCTATGCTCAATGCACGGGTCAGTGTGTGGAAATAGTATTCAATGTATATGATAATATAATGTCATAATATAACACTCCTGAGCACACCCTCTTCTCTATGCTCAATGCCCGGGTCAGTGTGTGGAAATAGTATTCAATGTCTATGATAATATAATGTCATATAACACTCCTGAGCACACCATCTTTCCATGCTCAATGCCCGGGTCAGTGTGTGGAAATAGTATTCAGTGTCTATGATAATATAATGTCATATAACACTCCTGAGCACACCATCTTTCCATGCTCAATGCCCGGGTCAGTGTGTGGAAATAGTATTCAGTGTCTATGATAATATAATGTCATATAACACTCCTGAGCACACCATCTTTCCATGCTCAATGCCCGGGTCAGTGTGTGGAAATAGTATTCAGTGTATATGATAATATAATGTCATATAACACTCCTGAGCACACCCTCTTCTCTATGCTCAATGCCCGGGTCAGTGTGTGGAAATAGTATTCAGTGTATATGATAATATAATGTCATAATATAACACTCCTGAGCACACCCTCTTCTCTATGCTCAATGCCCGGGTCAGTGTGTGGAAATAGTATTCAGTGTATATGATAATATAATGTCATAATATAACACTCCTGAGCACACCCTCTTCTCCATGCTCAATGCACGGGTCAGTGTGTGGAAATAGTATTCAGTGTCTAAGATACAGGGATGTGAGAGTTGCGCGTAAGCGCGTAAATGCGCTTTTTCTATTTGGAAAACAAAAGCAAAAAACTTACAGATTGAGAGAGATTGTCGAGTTAGATAGCCTGCCTTTGCACGCACACACAGTGAAAACGAAAGTCGTTTGAGTACAGTCACTTGACTGAATTTTGTAAGCTTCTCTGTGGTTGGCCAGTTACGGCCAATGGCAATGCGTCATTTTTATATGTTCGGCTATGATTTCAAAGGAGGATTTTGTTTCATCGTCAACCATAAAAGTTATTTATTTAATACACCACAGATGTGAGGAAAAAGGAGATTGACAAAGGATGCCAGCACAAATTTGACAGGGCTTGGCTGAATGAAACTTGGTAACATCAGTGTAGACGAGCAGCAAAAAAAATTGATGTCAGAGGCAAAGATACCATCGGCTACGCTTTTTTGTTTGGGGTCCTCTCACATCCCTAAAGATAATATAATGTCATATAATATAACACTCCTGCCCACACCCTCTTCTTCATGCTCAGTGCACGGGTCAGTGTGTGGAAATAGTGTTCAATGTATATGATAATATGCCCTCTTCTCCATGCTCAGTGCACGGGTCAGTGTGTGGAAATAGTATTCAGTGTATATGATAATATGCCCTCTTCTCCATGCTCAGTGCATGGGTCAGTGTGTGGAAATAGTATTCAGTGTATATGATAATATGCCCTCTTCTCCATGCTCAGTGCACGGGTCAGTGTGTGGAAATAGTATTCAGTGTATATGATAATATGCCCTCTTCTCCATGCTCAGTGCACGGGTCAGTGTGTGGAAATAGTATTCAGTGTATATGATAATATGCCCTCTTCTCCATGCTCAGTGCACGGGTCAGTGTGTGGAAATAGTATTCAGTGTATATGATAATATGCCCTCTTCTCCATGCTCAGTGCACGGGTCAGTGTGTGGAAATAGTATTCAGTGTATATGATAATATGCCCTCTTCTCCATGCTCAGTGCACGGGTCAGTGTGTGGAAATAGTATTCAATGTATATGATAATATGCCCTCTTCTCCATGCTCAGTGCACGGGTCAGTGTGTGGAAATAGTATTCAATGTATATGATAATATGCCCTCTTCTCCATGCTCCGGGTCAGTCCAATGAAATATTTAATGTCAAATTATTCAATTTGTATTAACCAGAACCCAATGTTATGCAACAGAAGTATCCATAATTCTGTGTTTACAATTAAGGGCCAATTGTGTGATGCAAGTTCTGCTACTAAGATTAAAAAAAATGTATTTGGTTGCATGAGCAATGCCCTTTCATTAAATTTTATTTATCATTTTTATCACTGCAAGTATGAATTTGATTGCTTGCTGAAAATGGTAAGTTTTCCTGTAAAAGTTTCCAGGCATGTGTGTGTTGATTCCAGAACCAGACTTAACATATGCTGGCATGTCCCCTGCTCCATAAGAAAGCAGAGCGCCATCAGCTATAATGTTGCAATGATGATGATGATGATGATGATTGTTGATTTCAGAACCAAGCCCAGCAGACATTGACATGTTCCCAGCTGCACAAAAAGGCAGAACGCATTGGCTGTATGCTGATGGAGAAAGCGAAACTGAACACTGGGGACCATGTGGCTCTCATCTTCCACCCTGGTTAGTGTTTATGCTGTGTATTACTATTAGGATATCATTAACAACAACAACAACATAGGTACACACTGTGTTAGATGTATGCTGATGGAGAAAGGGAAACTGAACACTGGGGACCATGTGGCTCTCATCTTCCACCCTGGTTAGTGTTTATGCTGTGTATTACTATTAGGATATCATTAACAACAACAACAACATAGGTACACACTGTGTTAGATGTATGCTGATGGAGAAAGGGAAACTGAACACTGGGGACCATGTGGCTCTCATCTTCCACCCTGGTTAGTGTTTATGCTGTGTATTACTATTAGGATATCATTAACAACAACAACAACATAGGTACACACTGTGTTAGATGTATGCTGATGGAGAAAGCGAAACTGAACACTGGGGACCATGTGGCTCTCATCTTCCACCCTGGTTAGTGTTTATGCTGTGTATTACTATTAGGATATCATTAACAACAACAACAACAACAACAACAACAACAACAACAACAACAACAACAACAACAACAACAACAACATAGGTACACACTGTGTTAGATGTATGCTGATGGAGAAAGCGAAACTGAACACTGGGGACCATGTGGCTCTCATCTTCCACCCTGGTTAGTGTTTATGCTGTGTATTACTATTAGGATATCATTAACAACAACAACAACAACAACAACAACATAGGTACACACTGTGTTAGATGTATGCTGATGGAGAAAGGGAAACTGAACACCGGGGACCAAGTGGCTCTCATCTTCCACCCTGGTCAGTGTTTATACTGTGTGTTAGGGTACCATTGACAACAACAACAACAACATAGGTACACACTGTGTTAGATGTATGCTGATGGAGAAAGCGAAACTGAACACTGGGGACCATGTGGCTCTCATCTTCCACCCTGGTTAGTGGAGAAATAATGTAAAACATGTTGAATAAAATCAATCTATCGTATGTAAACAATACTGTCATATATATGAGTTTGTTGATGAAGAAACTGACACTGAACAGTCAGGACCTTTTTGTTCTGATATTCCAAAGGTACAACATTAACATAGAAAACATTTAGAAAACAAAAGCAGTCATTTGATATCGAGGGGATGTTTTATAGGCTGCAAGGCCTAATTGAAGAAGCCTGTCCATATCTACCTACACACCTACCTACCTATTTCAATAAACAGAGCTGTGTGTTGAGAGGGAGAAAAGAAACTGAACATAGCGTAACTCTGCTAATCCATCCGTGTCCATTTTTTAAGCAAATGGACTATTGACAAAGAAACAGTCTTGAAATCTCCTTTCTAATCCAGATTGTAAAGAAATCATATAAACTTTTAAAACAATCAGAAAACACATCAAAAAGAATTATGTTCCGTATGCCAGATTCTGACACCTTTTCACACAGAATGCGTGTTGCTTATTTCTTGCATTTTGTGATGATGTGTAATAACTAAGTTTTCCTTGGTGGAGGTTTGCACTGTGTGTTTTGCATTTAAGATTGATGTTGATTGTGGTGTAATTTCGCTGTGTGCAGGAGTGGATCTGGTGGCTGCTTTCTACGGCTGTTTGTACGTCGGTGAGTGATTCTATCATGTTTGTAGTAGCTCAAACCATTCAAAGAAAGACGTGAAAAGAAGAGGACAGAATACCTGGGAACATTTTACGGTCATCTACTCGTGGTTGATTGTATTGCTTCTGTTTACTTGGCACACATGCCCACATTTTCTCCTTTAGCTCTTCTAGTACCATGGGAGAATACGTTCGCCTAAGGCATCACTCTACACTCCCACCAAATGCAAAGACATTCAATGCCAAGCACCCTGCCACGTATTTGTCTATCTATCTTGAGAGGCTATGTCAATGTTTCTTCTGTTAAGGTAACGTATGCGCACTCCCCAAAAATAGAGTACTAACAGGTCTGCGCGTTGGTGGGGTATGTGCGTACCCCCCCCCCCCCCCCTTCAAATCGTAGAGATCGTAAAGAAATCATGTCATGCTTGCGTCATTTTGAGGGGTACACAACCCCCTTTGGTACTCTAGTTACTCCACTCTTGTCGGTTGAGATACAACGGACAACCAAGAGCGTCCAAAAACATGTGGCGCTGGAACAGTTAAAACCCTTTTTTCAAAGACCTTTTGTTCTTACTGTTGGACTTGGAGGTAGGGGTAGGCTTCATGTTATTCATGCTATTGAGGAATCCCCAGGATTGATTACACCATCTTTCCTATTCCCATGAAAGTTTGATGGAAATCTTTGGCTGAAAAATGTCTGGCGGTAAAAGGGTATAAACCTTATTTGCCAGTCGGGCATTACTATGAGAATAACAGATGGAGAAACATAAGCAAAGCATGTAACATCTCTGTTACTAAGTAATGAGCGTGTGCGTTATGTTTTGTGTTCAGGGTGTGTTCCGGTGACAATTCGTCCCCCTCACCCCCAGAACGTGTCCTCCACCCTCCCCACCGTGAAGATGATTGTTGAGGTCAGCAAGTCTGTGGCTATACTGACCACTGCAGTCACCATCAAGCTGCTCAGATCTAAGGTACTTGTCTGAGTGTATTTGTGTTTCTGTCTGTCTGTCTGTCTGTAATGATTGTTGAAGTCAGCAAGTCTGTGGCTATACTGACCACTGCAGTCACCATCAAGCTGCTCAGATCTAAGGTACTTGTCTGTGTGTATCTGTCTGTTTGCTGCTTGTCTGTATGAGCGTATTTGTGTGTCTGTTGGTCTGTCTGTCTGTCTGTAATGATTGTTGAAGTCAGCAAGTCTGTGGCTATACTGACCACCGCAGTCACCATCAAGCTGCTCAGATCTAAGGTCTGTGTGTATCTGTCTGTTTGCTGCTTGTCTGTATGTGCGTATTTGTTGGTCTGTCTGTCTATCTGTAATGGTCGTTGAAGTCAGAAGGTCTGTGGCTATACTGACCACCGCAGTCACCATCAAGCTATTGAGTGAGATCTAAGGTACTTGTCTGTGTGTATGTCTTTGTGACCTGTTTGTGTATAATGGTTTTGGTGTGTGTGTGTGCTTGATTATTTTACCAGGAGTCATCATCCACCGTGAACCCCAAACTCTGGGTCTCCATGTTGGACACAGAAGAAGTGGGCAAGAAACACCTGGCTGCTAGTGATATGATATTACATGATACATTTTGATTTATTATGGGCATTTTGTGTCTTTTGTTACTCATGATGGTACATTTTGATGTGATATTAATAATAGTATATATTACTCACAGCAGTCGTCATCTGTCATGGACCCCAAGCGATGGGTGCCTGTGTTGCACACAGAAACCAGCAAGAGACATCTGGCCGCTATTACGATACACTGTCATGTTAATATTAACCCTCTTGCATTCAAGTCGGCCCAAACTGGCCAGCTCGAGGTTGCTTCCGTGTATTCATGTCGACCAAAACCATCCGTAGCTTGCCCCCACTCTGAGCCCCCCCTCTGATGGCATTTCCATCACATATAAAGTTCTTGTTTGTTACCAGGCACTATGAAAACACTTCTCATTTGCGCTGATGGGATGATAACTGTATGGCGCTCTGTGTGCTTCACACGACAGATTTTCTCAAAATGGGGGGGGGGGGGGGGGGGGGGGAAAACTTGAACAGTAGGAGTGAGTTTTTTCTGTAACAAATACGAAGACTATTGTGAACGACTGTCTCCAGGAGTCGTTGTCCATCGTGGACCCCAAGCTCTGGGTGCTGCTAGTGATTGGATGATGTGTTATTACATGACGCACTATGACATTATGTTGACGATTGTGAACGACTGTCTCCAGGAGTCGTCCATCTCTGGGTGCTGCTAGTGATTGGATGATGTGTTATTACATGACACACTATGACATTATGTTGACTATTGTGAACGACTGTCTCCAGGAGTCGTCGTCCATCGTGGACCCCAAGCTCTGGGTGCCGCTAGTGATTGGATGATGTGTTATTACATGACACACTATGACATTATGTTGACTATTGTGAACGACTGTCTCCAGGAGTCGTCCATCTCTGGGTGCTGCTAGTGATTGGATGATGTGTTATTACATGACGCACTATGACATTATGTTGACGATTGTGAACGACTGTCTCCAGGAGTCGTCCATCTCTGGGTGCTGCTAGTGATTGGATGATGTGTTATTACATGACGCACTATGACATTATGTTGACTATTGTGAACGACTGTCTCCAGGAGTCGTCCATCTCTGGGTGCTGCTAGTGATTGGATGATGTGTTATTACATGACGCACTATGACATTATGTTGACTATTGTGAACGACTGTCTCCAGGAGTCGTCGTCCATCGTGGACCCCAAGCTCTGGGTGCCGCTAGTGATTGGATGATGTGTTATTACATGACGCACTATGACATTATGTTGACTATTGTGAACGACTGTCTCCAGGAGTCGTCATCCATCGTGGACCCCAAGCTCTGGGTGCCGCTAGTGATTGGATGATGTGTTATTACATGACGCACTATGATATTATGTTGACTATTGTGAATGACTGTCTCCAGGAGTCGTCCATCTCTGGGTGCTGCTAGTGATTGGATGATGTGTTATTACATGACGCACTATGACATTATGTTGACTATTGTGAACGACTGTCTCCAGGAGTCGTCCATCTCTGGGTGCTGCTAGTGATTGGATGATGTGTTATTACATGACGCACTATGACATTATGTTGACTATTGTGAACGACTGTCTCCAGGAGTCGTCCATCTCTGGGTGCTGCTAGTGATTGGATGATGTGTTATTACATGACGCACTATGACATTATGTTGACGATTGTGAACGACTGTCTCCAGGAGTCGTCCATCTCTGGGTGCTGCTAGTGATTGGATGATGTGTTATTACATGACACACTATGACATTATGTTGACTATTGTGAACGACTGTCTCCAGGAGTCGTCGTCCATCGTGGACCCCAAGCTCTGGGTGCCGCTAGTGATTGGATGATGTGTTATTACATGACACACTATGACATTATGTTGACTATTGTGAACGACTGTCTCCAGGAGTCGTCCATCTCTGGGTGCTGCTAGTGATTGGATGATGTGTTATTACATGACGCACTATGACATTATGTTGACGATTGTGAACGACTGTCTCCAGGAGTCGTCCATCTCTGGGTGCTGCTAGTGATTGGATGATGTGTTATTACATGACGCACTATGACATTATGTTGACTATTGTGAACGACTGTCTCCAGGAGTCGTCCATCTCTGGGTGCTGCTAGTGATTGGATGATGTGTTATTACATGACGCACTATGACATTATGTTGACGATTGTGAACGACTGTCTCCAGGAGTCGTCGTCCATCGTGGACCCCAAGCTCTGGGTGCCGCTAGTGATTGGATGATGTGTTATTACATGACGCACTATGACATTATGTTGACAATTGTGAACGACTGTCTCCAGGAGTCGTCATCCATCGTGGACCCCAAGCTCTGGGTGCCGCTAGTGATTGGATGATGTGTTATTACATGACGCACTATGACATTATGTTGACTATTGTGAACGACTGTCTCCAGGAGTCGTCCATCTCTGGGTGCTGCTAGTGATTGGATGATGTGTTATTACATGACGCACTATGACATTATGTTGACTATTGTGAACGACTGTCTCCAGGAGTCGTCCATCTCTGGGTGCTGCTAGTGATTGGATGATGTGTTATTACATGACGCACTATGACATTATGTTGACTATTGTGAACGACTGTCTCCAGGAGTCGTCCATCTCTGGGTGCTGCTAGTGATTGGATGATGTGTTATTACATGACGCACTATGACATTATGTTGACGATTGTGAACGACTGTCTCCAGGAGTCGTCCATCTCTGGGTGCTGCTAGTGATTGGATGATGTGTTATTACATGACACACTATGACATTATGTTGACTATTGTGAACGACTGTCTCCAGGAGTCGTCGTCCATCGTGGACCCCAAGCTCTGGGTGCCGCTAGTGATTGGATGATGTGTTATTACATGACGCACTATGACATTATGTTGACTATTGTGAACGACTGTCTCCAGGAGTCGTCCATCTCTGGGTGCTGCTAGTGATTGGATGATGTGTTATTACATGACGCACTATGACATTATGTTGACGATTGTGAACGACTGTCTCCAGGAGTCGTCCATCTCTGGGTGCTGCTAGTGATTGGATGATGTGTTATTACATGACGCACTATGACATTATGTTGACTATTGTGAGTCGTCGACTGTCTCCTAGTGATTGGGAGATGTGTTATTACATGACGCACTATGACATTATGTTGACGATTGTGAACGACTGTCTCCAGGAGTCGTCGTCCATCTCTGGGTGCCACTAGTGATTGGATGATGTGTTATTACATGACGCACTATGACATTATGTTGACGATTGTGAACGACTGTCTCCAGGAGTCGTCGTCCATCTCTGGGTGCCGCTAGTGATTGGATGATGTGTTATTACATGACGCACTATGACATTATGTTGACTATTGTGAACGACTGTCTCCAGGAGTCGTCCATCTCTGGGTGCTGCTAGTGATTGGATGATGTGTTATTACATGACGCACTATGACATTATGTTGACTATTGTGAACGACTGTCTCCAGGAGTCGTCCATCTCTGGGTGCTGCTAGTGATTGGATGATGTGTTATTACATGACGCACTATGACATTATGTTGACGATTGTGAACGACTGTCTCCAGGAGTCGTCGTCCATCGTGGACCCCAAGCTCTGGGTGCCGCTAGTGATTGGATGATGTGTTATTACATGACGCACTATGACATTATGTTGACGATTGTGAACGACTGTCTCCAGGAGTCGTCATCCATCGTGGACCCCAAGCTCTGGGTGCCGCTAGTGATTGGATGATGTGTTATTACATGACGCACTATGATATTATGTTGACTATTGTGAATGACTGTCTCCAGGAGTCGTCGTCCATTGTGGACCCCAAGCTCTGGGTGCCGCTATTGGACACCGAAGAAGCCGGCAAGAAACACCTGGCGGCCATCTACAGAGCGCCCACACCCGAGATGATGTGCTACCTCGACTTCTCTGTCTCCACCACCGGCATGCTGGCCGGGGTCAAGGTCAGTATTCACAGGTCAAGGTCAAGGCATATAGGGATCAGTCCTCAAGGTCATGACCTTGCTATGTGTGTCCTTGATTTCTGGTAATTTTTTTGCATAGGGCTGAAAACAAAAGCGGGTTGTATCTGTAGTCAGAAAAATGTCAGTTTAGGCAGAAAAGTCCTATTATATTTGTTCAGACATTTCACACACATCTTTGGATTTAATTTTTGTTAGCTGTATTGACTAGAATTTCAAAAAACGAGCATTGAACCTGCTCTAAATGTAATGGAAGAAACAATATTAAAATAACTTAAGAAAAGAAAAATGTCTGCTTAGATATGAGATGAATTTCTAATATGTTATTTGTTTTTAGCATCATGCGGTCAGATTTTAACACCGTGACAGCTATGGCATGGCATGGCATGGCCCTAGTTGTTGATGGGCTATAACTAAAGTATAAGCGATATAAATTGACAATGCCTAACCTGTCCCCTACACAATGTTGTTTCAGATGTCCCACGCCAGCGCCACAGCCCTGTGTCGCGCACAGAAACTGCAGTGTGAGCTGTACCCCTCACGTGTGGTGTCACTATGCCTGGACCCCTACAATGGCCTGGGATTTGTGCTCTGGTGTCTGAGCAGGTTAGCACACACACACACATACATACACACTGTACCCCTCACGTGTGGTGTCACTGTGCCTGGACCCCTACAATGGCCTGGGATTTGTGCTCTGGTGTCTGAGCAGGTTAGCACACACACACACATACATACACACTGTACCCCTCACGTGTGGTGTCACTATGCCTGGACCCCTACAATGGCCTGGGATTTGTGCTCTGGTGTCTGAGCAGGTTAGCACACACACACACACATACATACACACTGTACCCCTCTCATGTGTGGTGTCACTGTGCCTGGACCCCTACAATGGCCTGGGATTTGTGCTCTGGTGTCTGAGCAGGTTAGCACACACACACACACATACATACACACTGTACCCCTCTCATGTGTGGTGTCACTGTGCCTGGACCCCTACAATGGCCTGGGATTTGTGCTCTGGTGTCTGAGCAGGTTAGCACCCCCCCCCCCCCCCCCCCCCCCATACACACTGTGTGCTCTCTCTCTCTCTCTCTCTCTCTCTCTCTCTCTCTCTCTCTCTCTCTCTCTCTCTCTCTCTCTCTCTCTCTCTCTCTCTCTCTCTCCTCTCTCTCTCTCACATGTGATATCTAACATGACTCAGATGATTAGCGATATGAGTCTCATCCTCTGCTTTCTTCCCTACCATTTCTATCAAAATCATTTACAGATAAGTTCGCACCATGATCAAATTGTGTTGCTTCAAATGTCTTTCTAGAAGATGCCTGGGTCAGTGGTAACAATTAAAGAGAATGGCTGCTTTTGTCAGTTGGCCAACGTTTTAGCTCGTTAATGGTTCTACAATAAATAAAAAATTCGCTTGTCTTTACTATGGAGTTGGTTTTATTTCTGTTTGATAAGAGATAATTGTTTTGTTTCTGTTTTCCCAGTATGTATTCCTTGATGTCAAGTGGAGACATGATGAAGAATATGTAAATGATGTTGATGACTTTTTTTGTTTCTTTCTATTTCAGTGTGTGCTCTGGTCATCACTCTATCCTGGTTCCTCCGTCACAAGTGGAGACATAAAGATGATGATGATGTGTTGATAACAATGATGATGATGTTGATAACAATGATGATGATGATAACAATGATGATGATGATAACAATGATGATGACAATGATGATATTGATAACATTGTTTTTACTGTATATTTCAGTGTGTATTCTGGTCATCACTCTATCCTGGTTTCTCCGTCACAAGTGGAGACATAAAGATGATGATAACAATGATGATGATTGCAATGATGGTGATGATGATGATAACATTGCTTTTTTCTTCATCTTTCAGTGTGTGTTCTGGTCATCACTCTATCCTGGTTCCACCGTCACAAGTGGAGACATAAAGATGATAATGATGATGATAACAATGATGATGATGACATTGCTTTTTTCTTCATCTTTCAGTGTGTGTTCTGGTCATCACTCTATCCTGGTTCCACCGTCACAAGTGGAGACATAAAGATGATAATGATGATGATAACAATGATGATGATGACATTGCTTTTTTCTTCATCTTTCAGTGTGTGTTCTGGTCATCACTCTATCCTGGTTCCTCCGTCACAAGTGGAGACATAAAGATGATAATGATGATGATAACAATGATGATGATGACATTGCTTTTTTCTTCATCTTTCAGTGTGTGTTCTGGTCATCACTCTATCCTGGTTCCTCCGTCACAAGTGGAGACATAAAGATGATAATGATGATGATAACAATGATGATGATGACATTGCTTTTTTCTTCATCTTTCAGTGTGTGTTCTGGTCATCACTCTATCCTGGTTCCACCGTCACAAGTGGAGACATAAAGATGATAATGATGATGATAACAATGATGATGATGATAACAATGATGATGATGACATTGCTTTTTTCTTCATCTTTCAGTGTGTGTTCTGGTCATCACTCTATCCTGGTTCCACCGTCACAAGTGGAGACATAAAGATGATAATGATGATGATGACATGATGATGATGATAACAATGATGATGATGACATTGCTTTTTTCTTCATCTTTCAGTGTGTGTTCTGGTCATCACTCTATCCTGGTTCCTCCGTCACAAGTGGAGACATAAAGATGATAATGATGATGATAACAATGATGATGATGACATTGCTTTTTTCTTCATCTTTCAGTGTGTGTTCTGGTCATCACTCTATCCTGGTTCCTCCGTCACAAGTGGAGACATAAAGATGATAATGATGATGATAACAATGATGATGATGACATTGCTTTTTTCTTCATCTTTCAGTGTGTGTTCTGGTCATCACTCTATCCTGGTTCCTCCGTCACAAGTGGAGACATAAAGATGATAATGATGATGATAACAATGATGATGATGATAACAATGATGATGATGACATTGCTTTTTTCTTCATATTTCAGTGTGTACTCTGGTCATCACTCTATCCTGGTTCCACCGTCAGAAGTAGAGACCAACCCTGCTGTGTGGCTGACCTCCGTCAGTACTTATAACGGTCAGTACTAATTGTGAGGAATGCCAACAATGATAGCTGAAATAGTGCAATTGTGTCAGTACTAATTGTGAGGAATACCAGCATCTCTTGTAGAAATAGTGCAATTGTGTCAGTACTAATTGTGAGGAATACCAACAATGATAGCTGAAATAGTGCAATTGTGTCAGTACTGAAATAGTGCAATTGTGTCAGTACTAATTGTGAGGAATGCCAACAATGATAGCTGAAATAGTGCCATTGTGTCAGTACTAATTGTGAGGAATGCCAACAATGATAGCTGAAATAGTGCCATTGTGTCAGTACTAATTGTGAGGAATGCCAACAATGATAGCTGAAATAGTGCAATTGTGTCAGTACTAATTGTGAGGAATGCCAACAATGATAGCTGAAATAGTGCCATTGTGTCAGTACTAATTGTGAGGAATGCCAACAATGATAGCTGAAATAGTGCCATTGTGTCAGTACTAATTGTGAGGAATGCCAACAATGATAGCTGAAATAGTGCCATTGTGTCAGTACTAATTGTGAGGAATGCCAACAATGATAGCTGAAATAGTGCCATTGTGTCAGTACTAATTGTAGGAATGACAGCATCTCTTGTAGAAATAGTGCAGCTGCGGTAGTAAAGTGATTCCCACAGCAAACTTTAAGCACTTTGCAATTCGTGTTCTTAGCGCCCTATTTAAATAGAACAGATTGCTCGTAAATTATGGCTTTTGGTGGCTTTTGGTGGCTTTCTCTTTTGCGTTTGATTCTGTACTATTTTGTCAGTTCCATCACTTTAGTCTCTTTTTCTTGACTTGATTTTGACTTATCTAAGAATATCAAGCATTAAAATGAAGCATAATAAGACAGATTTGGAATCAAAGAACCTTTTGTTAAGTAATTGCCCTGAACCTATATGGTCAGTGTTGTTGATGCTGATGATGCTGAGCGCCTTTAACTCATTTGCATCGCAATGATTTTGAATTACTCAAAAAACTCACAATACACACAAACAAAACATACATAAACAAAAGGAGAAGTGAAAGAAGATTACAGGTTTTTACTTCAGGGAAGTGGTAGGTCAGACTTTTTTATATAGAGACTTTATATAGAAAAACTCTCTACACCGATTGGTTACCCCACAACAAACCACTACAAAAGCAAAGTCAGGAAAAATTGTGGTATAAGGGAGCGAAGCGAGTGTAGAAGTGACCAAGGTATGGTGTGCACACAGATTTACTTCCCTTGAAGCAAATGCCTCGAATTGACAATTATCTGTTAATTCCTGACATATATGGCCGGAACGATTTGAATGAGTTAAACTGATACTGTGTTGAACAGTGCGTGATACGTTCTGTTCCTACGGAGTGATGGAGCTGTGCACACGAGGACTGGGCACTTCCACTGCAGCTCTCAAGGTAAGTGACAAACAAACAAACAAAATGATCTGGTAAATGGAGAGAGGCATTTTTTAAGATAATATAGTTGATGTCTGCTGTGGTATACAATATCATAGCCATCATCCAGCGAACACAAACACAGACACACAGCTCATACAGCTTATAAGGATATCCTGCCAACTCAAGCTAGCTGAACAAGATTTCAAATTGCTTATTCTTCCAATTAGCTGAAATTGCCTTGATTCTTTAACTTTGCTGATACTCTGAATCTGTCTTTCTTACACTGGACGATTTTACTGAAATAGTAACATCCAAAGGCCATAATTCTGTAATGTTACAGGTCAAGGGAGTGAACTTCTGTGCGAGCATGCTTGCATGTTGATACAGTATGTTTGTCTGTGATATAACCATGGGTGAAAGGAGTTCAGGCACGCTCCTGAAATCAGGATTGAAAAATCTGATTGAAAGAGTCTTCAGGATTGGCCATCTTGTCATCTGGAACCACAATCTTATAAAATCAAATATGTCTGCCACACAATGGATGGCAGATTAACCCTTTCACCGCCAAAGTCGCATTTTAGCACCACAGTGATTTAACACCTATGCCACTAAAAAGCATTAAATTGGGGTCTATTATCCAAAAACCATATTGTCTTACTTTGGGGAAGTAAGGATAGACCTTATTTTATATAATATATGTCAGAAGAATCCCCAATACAGCAAATGGATTTTGTTCTCTACCCAGGTAAATTTAATGGAACTTTTTGGCTGAAATATGGCTGGCGGTGAAAGGGTTAAAACAAGGTGATAGATAAATGCAATTCTAACATTATCCCTACCCATCCTGTACACACAGACACACACATATTGGAAATTATTTTTAATGCGGTCACCACTTCAGGATTGGGAAGATTCAGAGAACACATCATTTCAGGATTAAGAGAATGTTTTACTTTGACCGATGTATAACTCTGGGGGTGGACCTGTCTATGTGTTTGTGGTTGTGATTGGCCGTGTTTCAGTTTGAAGAGAATCATTCACTGTGTTATATTCCAGGCCAAGGGAGTGAATCTGTCATGTGCGTGCGTGCCAGTGTGGTGATGTAATGTATTTCACTGTTCAAAGGGTTTCAGTCACTCAAGGCTCATAATTTATGATTTGTCCAGGCAAAGGGAGTCAACCTGTGGTGTGTGCGTGCCAGTGTGGTGATTCAATGTTTCACTGTTTGAAGAGTATCCCTCAAGGCAACCGTGTTGTTTTACAGGCAAGGGGAGTGAACCTGTGATGTGTTCGTGCCTGTGTTAAATGGATTTCACTGTTCAAAGAGTGTCAGTCACTCAAGGCCCATTATCTATGATTTGTCCAGACGAAGGGAGTGAACTTGTCGTGTGTGCGTGTTTGTATGGTGATTAAATGTGTTTCACTGTTTGAAGAGCAGTGTTAATTCTTCTTCTATGACGCTCAAGTCTCCCATCTGACGCATTGGGTTTCAGCCCAGTGCGTCACAGAACGTAGCAGCATTCCACCTGATGCACAGTTTTTTTTTAAATGTTTAAAAATGATGAAGAGAGACCCCTTAATTACATATTCAGGCGACCCTCTAAAAATCTAGATGCATGTTTCGTTAACGGATTCTGACCCCCTGATTTTGAAGATATAATGAACACTGGAAGAGTATCCCTTAATTTGGCTTAAGGCTATTGACTGTTATATTCCAGGCGGAGGGTGTGAACTTGTCGTGTGTGCATACCTGTGTATTGTACTTCACTGTTTGAAGAGTACCAATAAAGGTCCATAACTGTGTTATATCCCAGGCGAAGGGTGTGAACTTGTCATGTGTGCATGCCTGTGTATTGTACTTCACTGTTTGAAGAGTACCAATAAAGGTCCATAACTGTGTAATATTCCAGGTGAAGGGAGTGAACCTGTCGCATGTGCATGCCTGTGTATTGTACTTCACTGTTTGAAGAGTACCAATAAAGGTCCATAACTGTGTTATATTCCAGGTGAAGGGAGTGAACCTGTCATGTGTGCGTGCCTGTGTGGTGGTGGGTGAGGAGCGTCCCAGGATAACTCTGACATCGTCGTTCACCAAACTGTTTGCCACCCTTGGACTGTCCCCCCGAGCTGTGTCCACTAGCTTTGGCTGCAGAGTCAACGTGGCCATCTCTTTGCAGGTACTAAATTAATAATGATAATAATAATGTGGATTTATATAGAGCGCTCTTTCTCAAATGAGCTCAGTGCATGTTATGTTGAGAACAAGAAAATTAAAAGCAAGCAAACAAGAAGTCACTAGAAAGTAGCATACACATGATGCTTGCATGCTCTCACACATGCACGCACAGACACATGCACATACACAAACACACAATTATACAAGTCATATAAAGAGTTACAATGTAAAAATTCTACAAAAAACATACCACATTCACCTTTCCAATAGTTTATTGTATTGAGTTGTGTTCTTTCTTCACCAAGCTGTTTGCCTCCCTTGGACTGTCCCCATGAGCCATGCCTACCAGTTTGTTTTTGTGGCAGGTCTCCCAGGGACCCCCATTTGGGGGTCCATGAAGTACTATCAGCAAAAATGACCCTCAATGAAAATGTGTAGGGGGTCCCAGGGATGCACTATAAAAATGGGTAAAATAGCAAACCATGGTCTTGGCATTCCAAGTCATGACCTCCAATCAAGAACCTTTCACCATCAATTACTTTCACTTCTTCTAGGCTTAATTCATTGAACTGATTCTCTCACCTTTTTCATCTATTCTCTCTCCCCGAATGTCATTGACCAATTCTTTGGCTACCCTCTGTGTGTGTGTACACGCATGTATAGATATTCTGAAAACTTATGTCAAGCTACTCATCTCATGCACTTGGAATGTTATGCATTTCAATAGTTGCAAGGCAGTGGGGACCCTCTGTCCTTCCTCTAGGACCCCCTATGCCCTAAATGAAAGGGTCCCTGGGACCTCTTGTCTTGCAGGACAATTGGGAGCCCTGTGTGTAGAGTCAATGTGAGCATTACACTGCTGATGCTGTGTTGTGTTGTGTTGTGTTTTGATGTTGTGAAGTAACTGTAGTGGAGGCTATTGTGGTGTTTTGTACAGGTTCTCTTTCTTCCCTCTCACTCAGTATCAATCTTTTACTTTTATTTTACACAGTTAGCACTGTTGGTGTTTGTGGTTTCTTTGATCAGATATTATCTCCCACCATTATGGGTAGAACCACTGGCATCCTTTATGGATCCACCACTATTTACAGTGGTATTTTAAGCTATAAAGCCATTTCAAGCCACATTTGTACAGTGCATGGAGGGTTGGTATTGTTTTGTGGTATAGTTTGTTCATAATCAGTATCAAGATCTCAGATGTGTCTGTTTATCTCTGTGTGTGCTTGATGTTATAGTTCAATTTTTGTTTCTCTTTTCTTTTCATTCATGGAGAGTCATGTCCAGAGCCCTCTACAGTGTATGTTGACACCCAGGCCTTAAAGGCACACCCTGACGGGTGAGTTTTTGCAAGAAACACGTCGAGGTCACCAGAAAGACAGCCATTTCGAGGATCGAAACACTCACTTTGCTCTGGTTTCCTTGAAATCAAACCGACAAAACGGCGATTCCTCCTTGGTGGAGTTGCCGGAGAGAGAAGCCATTTTGGACGGGGTGGGTGGAGGAGAGTGGTTGAAGCTTTTTTTTCTTGTTGTGCAATAACAACAAAAATTGGAGCTATTTCCTTTGTTGTGAGCGAAACTCCTTTTGGTAAACTGTAAAAAAAAAGGTTTGTTTTGTGGAAATTTGGTGATTTGGTCTAAGCAACTCAGGCGGCCTTTAGAAAAGAGAAGCCTTCACTAAAAGAATCTAACTTCCAGCACCTCCGCCAAGAAGGAATCACCGATTTGACGGTTTGATTTTTAGGAAACCAGAGCAAAGTGAGTGTTGCGATCTTTGTAAAGGGTGTTTTCCTGGTGATCTCAACGTGTTTCTAGCAAAAACTCATCCATCAGGGTGCCCCTTTAAGGAACGACAGAGTGACTGCTGTGATTATCTTAGCAATGCAATACATTATGCTGTGTTATGTATTCTCTGCAGGGAGTGTCGTGTCCAGAGCACTCAACAGTATATGAGGACAAACAGGCTTTAAGGAACGACAGAGTGACTGCTGTGATTATAGTGACAGTAACAACGTTATCATTGTTTGTCTACAGGGAGCATCATGTCCAGAGCCCTCGACGGTGTATGTGGACACCCAGGCCTTAGCCCTTTCAGCCCCAATGTAGCATTTTAGCACCACAATGGTTTAACACCCATATCACTAAAAGGCATCAAATTAGGGCCTGTTATCCAAAGACCCTATTTTCTGAATTTTTGGAGGTCTAATAGGCCTAATGTTATATATGTCACAGAGGAATTCACAATATTGCAGATATTTTATTTTCTCTACCCAGTTACGTTTAATGGTATTTTGGGGGTGAAAAATGGCTGGCGGTGAAAGGGTTAAGGAACGACAGAGTGACTGCTGTGATTATAGTGACAGTAACAACGTTGTAATTGTTTGTCTACAGGGAGCGTCGTGTCCAGAGCCTTCGACAGTGTATGAGGACACCCAGGCCCTAAGGAACGACAGAGTGACTGCTGTGATTGTAGTGACAGTAACAACGTTATCATGACATTGTTTGTCTACAGGGAGCGTCATGTCCAGAGCCCTCGACGGTGTATGTGGACACCCAGGCCTTAAGGAACGACAGAGTGAGTCTGGTGGAGAAGGGCAGTCCTCACAGTCTGTGTCTCATGGAGTCGGGGAAGGTGAGTGGATATAGTAGATCAGTAAATTAACAGAAAAAAGGGGGAAATGAAAACCGGAAAGAAAAGAAAGTCCAATCAATGTATCATATGTCTGATGTTTCACTTAACTCAACAAGGTCTATGTTAAAAAATTAAAGGTGAAATTATCACAAACACAGGGCTTAACAGGTCACAAAATTAGATTTGGTTATAATCGCTGATTAAAATGGATTAGGTAGATAAAGTTGCTACATGTATCATTGATTCTAATCAGATCACAATCTTGTGATCCTGTATTGTGGTCATATGAAATGTAGTATGTTTGGTAAGTTTCACCTTAATTGTGCTGATGGAATATGAGCAGGTAATGGAAGTAGCAAAGCAGTGATTACCTAACGATATGCTACACTGAAACTAGTTGACTGTACAGCACCTGCTGCCTTTTAGTGAACTAGACAAATTCAGATTGCAGTCAAACCCAATGGGCATCCATTAGATTGCCACCTTGCATTTATGGACAACCGCGGTCAGTCTTTTGGATGCCAGGACTATGGAAGTCTGTACAATATAGTACAATATTAATGTTTACACTAGTGCTAATCACAATAATTATGCACTGCTGTCTCAGTTGCTGCCTGGTGTGCGTGTGGCCATTGCCAACCCAGAGACCAAGGGACAGTGTGCTGACTCTCATCTGGGGGAGGTAGGATATAATCTGTATGCATTGTGCCACAATGTGTGTATGTTTGTGTGCGCACGTGTATGTGTGTGTGTGTGTGTGTGTGTGTGTGTACATGAACAAATTACACAAGTAGCTTAGGACTTATTGGATTGTATATTATTAATGTATTGGTTGCATAGATCGGGTTGAACAGTCCACAATCCCATTGGCTATTCACTGGGGATGAATCAATTCACCATGACCACTTTATATAACAATATTAGCCAATCTTATCAGTACAATCATATACCTATATTTTAAGACTTTAAAAAAAGCCAGGACAATTTTGTCTTAAATTGGAGGGGTATAACGGAGGTGGCCACACGCTGTCTTCGTTTGATCATCTCAACTCTCTTCTCCAACTTCAGTGGTTTTCTCTTTCGAAAACCACATCACTTCCCCACGCTTTCTGTCATCTTTGTTTTAGCAAGGGAAACGATTGCGCTTTCAAGCCTGTGATGGGTTCTGTAGTTATGTTCCATTCCTGTGAAGGTGCTATTTCTGTTCAATGATGGCAACAACGCAAGTTCAACATTTGAAAAATCCTTCACATTTTCAATACTTGGCTCAAGACAAAGTTTATGTCTACTGTCATAAATGAAACAAAGTGGAGGTTAAAAGACGCATTTTAGAGGAAGTTGTTAAAGAGATACCACTTTTGTAGTAAAAGAATCTGAAAAAAAATAAGAGGAAGTTGTTTTACAGAGGGTCTTGTAATGGGACTTTGGCTGTATAAATAACATATGAACATCATGTATAAATAACATATAAACATCATGTATAAATAGCATATGAACATCATGTATAATGGTTTGCCTTAGATCTGGGTGAACAGCCCCCACAATGCCAGTGGCTACTTCACGATATACGGAGACGAGTCATTACACCATGACCACTTTGAGTCCGCCCTGGCTACTGGTGACACCCACCTGACCTACGCCCGCACTGGATTCCTCGGGTTCATCCGACGAACTGAGCTCACACAGAGCGATGGAGGTAGAGGCATGAATGTTTTATATTGTAATCATATTGATGATGATGATACACTGGTGACACCCACCTTACCTACGCCTGCACTGGATTCCTCGGGTTCATCCGACGAACTGAGCTCACACAGAGCGACAGTGGTAAAGGCATGAATGTTTTACATTGTAATCATATTGATGATGATGATGATGATAATACACTGGTGACACCCACCTGAGCTATGCTCATACTGGATTCTTCAGGTTCATCCGATGAACTGAGCTCACACAGAGCGACGGAGGTAAAGGCATGAATGTTTTGTATTGTAGTCATATTGATGATGATGATGATGATACACTGGTGACACCCACCTGAGCTATGCTCGTACTGGATTCCTCGGGTTCATCCGACGAACTGAGCTCACACAGAGCGACGAAGGTAAAGGCATGAATGTTTTATATTGTAGTCATATTGATGATGATGGTGATGATGATGATGATACACTGGTGACACCCACCTGAGCTACGCCCGCACTGGATTCCTGGGCTTCATCCAATGAACTGAGCTCACTCAGACTGTCAGAGCGATGGAAGTAAAGGAAATTAAAAAAAATTTAAATACTACCAACATATTTTACAGACTATAAGGCACGCACCCAAACTGTTAACCAAAGTGTGATTTTGTCATTATAATTCCCTACCATGTTATCAGTCACATTGTAAGGTGCAGGGGTTTCAGTGTTGCGCCTCTTCCTTTGCTGGTCATTGCTTTGATCTCTTTTTGGTGTAGTCACGTGGTGCTTGCATGACTGATTCTGGAGCTGTTATGCTTTGCCCCAAAAATGGCGAACTTGATTCAAATATAATTTCTCTCTTAACTCTTGTGAAAACTTGAAGAATCTGAACACTCTGGCTGTGTATTGTACACATAATTATCACCATCCGCATGCAAAAGAGACGTAACTCAAACTTAGTCAACTTCGATGTGTTGGACTTACCAGTTGATCTAGACACGCTGCATCATCTAACAAAGCTGTAAAACAAGAATTTGCAAAGATAAAACACTGATTGTGACGTTAAATGAACAACAAATGACGTAATTTGATCTGAAATAACCAACATGTTGAGTTTTCCATTCCTCATGTGAAGTGACGTCTTTCGACTTATGTCTCTTTTGCATGCGGCCGACGATGTGTCAGTCCGTCATTTCTGGATGTGACTGCCAGAGAGCAGAAGGGGCAGCTGCTAGTCTGGATGGCTGGGCTAGAATTTGTTTAAAGTGGGGGTGCCTTCCCCAGAGAACATGCTCACTCTTAGCCAAAAGGATTTGAGGACAACTAGCATTGAGGAAGGCCCCAAAAGCCAACCAACCCCTTCAGTTGTAAGTGGGTAGGGTTAGGGAGGGGGAAGATGGGAGGAGGTGTGAAGATAGAAGATTTTTTAATATCAAAGAAAGTCTGCCAGCTCAGTTTTGTTGAGTTTCTTTGGCATCCTCTAATTTTCTCTGTCACTCTCTCTCATTCATGCTCATAAAGGGTGCATCAGCATGGATCCTCAGAACATTATTAAGCACTGTTGGCAAAGCGTTAAAAAAGCCAAATGCTAAGAACATAAAGAAAATATAATCTGATGCGGTGAATTGTGATGATGCGTTAACAGAGCGACTCGACGCAGTATTTGTGGTGTGTGCGTTGGATGAGACTGATGCTGTGAGGAATGCATTGCCACCCCATTGATGTGTTGTGATATGTGGTATTTTGTGTCATTTACAGAGCGACACGACGCAGTGTTTGTGGTGGGTGCGTTGGATGAGACGGTGATGCTGCGAGGAATGCGTTACCACCCCATTGACGTGGAAACCAGCGTGCTGAGATGCCACAAGAAGATCTGTGAATGGTGTGTGTCGCATGCGTGCATGTATTTGTGTGTGTGTGTGGTTTGTCAGTGTCATTATCCAGGGTTCGTACAGGGTCCTGGAAACCTTGAAAGTCCTGGACAACTGACATGGCCTTTTCCAGGGCTTGAAAAGTGCTTGAAAAACAGCAAAGGCCCCAAAACTCCTGGAAAAGTTCTGGAATTTTCAAAATCATCCTTAATCTCAATCCATCAAAGTCAAAATTTGACCTCCACAAAAAATATTGAAGGTTACAATTAAATTCCCCCCCAAAAAAGTATAGCTTTCAAGGTCATACCGATAGCGCGATCATAGCAGACGACATTTGCACGAGTTGTCTGCTACTGAAGTTACTTCCCTTTACCGTACTTCCACTTTCCGGTAAATGAGACTGCATATTCAACGATGTTTGGCTCAACAACAAAAAATATATATATCTCAGAGCTGGTTTGCTCTGTCAACAGATGGTTCATAAAGGGATGTGCAAAAACAGATACTTATGGGACATTTGTAGTTATAAAGATAGTGGGTCGATCCTGGAGATACTGAAAGACCCTGAATGTTAGGGATATATCCCCCCGTGGGGATACGGGGGGGGGGGGGGTGTCTTTTGTATTAATAGTTCCCTCACCGTCTGTAAGTTCTGTGCTTGTAACTTCCTTTAATCTGTCACTCTCTTTGACTCTGCCTTTTCCTTTCGCTTTCTATCATCTCCTATCTTTCTGACTTATTGGGCCCATTCTCCTGCCTTTTTTCAAACAAATCTTCCAAATAATGTCTCTCATTTGTGCTCCTCCGAAATCAGAATGTGTCGGCTGTGCACAGCGGGGAGACCAGTGAAAACTGAGAACCAGACACATACGTACCTTACCCATTATGGCCATATGGCCCGGGAACGCCAAAGAAGAAGAAGTTAGGGATATTTACGTGATGAAAATGTTGAATCGTTTGTTATTGTTTTCAGCGCCATGTTCACGTGGACCAACCTGCTGGTGGTGGTGGTGGAGCTGGACGGCCAGGAGAATGAGGCCCTGGACCTGGTGCCCCTGGTGACCAACGTGGTGCTGGAGGAGCACCTGCTGATCGTGGGGGTGGTGGTGGTGGTCGACCCCGGCGTCATCCCCATCAACTCCAGGGGGGAGAAGCAGAGGATGCATCTCAGGGACGGCTTCCTGGCCGACCAGCTGGATCCTATCTATGTGGCTTATAATATGTGAGAGAGACGGAGATGGAGACTGTGAAACAGAGAGAGAATATCTAGGAGAGAGAGAAAGACAGAGACAGCGTCAATTCCTAAGGACAGAAACGTGGGGATGCATGGGGTTCTTTGGTTGATCAGTTAGATCCCTTCTTTGTGGCTTATAGCATGTGAGATTTGAGTGGAAAAAATTCAGAATGTGAAAAAGATATTCCCTGTGTGAGGAAGAGAGAGATTATCACCTTGAAGAGAGACAAAGTTCTTGGCCTACAACATGTGAGAGAGAGACTGAGATAGACTGTAAAGGAGAGAGACAAAGATTGGGAGAGAGGGATACAGACCATGAACTTCTGTGGGAGAAACAAAGGATGGATCTGAGGGACGGTCTTTGGCTGATCACCTGGGTCCCATCTATGTGGTTTATAACATGTGAGAGAGAGAATACCGGTTTGAAAGAAACAAAGAATTTGTGTAAGAGAGACCATCAATTCCTGCGGGGAGAATCAAAGACTACATCTGAGGGACGCATTCTTGGCTGATCAGTTAGATCCCGTCTTTGTGGTCTATGATATGTGAGAGAGATAATACAGAGTGTGAGAGAGAGATCATGTTGAAAAAAGAGACAGAGATTATCAGCTTGAAGAGACAGAGACCATCATTTCCTAAGGACAGAAACAGGGTGCATTTGAGGGACAGGTTTTTAGCTGATCAGTTGGATCCCATCTGTGTGGCTCATAATCTGTGAGGGAGACAATACAGAGTGTGGGAGAGAGCATATATGCCTCATAACACGTGAGGGAGATAGTTCACTGTGAAAGAGAGAGATTCTATGAGAGAGGAGAGAGACAGAGACTATCTGTGAGAGAGAAGTGCACTATGAGAGAGATATATTTAGTGAGAAAGGAAACTTTGTGGGCTACAGTATTTGAAGGGAAAAAGAGGCTGTATGAGAAAAAAAAACCGATGAGAAACCGATGATCTGAAGGGGGGGGGGGGGGGGGGGGAGTGTTACAGTATTTTGTGAAACTCTTTTACAGTGAGGATATGTGATAAATCTACAATGTGCAAAAAGAAGAGTCTCAATGTGCTCTATAATTTTAAGGGTTCACACACACACACACACACACACACACACAAGATGTGAAATAAGATTCAGTCTGAATGAAAAAGAAACACCTGAAGGTGCTGATGGGACCCAGAGACACACCAGCCCCACCTGCCCTACCAACCATGGAACGTGCATGCATGATGAATCATCAGTGTAGCCTACTGTGTTTGAATGGAAACTATGACATTACTGGACAAAATTAGACATCTGCAGTGTGTGATAATAAAAAAACAACTATCTCTGTGACCTCTAGCTGATTCGGGCAATGATGCATCGATCAGTTTGCAAGAGACAAGGCCTCAGATGGAGTTTTATCAAAGAAGGAAGTGTGTTTATAACTGAGCAGCGTGATGCATTCTCCTGCAAAAATAAAATCTGTTTTTTACAAAAGGCTTTCTCAGGTCCAAAACTTTTCTGTGGAAGTCGTCTTCAGTTCATCCTTGACAACTGTGCACCTGTTGAGGCCAGCTATTCTGGACAGATGAGCCTTCAAAACAACAGCTTGAGACCAATGCGCCAAGTTGGATCCTTAGTGAACAGGAACAGTCTGTGCATAGCCTTACTTTTGTATTGTGAAGGAAAAATAAATGTCCTCTGAAACTTTTTACCTTGTGCTTCTAGGGTTGGAGTGTTGAGTTAAACAGCAACAAATGAATCAAAACCAAAATGACAGTGGCATGTTCATGTGGTGTTGTGGTTAGGTTTGTGTGTGTGTCTGAGCGCGCACATGTGCTTACACGTGTGTGTGGAGAATTAGAAGATTTGAGGATCAGCATCATGCCTGGACTTTCCTTTTGAATTCAGAAATCGGACCTTCACACATCGACTTCTTCATATGGCCTGCTTAGTTTTCTGCCTAGGCACACTGTCACCAACTCTTCTTTCATTCAAACATGAACTGTGTTGAATTGTTCTCAACATACAGCACTTTCTTCACTGCACTGAGAGAGGATGATTGCTTTGACTGATTGTCTGCTAATATGCTTTTCTTTGCATGTACTTATGATTGCTCTGTAAATTGTGAGGAGACATGCACACATGCATGCATAATTGTGCGTTTGCACATGCACGGTATGCACTCAATGAAAGTTGGTTTTCATACAAATGTTCATTCACGAACTTAGGCAATGCACATAGTGAATATAAGTCTGAGTGTGAAAAACTAACCGATCTTCCAACAAGCTGTCACTGCACATTGTGTGATACTGTTCACCTACAACACGGAGACATTTGTGCAAGTTATAACAAACACTGTTTCTTTCACAGAACAAAAAATCTCTTTATCAAGTTTATGCTCAGTGGGATTTCTTTTCTGCTTTCATTTTCCAAGAAAGATGTTGAAGACTTTTCACAAAGTCGACCATTTGTGCTGTCCATCATCCCAAATCTCTCACTTCCCTTCACTCACAAAAATATGAGCATTAATATGTTGTGGCACTTTTGGTTTGTAATGTGACAAGTGGCTGAAGCATCCGACTGGTAGGATTTCTTCTAGATGGAGACTTCTGTTCTCCAGCTCTCCCCAGAGTTTCTTTATGCTGTAACTGTATCCATGATGGCAACCTTCCACTTAATGAACTGTCGGTCTCTACTTAAGCACATGCGCTTCATTCCTTCAACTTCTCTCCGAGCTAAGGCATGTACATTGTGCAGACAGGGTTTGCAATTCATTCATTTTGTAACATATTCTGTCATGACAAAGTGTGTCTGATGTCATATTGTGTGGTGTAAAACTGTGCTGTCGATATGTACATTTTTAATATAAGAGGGTATGATGAATGTGTTTGGCATTCAAAAACTGAGTGTGTAGGATGGCAAAGTAATTATTGTTAACATGTTCAAAGCTAATGAGTGTCGTCAGTTCTTCACAGGTTGTGGGTCCCTGTGTAGTGTTGTGTTGTGCTGCTGACAGCGTGTGCAGAATTGATTGTATTATGGCGTGTCTTTTCTGTGGATGATTGTAATGTTGTGTCATGTCGCTGACAATGTTGTCATGAAGAGAGAGAGAGAGAGAGCGGTGTTGTGTGTGGAGTGTGGTTTGTCATCACTATGTCTGTGCCAATTCATTATGTGATAACCAACAGTCAGCCAGATATATGATTTTGCTCTGAGGACACAGAGGTTTGGGGTGAACATTGAAAGCAAAAAAGAAACAGTGTGGGTTGGAGGATTGTGTGGCAATTAGATGGACATTACTTTTTTTTTCCTCTTTTTTTGAGGTTTGTGATTTTGATTTTTGTTTCTGTTTGAACAAATTTTTGAGTTGGTTATTTGTTTGTTTTACAGTTTATTCTCTATAGCACTAGTTCGTATTGTTTTGAAAATCACTGGAATGGCTGTGCAATGTTTTTGTGAAGATTTTATGAACATCGGAAGAATTATCTTCATCACAAAATAGAGAATGACATAATATTTTATTTCAATGTACATAGCTTGGCAATCATGTTCTTTAGTTCCCCCTCCTTTCCCCCATGTTTAGAACCTCAGGCAGAATGTTGCTTGTCAGTGAAGATTTTCAGTGCAAACATTTGAGGGGGGTGACTAAAATACAAGATAGCCCTCTGCTTTTCCAAAAGGCTTGCGCAGCATAACTGGCATAATGAGATCATGTAGCAAAGTAGTTCGCTATTCAGAATGATCATTTCATAGACGAGCATATTTTCACCTTGTTGTTATAGCTTCATGAATTCTGAGCACCTCTCATTTTTATTTAAAAAACAAAAGTATCAAATCACAATATTGGTCACAATAATCTTCGTTACCATTGGTCACAGCCTTGTTACCATGTAAGCAGCCAATCAGATCACAGGTTACAATTTATGGAGATCTGATGACCAGCAAGTATTGATATGATTGGTGGAGATGCAAAAAACGAATGCAGGGAACTGGTATTGGAGGGACCACAAATAATAAATGATATGCATGTGAATTGTTTGGCTATTTATAAATCTGAATGACAAAATTAATCCCCAATGTGTCTATGTAACTTGTTCAGTCGTTTCTCTGTCCTATGCACTGTGTGCATATTGTCCAGTGAAACCCAGGAGGAACTATCAGCCTTGGTGTTTATCATTAAGCAGCCGTTAAATAACAGATGCTTAATACAGACCAGTTTACCTTTACGATTTTGCCGTAATTTTTATGGGTGAAAAGTCGAGTTACGATAAGGGTACGGAAGAAAAAAAACGGGAAAATAAAATGCTAAATATAAGAAAAAACCAACCACTACAGTTGCGTCAGTAAGCAAAGCTTTTGAAACGATGCGGTGAAAAGTCATTTCGCGCCATTTCCGTTTCTATTTCAAAATGGCGTCCAAGCGAATGTATTCCGAAGCTTCTGTATCTTCTGGTCGAAAAAATCAAAAGAAAAGACATCAAAAGTCACTTAAATGGCACAGAAATTCCGGGAAAGTTACCTAAAAATTCCAGGAATATGTCTTCAGCACTAGGTGACGAGCATGTGTTCTGTGTGTACTGCTCGACGGACATTTAGTATTGCACACTCAGGTCAGTACGATATCGACGTTCATTGGTCACGCGCTGGATTACGTTTTTTTGTTTCAGAAATTACAACTTTGCAAAATAGGGGTAAACAGGTCTGTTAATATTTTCAGGGTAGTTTGTCTCTTTGTGTGAACGGAGGCACTTAAGAGGCTGAAATGTTGTATGCGGATAAGTACTTTAGGATATCTAGGCCAAGTTCGAACATGAAGGTCGAGGTCGGTGGAGCCGAAAATGCTGCCGCGTGGCTGCTTGATCTTTTGTTTTCACGCTGTAGTGGTAGTACCTTCTGGCTTTTACCTGACAGATTTTTGCCCCAACCATTGTGATCGATGGAAAGAAAGGAGGGGTATGATGAGGGTGTAAATGGTTTATTTACTAGATTTTGTAACTTCATACCAATTGCAATTCGATCAGACCTACTATGAACTTTAGATAGCTGAGGAGGCAGCTGTTATTGTAACATAGCGCTTGACCTTTCATTTGTAGTTCTAACTGAAAAATGTCCTGCCTAGGATACATCCTCATTGTTTCAGCCTAGAGGTCTTTAGGACACTAACTAAGCACTGAGGATGGCTGAGGAAAGCAAACTGACTCCTTACGCTGTAGCACTGAGATTGAGCACAATTCCTCCTAATTTAAAAGTCGTTGAGTCCTCCAAAGATCAAACCGAGGGGTGTCTGCCAGAACGGTCTATCTCAAAAGGAATAAAGAACACAGATAGGCAGTTCTGGCAGTCACCCCTCGAAACCTTCCATTAGAGACAGTTCTCTTTGCTGGGGAAAATGCAATATTTCTTGTCGTACAATTTCCATCTGGTTTACAGTTATGTTGATCTGTGGTTAAGTCGGAGGTTTTTTTGGGGGAAAGTTTGTGTGTTTGTACACATGCTTGTTGCACAGTCATATTTAATGCAATTTGTAAACAGTCAAGATCTGCTCAGAACTGGCATTTGTACAGTTCGCTATGAATATTCTGTAGTTTCTATTTGAATTGAAAGTGTGTATGATGTGCGAGAGAACAGACGTTCAGTGTTGTACAAAGCAGTGTTACTCAGAAATCATCACACTTTGCTCACGTTTCTACTGCGGCTCGATATTATTGCTTGGTTCCTTTGCATTATAGCTTGATATTGTGGCTGAATACTTTTATATGGCTTAACCCTTCCCCCCCCCCCCCTTTTTGCAGCATCACCCTTTGTCAGAATGGGGTGAAATATAAAAAATAAAAGAACCCTATTTTGCAGAGGCAAATGTGCGCGAGTACGGCTTTTTGTGAATGGAATTATGTGATTATACGGGATGGAATGAAATTATTGAATTTGTTTGCGATTCTTTTATGGATTATTGATTGTGGAGATACTGAATATATTTTTGACTGTTCGTTGTTTTTAACTTTCAAAATTATGAATGTTTGTGATTGCAATTACATGTGAAATCATGAATGCTTGTATATAATTTTTATTTTTCAATGCAATATTGTAAATGTTTGTTCATATTTATATGACATGAATCATGATTTTATATTTGGGGAGTAAGAATATTTTGTTTGGAGACTGGTAAATATATCTTTTTTTATGAATTGAGTTTCTTTTTTTGTTGATGGCTGCTTTATTTTGGTCAGTGGTTTTTTCTCCTTAATTATTTTGTGTTGTGTTAACTTCTGTAATGTGTTTAGCCTTAGCTGTTATTAAGCATAAAATGTGAGGAATCAGTGTGGTATATATTATAATTATGTGGTATGGTGTTGTTTTGATCGTCATGGTCGACATTATTATCTTCTCAAACACTTTTGACAAATTTTCAGTCATTATTTGTTCGCTTTGTAAACACTGTAATTGCATCGATATGATTTTTTAAAATTGATTTGTATTGTACGTAAGAACTGCTTTTTATATGTGCATCTTTAGGCTTATTGTTGGTATTGTTTTAATGTTCTTAGTAGCTTTTTATAAGTGTGCGTTATGTTGCAATATTAGCTATGGGGCTTGGTTGTAGATTTTGTACCAGTAGTGCGTACAAGTAGATTGTATATAAAATAGCTGCACAGGCGTGTATAGGTATTGTACAGAAACACTTTCAGTTTATGTACATTGTATGCTTGTGCAAGTGTTAAGAATGTCTGTCTTTGATAGAAGTATGGTGAAAGGAAGTATGTATTGTAAACAGAAGTACTTCGGTTGTTTGAAAAGTGTGTGTGTGTTTGAGGGAGAGAGAGTGTGTGTGAGGGTAAGTGTGTATGAGAATCAGTACAAAATCAGAACAGAGCCTATTTTGACTCAGTGATTGGCAGTGCATGCAGTATCCACTGTGTGATTTGGTATAATTCCTTTAACACATTGATAACACATCTTCCAAACCAAACAAGTCTTGTGCAAGCCTTTTTTTTTGTTGCGTTTCTCGTCATCGAGTCTTGATCTTAAATGTTGAAAATTCTGTGGCTTTTTTCCTTTGTACTTTGTTTTTACACAAATCAATATGATTGATTTTTAAGAAGTTGGTCATGATGAATGTTATTTGGATCATTTGTGCGAGATCTTCAGTTCTGATGTTGTCTTCTCGAATGGAAGAATGAGAATTAAAAATTGCGTGTTTACAGCTTTGCTTTTGTACTCTGTGTGTTTGTGTGTGTGCGTGCGCATACAAAAGTGCTCTATAAAATGGTGATACTGTTGTCAAATGGTATTGTGAAGGGGGAAAGAACAGCATCGCTCTTTGTTCTCATTATAGTCTTTGGAAAAATTATAGATTTGGTAGGTGGTGGAACATATGCCAGTCAGTCGTTTCCAAATATGACTGCCAGATAGCAGAGGGGGCAGCTGCTATTCCTTCTGGGCTAGAATTTGTTGACAGTGGAGATGACTTGCCCAGGGTACATCCCCACTCTCTTGGAGAAGGTCCCCAAAAGGCCAACATATCCCTTTGACTGCAGTAGAACCAGTGCTACGTGAGTACCAACGCCCCCTAAATTAAGAGACATAGTTTTCAACAAAAGACTATTCTGTTCCATGATTTTTTAATCCTGTAGAAAATCCTATTGCATAGCTCTCACTTTACTATTGCATAGCTCTCACTTTACTATTGCATAGCTCTCACTTTACTATTGCACAGCTCTCACTTTACTATTGCATAGCTCTCACTTTACTATTGCATGGCTCTCACTTTACTATTGCATAGCTCTCACTTTACTATTGCATAGCTCTCACTTTACTATTGCATAGCTCTCACTTTACTATTGCATAGCTCTCACTTTACTATTGCATGGCTCTCACTTTACTATTGCATAGCTCTCACTTTACTATTGCATAGCTCTCACTTTACTATTGCATGGCTCTCACTTTACTATTGCATAGCTCTCACTTTACTATTGCATAGCTCTCACTTTACTATTGCATGGCTCTCACTTTACTATTGCATAGCTCTCACTTTACTATTGCATAGCTCTCACTTTACTATTGCATAGCTCTCACTTTACTATTGCATGGCTCTCACTTTACTATTGCATAGCTCTCATAGCTCACTTTACTATTGCATGGCTCTCACTTTACTATTGCATAGCTCTCACTTTACTATTGCATAGCTCTCACTTTACTATTGCATAGCTCTCACTTTACTATTGCATGGCTCTCACTTTACTATTGCATAGCTCTCACTTTACTATTGCATAGCTCTCACTTTACTATTGCATAGCTCTCACTTTACTATTGCATGGCTCTCACTTTACTATTGCATAGCTCTCACTTTACTATTGCATGGCTCTCACTTTACTATTGCATAGCTCTCACTTTACTATTGCATAGCTCTCACTTTACTATTGCATAGCTCTCACTTTACTATTGCATGGCTCTCACTTTACTATTGCATAGCTCTCACTTTACTATTGCATGGCTCTCACTTTACTATTGCATAGCTCTCACTTTACTATTGCATAGCTCTCACTTTACTATTGCATAGCTCTCACTTTACTATTGCATGGCTCTCACTTTACTATTGCATAGCTCTCACTTTACTATTGCATAGCTCTCACTTTACTATTGCATAGCTCTCACTTTACTATTGCATGGCTATTTACTCAGCTATACTGAAACATTTCTCAGCTATACTAGAAAAGAAAGCAAGGCTATCTTTTATCTTTGCATGTTCCAGTAGGACAGAATTGCTGCACTGAATTCAGTATTTATACTGAAGGCCCTGCTATTGGCCCTAGCACAAGCTAATGTCAACAAGTAATAAAAGCCATTTCAGTAACGGGCCATTAGACTAAATCACACACACACTCACTCTTATTAAAGACACAATAAGTTCATAATCAAGCAGTTGTATTTTAGAACCAATTAGTGGAGTGACCAGTATTAATTAAATTATTTAAAATAAAATAAAAAGCATACATCATTGACTGCATGCATATTCGCATGATCTAATGGCATAACTGATTGCATGCATATTCAAAATTATATTACCATAATTGACTGCATACATATGATTCATTAGCATAGCTATCAATTGAAATTCATGCATATTGAAAGTTATTGCTACACACCAAAGCAGTTTCACAATAACTGCGGAACACTGGGATTAATTGTCACATCAGACTATGGAAAAATAAAACAATGTGTAATTTTTCATGATTTTCACACACTAACATGCTACTGTCTAGACTAAAGATATGACTATCCAGCTATCAAAAAAATGACTACAGCACACACACACACACACACACCACTAACTAACTAAAAAGTCTTAACAGTCACACAGGTTTCAACAATTCTAGGTGAAGTCAAGGAAACCTCATATTACAATGGACATCCATGACAACTTCCATATATGGGCAAAAAAGAACAAGGCGGTTTTCACTGCAAACGACTTTCTTTGTTCATACAATATTTCAATAATACAATTCATTAATAATTAACACTCATCATAGCCCTACATATAACATAGAGCCTCCATATAGGAAACTTAACCACATTCATTAAAAATTTCCATAGAAACCACAAACAAAACAAAAAAATCAATGCACTCTCATACCAACTTTGTTGAACACTCTAACATTGTTGTACTGATTAATCTCATTTCATCTCGCTCAAAATCTCCCTCAAACATTATTCAGGATAAGATCACATTCTAAAGAGAGAGAGAAAAAAAAGGATTATATATCCTGTGTAAGATTCCCTGTGTTTTCGTAGAAATCCTGATAATTATCTCTTCTCACAACCTCCCTTTATAATTTGGCGACTGTCATTTTCTAATTGGACAATTTGATCACTAATAAAACAGGAGCCAAAAAGTTAAGCAACCTTTTGCAAAACAAGGCAAAATATTTCTCTGGGTGATTGGCACAGTTTTTGTAAATCAATACAAATTTAGCCTATTTACTTACTGATCTGCATGCATAATTTCACTTTGTTTACATGCAAATTACGTTGTGAGTAACGCCCACACCATTGTTAGGGTACTCTTTGTAAAAAGTCAAGTTTGATGCACATGTTCAAGGCTGCTCCCTCATCACATCAGAACCAGGACAAAGTGATACAGAGGTGGCAGAGAGTGGGTTGTGTTCAGGCAAAGCAGTTATGGTCAGCTATCACTGCTCTTTTGGGAAGGACAATGCAAGAAAGTCAGTCAATGACACTGTGTGAGACAGGTTCTTTCAAGTGATCAACAGTCCAATGCACTGCAAGTATAGAGCTGGCATTCAAAAACGCAAGCATTATTGTCTGCAAAGAGTAACCAGCACGATATAGTCTCAAGTCTGAAAGTGGCTGAACATTTAAGGGACATGTTGTAGTGAGCCTTCTTGGTCAAATAACCACTCCAGACAAGGTGGTTTAGCTCACAAATGATGTACAAGAAGGATGGAACAATTTGGAGCAATAAAAGCCTATTTGCTGCATGTAAAATGGCACCAAAAGGTGATCTAGATAGCGGATGTTGCATTTGTTACTGACAGCACATAACACAACAACTGACAGAGAAGAGATTGTTTTACTTAGTCTCAGTGAAACAAATGGCAACACATCTCTATTTTGTTCTCTGTGGGCTTCCAAAGTCAAACTTTTTCAGAAGAAGTGAAAATTGGTCACCATCTTTGCAGAACGAAATTGGTTACTTTGATTTGACATTTTGGGTACTTTTTGTATGGCTGGTAAACACATGTCATCATATCCGGCCACAAGGAGCGTGCCATATTATGGGAGACCGCCATCTTAGTCAGTAACTTTGTTTGAAAGATGCCAGATCGATGCTGTTTACACACAAATCTGACTAAGATGGCGACACCTCCGTTGGATGCGCACGCAGGTGGGGGGGAGCCATTCAGCACATCACCGAGACTTGTCTTAGTGTAACTGAGAAAAAATGAAATGATTATTTGAGTTCATTTTCGTTTTATGAGTTATCAAACGTTTTGTTGTGGATTTCAAAGAGGGGTTGCTTAACTTTTTGGCACGTTTAGCCTACGCAGGAAAATTTGAAATAATAAGAGTTCAATACATTTATCTCACTGAACAAAAAAACCAAAAAAATCATTAACAAACAGTGCTTGAAACTGCAAACCGAATTAACAATGAAAACAACATGATGCTGGGAAAATGAGCTGAACAAGTAAGGTAGTAAAGAAACAGTCTGTACGTAGAATGAATCGCTAACACCTGCTTTTATTACTGTGCACTGTACCGGTCATTGATTTTTTTCTTCTCCTGTTGGCAAATATGACATTGTTTTATGTCAACACATAAGACAGCTACAACTAATAAATTTCATTCAAATGATACATTATCTGCATAATTGATAATCAGAGGGAGTTTCTCATGACGCTATGTTCATCTACAAAAATAGCGGAGAAACTTTTGAGCAATTGACAATTCCATTTGTAGATGATTCGATGAAAAGATTCCTTCTTCGTATTAGATTTGATACGTCACCTAAATAGATGACAGCATTATAGAATGTCCCCTTTTCCCCACCCAGCATAGCACATTATTTGATAGAAACATAACACTCATTTGAACAGGGAAAAAACAAGGATAGGAAAATCGCATTGCTAAAAAAGCATACATCGGTGTGATAAAAAATATATCAAGAATATACAATTGCAAGATGCAGAGCATTTCTTTCATGTAAGAATAATACAGCAAAGTGATCAACTTTAGACTTTTGGCATTGCACACACACATACACACACACTTGTGCTCTTGCACACACACACACATATGCATGTGCTCTTGCACACACACATACACACACACTTGTGCTCTTGCACACACACACACATATGCATGTGCTCTTGCACACACATACACATATGCATGTGCTCTTGCACACACACATACACACACACTTGTGCTCTTGCACACACACACATATGCATGTGCTCTTGCACACACATACACACACATTTGTGCTCTTGCACACACACACACACACACACATTTGTGCTCTTGCACACACACACACACACACATATGCATGTGCTCTTGCACACACACACACACATATGCATGTGCTCTTGCACACACACACACATATGCATGTGCTCTTGCACGTACGTACACACAGAGCCTTAAAACACCAGATGTAACTCGTTTGTTAACAAAGAAACCAGGCACGGTACTGGATGAAAAGCATTTTTCTCTGAAAATATTTTTGGGTTCAGGAGATATTGTCTGTTGGTGCAGTCAAATCCTGATCAGGGGGCAATTACTCTCGAAAAACAGTTAAAGGTTGGGGGAAAGGCAATCTGAACCGCCTCAAACTTAAAACCCCCTCTTCTTCTTCTGCATTTCCTGGCCATATGGACATAATGGGTAAGGTACGTATGTGTCCGGTTTTCAGTTTTTACTGGTCTCCCCGCTGCATACAGCCGACACATTCCGATTTTGGAGGAGCTCAAAGGAGAAAAATTATTTGGAAGATTGTTGTTTTTTAAAGGCCAATAAGTCAGAAAGTAGATGACAGAAAGCAAAGGAAAAAGAGAGTGGCAGATTAGAGGAAGTTACAAGCACAGAACTTCCTGAAGGTGGGGGAACTCTTTTTACGAAAGACCCCCCGGTATCCCCACTGGGAGAAAAAACCCTCTGACATTTGTTTTTCTACATTCAGTTTTCTCTGAATTCTGAGAATTTGATATAATTAAAAAAAAGTACCATGCCATGTACTTATACCTGATTAACACGTGTTATCTCCACTATGAAAGTACCAGTCACACCATCACTTTAGTTGTCTTTAAAGCTGTGTCACCATCAAAATGAACAACACATTTCAATAAGTTTCATGATTAACCAACCAAAACAAAATTGAAGAATAAAGAAAACTGATGACATGAAAATATTAATCATACATGTAGATATTATTTCATTGAATACAAAAAAAAAGTAAAATGTTAGTGAATATTACTAATTTTGTCTTTATGAAGACAAACAAACCAACCCTCTGATTAATGCTGGGAATATAAAAAAAAGGGAACAACTCTGATTATATATCATTGCAGGTGTCTATAAAATTGGTGATTGTTGGAAAAGAGAAACGACAAAATATGTCAAGAAAATGAAAAATAAAATAAGAAATCACAAGATAACATTCAAGAGAACTGACTGATGATACACAATGTGATATTATATGTTGAAACTGAACTTTCTTCTCAGTGTCCAATTAGCTTTATGAGACAAAGACATACACTACTTTCAAAGAGAGAACCCCCTTAGCAGAGGTTAGATATATGTAGCCAATCCTTCCACACAGACACATTTACACAAACACTTTTTCAATCTCACACACTTACCGGGTGTTCTCTCATACATGGAATGTCTCTCTATTCTGGTTTCCCCTGCGTGGTTGGCATCTTTGTGTATCAAGCTTTCAACAAGTTCTCTACAATAATTTCAGAGGTAGAAAGGCTAACATCTTCAGGGTTATGATGAGCTAAAGTCTGCACTTAACGATATGTTGAGATGAGTAGAGTCCCCTACAAAAATGAAAGAAAAAAACACCTATCCAAATGTTAATGGACACATACTTTCTATTTCGCAACACAGCTGTTGAGCTACTAAAGCTTTCTTAAGAAGTTTTTAAACAAAAAAGATTTAGTTTTTGCTTTATAATTATCACAACCATAACAAATTATGTGTCTTCTAACGCAATAACACTCTTAACTCATTCAAGTTGTTCCGGAAAGATAGCTGTCAATTTGATGCATTTGCTTCAAGGGAAGTAAATCTGTGTGCACACAATACCTTGGTCACTTCTAAACTCACTTCGCTCTCTTAGACCACAATTTTGCCTCTAACGTTGCTTTTGTAGTGACCAGTCGGAGTAAACAGTTTTTCTATATAAAAACCTGTAATCTTCCTTCATTTCTCCTTTTGTTTATGTATGTTTTGTTTGTGTGTATGGCTGGAGTGATTTGTGAGGTTTTTTAATAATTCAAAATTGTTGCGATGCGAATGAGTTAAGATGTGCAATCTCTGTCTATAGGTCAACCCTGTGTCCTAGAAGGCACTAACAGCAATAGAGCTACAACACACTCAATTTTGTTTGCATTTGGTAAAAATATAAAACGTACCTCATTCAGATCAATCTGAAAAATAAAGCCCTAAATTAAATCTTTTGAAAAAAAAGTGCAGCTTGGTTTTCTATCTGTCTTAACACAGTCATATTTCAGGTCCATGTAAACCACAAGAATGGTCACTTAGTTACCAAAAGAAGATCTTCAAGATTGCCTGGGAAGAGAAAAAAAAAGAAGCAAATGTTAACAAGATATTAAAAGGCTAATATGGTTATTTATCCTTTCTTAAGATACAGATATACATGTTCACACACGCATACACACACAAAGAAAAATCACACACACACACTACAAAAGAAATAAAGGCGAAAAAAGGGCATTTGCAATATTTAAAGGTCATTTTAAAAAAGTAAACATAATTTTTTTTATAGAATTTGGTATTTTTAGCAGAATCACAGAGTACACACTGATACATATAATAATATCCTCGATCAGAACTTACAAAGATGAACAGGAATGAATTATGTTCAAAACATTGGCCATCGTCAATTATGCTCAATCAGGAAGAGAAAAATCATGACAGAAACAGAAAAACTGGAAGAAAAACAGAGACAAAGGGAACAACAGCAACACACACAACATGTGCAGCATAATGATATGAAATAAAAAACAAAAAATGACAACGGAAAATGGACACAATTTGCAGTGCATAAAATCTCAGTACAGAAATAGAGTTACAAAATACTCTCTTGATTTGAACAGAATTTGTTAAACAAGATTATTAAATATAACTGGCATTAATATATGCCTGTTGAAATGAAACAAGTAGGCTTGTTCTCTTTCACATATTATGAAAATCAAAACACACAAAAACTCAACAGGAATGTGTTGTACACAAACTACAAACACCTTTGATTTTCTACAGAAAATTTACAATCACAGTAAACTGTTATAATACCATTAACTTAACAGATTACAATTTTCCATTAATTTATACAGAATCTACACACATCCTCTGCTATTAACTATTCCATATTATTCTATATCATCCATTGATTTTCTACCTAGTCTACAATTCCACTTCTGATACGAGGACTACACCATTATTATGATTATACCTCCTATTTACTACTACATATCGTCTGTGAAATTCAAAAACCTCGTATCTCAATGTTGGTAGTTTTGAGAACTTTAAAAAAATGTTTAAACATTAACCGCGTTGACCACAATTGATTAACTATGATGAATATGTTGTTCAAGACATTGCGAGTTTAGTCCTGCCTTTTGTTAAAATTACTTTTTTTTTAAATTTTAGACTTGAAAAGAATGAACATACGAGGTTTTTGTCCTTAACTAGATCTGAATTTGGGACTTACAAGTTTTTCTTCTATTTTCACAACCTCATTTACCACAGATAGAAAGTCCTTAGAGATACGAGCTTTTGGTGGAAGGTGGCGAGAAAAATTAGAAAGCTGACTATGTATCTAACTAAAAAAAATCGAGATACGAGTTTTTAAAATTTCACCGACGATGTACTGTATCATCAATTGTTGATTTTCTACCTAGTCTACAGTTCCACTTCTGTAACAAGAACTACACAGTTACATCTACAGATTTTTGCAAATCCTTTTCTGTTCAGGACCAAAAAATATAGCATTATTTATTTTACTGAAAAGCCAAATCACTTGTCGGTTTGCTAAACAAGACTAGAAAAATACGAAGGATGGAACTTTTGCTACACACATGTGCATGTTCATTTACATGCTCATTTACATAAACACACACACATGCACGCACGCACGCACACACACACTCACTCACTCACTCTCACTCACACACACACCACACACAGTGCCCTCAAAATTTTCACAAAATGTTGCCAACAATTTGCACAGAAATCCATAAGAAATGAATCATGCCTCACAATGAAGGCTTTACATGTAATAAAGGCACAACGCATTTCGATAAGAAATCTACCGTTCCAACGCCTGCTTATTGTTTATACAACATGAACAGGTATGTACATGGGGAAAAAATCAAAATCAACGAGAGAGAGACAAGACAGAAAAAGAGAGAGGCAGAGACTGAAACAGACGTAGATATAGATAGAGCGAGAGAACAGACAAGACACGCAAGATAGAAAAATATGGAGAAAAGTCAAATCAAATTGAAACATGTTGATTGAAAGCGAGCTGGTATCGTTGGGACATAGGCAACAATTTGTCAATTGCATATAAGCACTGGCAAAAAAATAAAGTCAAAAATCACCATGTTAAATAAACTGCTAGCAAGAAAAGGCGGGAAGCACAGTTTGCATACTTACACCAAAACAATGCCCAAGGTCTTACCATTCAACATAATAACAAAATCTATTCCTACCATCACAGATTGTCAGGGGACCCCGGTCAATAAGGGTTCTTGACCCTCATTTATTCTCCTCCCAAATCAGAATGTGTCGGCTGAATGCAGCGGGGAGACCAGTGAAAACTGAAAAACGGACACATATGTACCTTACCCATTATGGCAGAAGAAGACCCTCATTTTTTGGCAGCGAGGGGTCATACCCTTGAAGTCTCCACTAAAATTAAATTTAGTGCCGAAATAACTCATTATTTTGGACATTGACCCATCGTTTTCTGTAACGAGGGGTTAAAGTCTTCTCTGCACCATAGTCATTTATTGGCTTAGAGTAAATAATTTTAATCAGAACGAAATAGCATTCAAAACCAATCAGTTCCAAAAGTAATAATTTATCAAAACAACGTTCAACTGTCGCTGTTTATCTCATTATTTACTCCAAGAAAATCCAACTTCTCACACACACACATTCACAAGCAAACAAAATTGAAACAAGCATGATTCTAAAGCACATGGAATTACAATCACTACATTACAACAAAACAATTGAAATACGAAAACGTTTTGACCAGCAAATACTGTTTGAACAATGCAAAAAGTAAGTTTGTCTTCAGGGTGGATTTGGAAAAAATCGACACAGGACTGCAATGCCTGACAGACAATGAATGAATGAATGGATGGACGAATGAATGAATGATAAAAAGAAAATGGACGAATAAACCAAAGAAAACGACGATCGCATGATCAGTCTGTGATGCGACAGACAATGAATGAGATCTAAAATGGAAGAGACTTTGAGAGCTAAGAATCAGTGGTGGTGGTTGGTTCATGGTTTGCCCCACATGTGCTCTTTGTAGCTGAGTGCACGTTAAACCCCACTTTCATCAGAGTTAAGAATCAGTGGTGGTGGTTGGTTCATGGTTTGCCCCACATGTGCTCTTTGTAGCTGAGTGCACGTTAAACCCCACTTTCATCAGAGTTAAGAATCAGTGGTGGTGGTTGGTTCATGGTTTGCCCCACATGTGCTCTTTGCAGCTGAGTGCACGTTAAACCCCACTTTCATAAGAGTTAAGAATCAGTGGTGGTGGTTGGTTCATGGCTTGCCCCACACGTGCTCTTTGTAGCTGAGTGCACGTTAAACCCCACTTTCATCAGCGTTAAGAATCAGTGGTGGTGGTTGGTTCATGGTTTGCCCCACATGTGCTCTTTGTAGCTGAGTGCACGTTAAACCCCACTTTCATCAGAGTTAAGAATCAGTGGTGGTGGTTGGTTCATGGCTTGCCCCACACGTGCTCTTTGTAGCTGAGTGCACGTTAAACCCCACTTTCATCAGAGTTAAGAATCAGTGGTGGTGGTTGGTTCATGGTTTGCCCCACACGTGCTCTTTGTAGCTGAGTGCACGTTAAACCCCACTTTCATCAGCGTTAAGAATCTTAAATAAAGAAAAGCCAAGTAGACTGATCGCTTCTCGGCCTTTTGGCTAAGACAGTGATTCAGGAACATAAATTTTTGTTTATACTGTGGTTGGTTTGTTCAGCCCGTCGTACATGGCGAAAGCCGATACACGACGTTAAACAGAACTTCCAAATAAAGAAAGCCATGAAAATTTTGTCTGAACCATTTCTATTGCCAAAAAAACCCACCAACATAAATATAAGAGAAATAGGAGTCAATAATACTGTGGATACAATATAACGAAACCCAAATTTTTAATAAGGCAAAAGTCTGAGATAATATCGCTGCAGGCCATCTTTCTCTGTCAATTCACAATGTTCTGCGAGTAATAAATACCATGGCCTATTTATAAATCACAAAACACTTCAGCAGAGCACCCTAGCAACAATTCTAGTAAAACTAAAACGATTTTTAACAAAACGTTTTGACATTGCAAAAGCTTGCTGAAAATGACGAAGATGAGATATCCAATCTATACTAGAGATTTTCACACTTCTTCTCTTCAGGGCCCACGGTCAATGAGCTGACCATTCTGGCTCCTTATATGGGATATTATATTAATATTCAAGACTCATACATTCAACCATGAATCCATGTCCCTGGAAAAGCACCCACACTCAAACCCAACTTGGCACAACATACGCCCTTCTAACCTATCATTGTACCAGAGGCACCGTCTACACAGCTTCAGAAAAACAAGAAGAGTTGAGCAATGGTAATCAGGAAAGGCTCTGCTTCAAGTTCAAGTTTACTTTAATATCTCCAAAAGATAAATTCAGGTTAGGTGCAACAACATGACAGAAATACAACATAACTGAAAGAACATTAATCAAACGTGTGAAATGAAATTATACCAACCAAATAATTATCATTAAAATTCATTACATCAACTTTGAGATGTGCACATTTAAACCCCCCACACACACACACACAGACAATGAGAGAAGAGAGCGAGAGAGAGAGATAATGGAAATGCGAGTGATTTGTTCAAATAATCCAAGCCCCCTTATGAAGGGGAAGTGAACAAACAATATAACCGTTATCGACTTGTAGCAATCCATAAGATAACAAAAATTTCAAAAGCTTAAACTCCAGAAGGTACTATCAGTTGTCTCCATGGAATGCCAAAAGACACTGTCACAAAAAGAAATATAAAGCCTAAAGGATGACAGAACCTTTGGGCATTTCACGGACATGACTGGTACCACCTTCTAACATTTCTTCTTCTTCTTCTGCGTTCCCAGGCCATATGACCATAATGGGTAAGGTACATGTGTCCGGTTTTCAGTTTTCACTGGTCTTCCCGCTGCGTACAGCCGATACATTCCGATTTCGGAGGAGCTCAAAGGAGAAAATTTATTTGGAGGATTTTTTGGAAAAAGGCAGGAGAAGTCAGAAAGATAGCAGATGGTAGAAAGCAGGGAAAAAGCACAGTCACAGAGGGTGGCAGATTATGGGAAGCTTCAAGCACAGAACTTCCAGAAGGTGGGGGACCTATTTTTACGAAAGACCCCCCCCCCCCCTCCCCTCCCCCCGTATCCGCACGGGGAGGCTAACATTTTCTCAGTGTAATCCCATAAGAGGTGATAATCCAATGACCGATAACATCAACCAGTTCAGTGTGGTTGTTGGTGCTATCAAATTGACTGACATTAACTCCTTCATGGAAAATAAATGTGGATATTGACTAGTCTACAGAGTGAAAGACAGACAGAGAGATAGAAACAGACAGATTCAGAGATGAAGACAGACAGACAAGCAAAGTTGGAAGAAGCCACAGAGCTCTCTCTGTGGCTTCTTCCATCTTTGTCTGCCTGTATGTGTGTGTGTGTGTGGGGGGGGGGGGGGGAGACAAACAGAGAAAGAGGGAGACACAGGGACAGAAACAGAGAAAGAGATGCAGAAGAGAGAGAAGAAACATTGAACCAACCCGTAATAGAACAAAAGAGCAACGAGGACAGAGAAAGCAGGGATCACACATTGGCCACAGTCTTGCCCTCCTCCTCAGACACAGACCCCGGCGTAGCGCTCAGATCCACAGAGTCCGCCGAATCCATCGAGTCCATCCTGCACTCCTCCCCACCTCCCCCATCGTCCGCCACCTCTGCCGAGTCACACTCATCGCCATGGAAACGACCCCTGAAGGTCACGGCTCCTGGGTCGTGGTGTGAGCACTCAAACTCTCTCTGTGTCGATGTGGGGGTGGGGATTCGTCTCATGACGACGTCCATTGTGTCGTTTTCCTCTTCCTGGATGGTCTTCATGGCAGCGGCAGCCGATTGGTCGGAAGCTCCCGGCCCTTTTCTACAAACACAAGCATCCCTATGTGGTCTGATATGTCAAGATTTGACTGTCGCTGGCAGACATTTATAAAATGTTTATAATAAAACGCTACCACCCCTGTGTGCTCTGATAGGTCTGAGCATAACTGTCAGCAATAATAACCTTTCCAAAGTAACAATTATAGAGTTATACTAAAGTAACAATAATAATTATAAAGTTATACTAAAGTAACAATTATTATCACAGAGTTATGCTAAAGTAACAATTATAATTATAGAGTTATAATAAAGGATCTTTTCAATAAAAGTGCTCTAAACAGCCGCCCCTTTGATCAGACAAATATAAAGACAGACAGACAGCTACATTGAATTGGAATTTCCTTTGGTTGTTGTTGTTGCTGTCGTACCCCGGCTTCAAGACTCCAGGGATCATCCCAACAGCAAAAGCAATTGAACACTATGGTACAAATGCACCAGCTAGGGATGAGAACATTATGTGTGTGACCGTTTTTAATTACCCCACCACGTGGGTAGCCACACTCCGACTTCGGAGGATTTTGGACTGATGATGTTATGCTGGGAGTTTGCCATGGCTAAAGACAATCCCCGCATAACTATGCATAACATAACATTTTGATGTAGCCTTGGTGTTCTAGCTTATGTCAATTGGTCTGACACAGCCTTATGCCAAGGCGGATAATTTCCTTCTAACAAAGTGCACAAATGATGAGCATAAATAAGAGTTGTTGGTACTATAAATTTAATGAACACACAACACATATCTGAAAAATATAACTACTATTGTTTTTAATCTTTTCTTTTTAAAAAAGTTAGTGCACTGATTATTTTACTTTACGGGTTTTAAGGAATTGTAATACTTAATTAACTAATTAAAATGGTTTCATGATAACGAGATCAATATTTAACACAATCGATATTCAATATTCTATTAAACAACCTATATTTTGACATTTTCAACCACACAGCCCTGAAAGTGGCAAGTGGAAAAAAAATTGCCGAGTTTTTAATTCACTTCACCCGCAATGCAAGTGGGCAAAAAAAGATGTTCTTTCTCGCGCGAGATTCCTTTCCCAATCCATGTTTTCCCACGCACCGGAAATACGATACGCAATTTGCGTGCTCGTCAAAAACATGAAAGGATGTAGCAGTTTGTGGTCTGAAAAAGGAGAGTGAACAAGCCTGGTTCAAGTACAGACCTGTGGTAAGTTATCTGCCTTATTTTCCATACTGTGGTTTCTTTACAAAAAATGTGTACAGTTAGTTTGGCTGGTAAAACTTTTGGTTTGGCTGGTAAAAATAATAAGTTACCAGCCAAAGGCTGGTGGACAACATTTTCCACTTTCAGGGCTGACACAATTCCAAATCATTACACCCAATTAGCTTGTCCCAAACAGAATCCCATCGCACATTATTTCAAATACTGTCAAAACAATCATCATACATACATGCGTTAAAAAAACAGTTTGAAACTGTGAAGTGACAACAGCAAATCAAAGAGCCCATGACAAAAAGCCATGCAGTGCAATGCCGGCACTATCAAATAACAGAAATAATACAAAGCCCACAGCTGACAACAGAAAGGAGAAATGACACCATAGCAAACACTGGCAGTGTTACGCTGATCACTTACATTTTGATTTTGCATACACAATACTGAGTTGCTTCAAATTAATGGACTTCTTTCGATTCACTCACATACAACACTCAAAGCTGTTCACATGCTATCAGTTCAGACCTGTTTGCTCACTGAAATATTGACACTCAGAATCTAAAAGAAAAAAAGAAAGAAAACAAAGTTGGAACGGACAGATTTTGTTAACCAGAGTCAGCAGATTGGTTGGAAATGTATCCACAGTCATTTTTTAAATCCATTGTGCAGTCGTTTTCATATCATATCCTTGAAATTGTTCACAGAATAAAAAGTTTATGGTTATGTTAAAGGCTTACATTACAATAAACATAAATTTGAAAGCTGCATTTGGAAGTCAAACATGACTGTGAGCCACTACTAAAAGTTCTAAAAAAATTTACCTCCAAAACACTAACACTGCAGTAAATCGCAGACCGCTTACTGAAGCCGTTAGAAATGTATGAGATAATTTAACAAATCATTTCGGGCCACAACTGGAATCAGTTGCCGAGCTTTCCACACCATACTTGTTGCTTCTGACTAATGAGTGGCTTAGCTGGCTGTTTTGACCGCCAGGTGGCATAACGCTTGAGTGGGGCTAATCATCTCTATTCTTAGTTGGGGATAAAGAGAGAGAGAGGGGGAGAGGAGTCCCTCCCTCTCTCTCTCTCTTTCTCTACCCCCAACTAAAGATATCCTGAGATAAGCCCCTATTGAGTTGGTTGCCACCTGGCAGTCAAATTGGCCAGCTAGGTTGACCATTTGGCAGTCAGCATTTTTGGCATTAAAGTAGAATGCTCATAAAAGAAAACGGCAAAAAAACCAAATAAAAAATCCAAACAAATCAGAAAATCCGCTTTTTTGTTACATTTTTCGTGAGTTGACATCTTCTATGAAACGTTTGGCATTGATGTGGAATTGAGTGCTTGAGCAGAACATTTATCAAAATGCTGGACGAGTCCCAGTGAAGAAGATGTGGTAAACAGGCCTGTAAAGCAGACACATGGCAAACTTAAAAGGCACAACCATATTCATTATTACAAGTGACACTGAAAGCTGATCTGCCAACAAATAATAATAATTGTACATTCATATAGCGCTTTACCTCACATGAGCCCAAAGCGCTTTACAATCAATGATTCATCAACAGACAACAAAAACAGCATTCAAGAGTGACACCAACCAACAACAGCGCATATACAAAGCAACTCTCTCTCTCTCTCATACACACACATACACACACTCACACACACACACACACACACGCACACACACACACGCACACACACACACATAAACACACATATTTATCGACGCCAACTCGTTCATACCCCATCCGGTAAGCCACAGCAACCGAGCCGCATGGACTGACCACATACACCAACACACATACACAAACACCCTCACACAAAAACGTACGCACGCAGACAGACACACAGACACGCACACAAACACACACACACAAATGAACATTCTTTCACACACAATTGCATGGATAAACACATGCACGCACACACACACACAAACATCTAAAGTGGAACCTCCCTTATAAGACCTCCCATTATAAGACGCCCTCCCATATAAGACCTACTTCTCCGAGACATTGCCCTTCTTTGTAAGTATTAAAATTACCTCCCTTATAAGACCCCACCCTTATAAGACCCCACCCTTATAAGACCCCACCCTTATAAGACCTCATTTTGGATGATTTTTGAAGGTCTTATAATGGAGGTTACACTGTATTCCCAATAAACAACTCTAGAAGCTGACAGCACAAATATTACACTGACAGTGACACAAAGCAAACTGTCCACAACAATGATAAGCCAGACAACACTGCTTCATAAATCCAGAGCACACTTGGTTTCATATCCACTCTGAAAAATGACAACATTTATTTTACAGAATACACAAAAACTCCAGTCCTCACCTTCTTTCTTACTAATTTAGCTTACCAATATAATGGATAATAAACAAACCTCCAACCACTACAACGTTAACCATACAACACAGTTTTTATCCAAACAATCATAACTCACAGCTATTGCCTAAGTGAGGCAACTTTTTTATTTTTTTATTATTGCATTCAACACAAACACAAATATCCTATAGTTCTCCAGTAGAAGTTTGGGGGAAAAAATATATAACACGAGGACAAACGTTTGCCGTATAAACAAAAGCTACAAATATACAGAGGCAATAGCAAACTGTTGACAAAATCGGTATACTAAAATAGTATGATTCCCCCCCCCTCTATCTCTCTGTCTTTCCCTCTCTTTTTCTCTCCTCATTCACAAAAAAGTATATAAGTTAACAGCAATCCATTCATCAACCTGAAGTGTTATGAAGGTTGGTGGTTTTTTCATTATCACTCTCGGACTGAGGAATGCCATGGGACTATTACTTTACACTGACTTCACTTGTGTACAAGCCAAATTGCTCATGATATGAAACAACTAAGCACACGCTATCAGCAGCTATAAACATATACCGCAAACAGCAACGGTATCAATATACGGGTATATTATACTCATATTATATTCTAAACTAGTAAAAATGGGAAAGTATGAGTTAACTACCGGGTATAACAAAAAATGTTTTTTGCCAAAACTGGTACAGCATATTTATCAAACCCTGCAAGTGTATGCAAAAGGTAATGATAGGGAAGACCAACTTTTAACAAGATGATAAAATGATAAATAAGTTAACATGATTGTGAAATACATGTCTGGTAATATGTAACTACTGGGCTAGGAATTGATAACAACTGTATTGTACATCAGTTGTGTAATACAAAATATCAAGAAGTGTGACACTGATGCAATATTGTGTCCACTGTGCACGACTTACAAACTGGACATAAATACAAGGCACAAGAGATATTATGCATAACTTCACAAAAACTAAGGTGTGAACACAAATGCGCATTGCGCGAAAGCTCACACTTCCATACTCGCACATGCATGTACACACACACACACACACACACAATTAAGTCATGCACACACATTAAAAAGTTTCCGTTCTTTCATACTACCCTCCCCATTAACAAAAAAGAAAAAAAAAAAAATGACAACTATTGGCTCTTGGAATGAACACAGATGGAAAAACTTTGTACTTCAAAATAATTTCTCCAGATTGGGTAAGGAAAAGAGGGTGTGTTGGGGAGGGAATGGGGTGCTGGGGTGGTGGTTCTTTCAATCACAACATGCTTGTCAACAAACAAGGATTTTAAAAAATACAACACATGATTACTTATAAACGCTTCTACTGCCCGTAGAAAAAGCTGAAAGCAATATGGTGTCCCTGTTATTGAGAGTAAACTTCTGAGGAAAGACCCCATCACAGTTATTTCATTAAGAATTTGTTACAATCACAGTAAAATTTTATGAGCAGAAAATCATTTCAGCATGTCTGTTCAGAGAGTTCACAATGACAAAACTTTCAAAACAAACATGAAAAGAGATACAAAACAAAACACTTTTTGAAAACATCTAACACAAAAGACCTTAAATGTATTTAACACATACTTAATTAAAAAGATCATAATTATGCTTGTAAATAAGAAAAAATACAGTAATTTTAAAAAAATAATAAACAAAAATAACATATACTTATTCGTAAAAAACAAAACAATAACAAAACAAACTTCTAACGCTAGTCAAAATCAAGACATTTATTAAGAAAAGGCGTAGATAATTGTTTATAACAATAAGCCCAAAATCCTATTTAAAAAATACAAAAATCTATAACGTACTGACACTTCTCTCAAATGGACACTTTAGTTAAGAACGAGATAAACAAAATCATCAGAAAAAAGCCACAAATCCAAACGACGTATCATTTCCCTGAAACCATGCTGAAGACCTACACATCTCTCAAACAGAAAACCTCTGATTAACTTTTTTTTCTAATGAAAAAAGAAAAGAAATTCACAACAACAAAAGCTACACGTCAAAAGTTGAAACACCATTTCATAAAATGAAAAAATAAAAAAAATTCACAACAAAAGCCACACATCCAAAGTCGTTTTCATTTCGTCAAAAACAAAACCATGCTAGAAAAACAACAAAAAAGAGAGCATCCGGAAAAAAAAAAAATCTGAAAAAAAGAAAACATCCACCACAAAGAAAACCACAACATCCAAACCACAATATTGACCAAGCCTCACAGGCATACCAACACAGACAGTGTCACAACCACTGAACCACCACAATGCAGGGGGGAAAAAAAGCCAAAAGAAAAAAAAAAGTGTCTCAAATGGCTGACTCCATCTCATCGTCCACGTAAAGCGGAGCTTGACCTTGATTTCGACCTTGGTCTGACCTTGGGGGGTGGAAGTTGTTGCCATGGTTTTGACCATGACCTTGACCCTGAGGCGTGGGGGCGGAAGGGGGCGGAATGCGGCGGAAGCGCGAGTTCTTGATGCGGAAGTTGGAGAGGTCTTCGCGCGACACGCCCATGATGGAGTTCTGGAAACCAAAGGACTTCAACATGCAGAGGTTAATCCAAAGGGTTCATTGCGCACCTTCACAATAGGACTTGTTCGGAAATAATTAAGGGGAGTAATTTCATGGTGTGTGGGAGTGATCTGCCTAATTCAATCAGTCAAACAGGGGACGTCACTCTACCATCAGCTCTCGTAGCCTATCGACTCGTGTGTTTGAGCAGACATACAGCACTTATAACACCGTGCGTCATTCTAAAAACTAATGTCATTTATAATTTTACGTCACATTTTGCAAGTTGTATCAGTTTCTAGCCACTGACCACCCCTAATTTTTCTAAAATAATGTTTGCAAGTCGCTGACTCGCATCCTGCGGATACAAGCTTCGACGCCATTGTTGCTATGGAACTTGACCGAGCAATGGAGGTAAACAACTCTAATTTTCACGAAGTGCTCTCCCCTACTTTTTATCGAAAATCGTCTATTAGAACTGTTTGGCTTTCAAGGTACACCACTCCTGTCAGAGCTGCTTACATTTCTGAATCGCTTAGCTTTTGTGAAAGTAAAACCTAATAAGGGCACACATGCATTAGACACAGAAACCTCATGCGCTTATCCGTAAATAAGTAAAAGAAAAATGGAAAAATAAGCACATTGGTTTCCGTGCGGAAAGTCATGCGCTTATTTTGTCCCTCTTTCTTTTACTTAAATTTAATTTGGGGGTTTCTGCACACAACTTCCGAGTATGTGTGTACGTGCGCTAATCCTGAAAAAGATACAAAATTCAGTAAAAATGTTTCCCTTTACAGGATTTCCATAACAAAGAAGGGGGAAAAGTCTCTGTTTTTAGGGCACATCACACCAATCAGAGCCACTTAGACTGTCCAGTGTGTTGTGCAGGTAAAGGGAAATCACTAGAAAGATACAGGGTTCAGTCAAACTAAGAGATTCATAACACGGCATCAGCATCTTTATAATAATAGGCATGCTACACACAATACTGAATCCTCTATATCCTGTTTCACACACATACACACGCGTATGGACATTCATGCATGTTTATGCACAAGCAGGCCTACACAAACACACAGGCCTACACAAACATATATGCATGCATGCATGGACACACACACACACACAAAATATATTATTTGCTTATTCAATGTTCCATCTCAAAATAAAATTTTCACTTGACTTGACTTGACACACACACACTCTCACTCACACACACACACATACATCTCAAGATATTTATTGAGGAATATCCGATGATCAATATTCATCACATGATTCATTTCCTGGAGACTAGGGTAATGAAAACATGAGAGACACACGGCACAAAGTCACACACACACACACATCTCAAGATATTTACTGAGGAATATCCGATGATCAATATTCATCACATGATTCATTTCCTGGAGACTAGGGTAATGAAAACATGAGAGACACACGGCACAAAGTCACACACACACACACATTTCTCAATGCCCTCCTGCCTTTGTCTCACCATACAAGCTAAAGCTAAATCTGTTTATTATCGGTCCACAGATCTCACCTCTCGGCTAACGAAGCGCTGCAAATAATCCTCCTCCTGCACGACCTTACGCTTATCCTGAAAACAAAACAAAACAAATTGACTTATGAATTCCTGGATATTCAGTGAACCAAAACTTCTTATCAAGAACAGTCCAATGAAAGGGGAAAAAAATTCCTAAATCTTATTTGCCTTCTGATTTTATAAAAGAAAAAAAGGATAATTAACACATATTTATGTTTATCTTTCCATATGCATTCTAAAGCTCAAACAAAAACAAATTGACTTATCAATTCCTGGATATTCATTAAACCAAACCTTTTTATCAAAAACATAGTCCAATGAAAGGAAAAACAAATTCCTAAATCTTATTTGCCTTCTGATTATATAAAAGAAAAAAAGGATAATTAACAAATATTTATATTTATCTTTCCATATACATTCTAAAGCTAAAACAAAGACAGCTTAATTTAATAATAGGGTAACAAAAAAATCATAACGTACAAGCTTACAAGCCAATATAAATGCATTTACTGGAGAGAAAGAGAAAGAAAAAGACAGAGAGAGACAGAGAATGAAAAACAAAAGAGGATAAAGGGTCAGCCACACGTCCACTAAAATCGCACGACTGTACGATACGATTCGATCACATGATCTCCAATGTGCGATTTTAGTGGACATGTGACTGGCCCTTAAAAGATTGCTCAAACAGAGAGAACACATACAGACAGAAACAGAAGAACAGACGGACAGACAGGTGTACAGACAGACACAGAGACAGACAGGTGGAGAGAGAGGTGCACAGACCACACAGCTGACGATCCAGCTGGCAGGGATCCAGATGAGGAGGGACAGGATGATGACGGTACCCACGATGTTGGTCCTCATCACCTCCACTGAAATATTACAATAGACAGCATCAACAAATATCAATAAACTATAATGTAGCACTAACAACGCACCAGCACACACCTCAGGTCATCAGGGAGGGAATGATGATGGTGACCTCATGTTGGTTCTCATCATTTCCATTGCGACATAGCAAACAATCAACTTTTTAAAAAAACACTATAATACATGTCACTCATTCTCAGAAAAGTTTGCTTCCATCTTCTTTTTCTTTTTCTGCGTTCCCAGGCCATACGGCCATAATGGGTAAAGTACGCATGTGTCCGGTTTTCAGTTTTCACTGGTCTCCCCGCTGCGTACAGCCAACACATTCCGATTTCAGAGGAGCTCAAAGGAGAAAATTTGGAAGATGTTTTTTTGGGGAAAAGGCAGGAGAATGGGCCAATAAGTCAGAAAGATAGTAGATGACAGAAAGTAAAGGGAAAAGACAGTCAAAGAGAGTGACATATTAGAGGAAGTTACAAGCACAAAACTTCCAGAAGGTGGGGGAACTATTTGTATGAAAGTCGCCCCAGTCGCCCCACGGCAGACCTGTTTACCCCCTACACAAGTCTTGAGTAGTCTGAATAGCTGAAATGAGTAGTTTGGGTTAAAAAATGTGTAGTTTTGTTCATCAAACCATCAGATAATGTTCACTGAAAATGAGTAGTAATCAAGAATTAAAGAGCATTATTTTCAGTTTGGAAGAGTAGTAGAGATCCAAATTGAGTAGAATACTACTCGAAAAGAGTAGAGTAAACAGGTCTGCCACGGGGAGGCTTCAATCAAATCTGATTCCATCCTATCAAAATGAACTGTACACTTGTGACAGCCAGAAGGTGTTTATTATAAGGTAAAAAAAAAAATCATATGCTATAAGTTTACGAGCTAACATAAATGCATTTACTGGAGGAGAGAAAGAGAAAGAAAAAGACAGAGAGACAGAGAATGAAAAACAAAAGAGGATAAAGGGCCAGGCACAAGTCCACTAAAATCGCACGACTGTACGATACGATTCGATCACGTCATCTCCAAGAACAAATGTGATTGGCGTATCGAGACCACATGATCGAATTGCATGAATATTGATCATCGGATATTCCTCAATAACCTAAGGACTAAAGAAGGCCGACGGTACATTCTAGCTGTCACCCCAGGAATGTTGTATGGGTCATTCGCAATATATCTTCCCTTTCCACAAAAGTCACAGTAAAGATCACTGTCTGCAAACTGTGCGCTAAGAAACCTGTATGACACAATTCTGGTCCAACTGTCAACTCGAGAAAATATGTGACCCAGCACCACGAAAGGGACATTAAGTCGCTAGGTTACTTTCTCACAACATGCTCGAAAAGTCTAAAATCTCATTTTTTGTTAATTTTGAGTTATGGGTATTTTTGTGCTCTCTAACAATGTATCTTTCATATCCATAAAGGATCATCTTTAATACGGTCTCTAAATATTCCCAAAAGTGCATTAGAAATAGTAGGTTGATGCGTTTTCTTAGGTTAGACTTTAGACTGCGATTTCTCAAAATGGCAGACAGTCATCTCACCAACTTTAAATGCTCATAACTGCAACAGAAAAAGGATACAAGAATGATTTTTATATTATTAGAAAGAGAATTTCCTGACGTTTCCAACTGTGCCATTTTTTCAGAATGGTCATTTTGATACTTAACCCCCTGACTGCCAGAGAAAATTAAAGAAACATTCACTGTACAAATCATGCCACGAAAAAGACAACTGATAGAGCCAATCTGGCAAAACGGTCTGGGGATATAACTCTCTTGACTGTGTTAGAGCAAAAGCCAACATATCAGGGTTATTCCTCTTCATCTGATGATGTCATCAGTGATGTCATCAAGTCAGTATGTGATACATTATATGGCAGTCAAGGGGTTAATGTCCCTTTCGTGGTGCTGGGTCACATATAACTGAAGTACAAACCATACTTACTGATGAATTAGACAATCAACCAAAAGCATAGTCAAACCTCTATTTTTAGACTTCTAAAAAGCCAGGACAAATCAGTCTTAAATTGGAGAGTTCTTATACCGGAGGCCGTTTTTACTGTAAGAAAGAACATCTGTGCCAACAGTCTTAAATGAGAGGAGGTCTTTTAACAGAGGGTCTTATAATAGGGAATTGACTGTAGTATCTATGCACGACAGACCTTATCAATCCTCTTTTATTAACCATAATTCCCCCGTGGGGATACCGGGGTCTTTTGTATAGTTCCCCCACCTTCTGGAAGTTCTGTGCTGGCATCTTCCTCTAATCTGCTACTTTCTTTGACTCTGCCTTTTCCCTTCGCTTTCTATCATCTACATGTACTATCTTTCTGATTTATTGGCCCATTCTCCTGCCTTTTTTCCACAAAAAAACTTCCAAATAATTTTTCTCCTTTGAGCTCCTCTGAAATCGGAATGTGTCGGCTGTACGCAGCGGGGAGACCACTGAAAACTGAAAACCAGGCACATACATACCTTACCCATTATGGCCTGGGAATGCAGAAGAAGAAAAATTAACCATAATTATATATTATTCTTCACATAAGATAAACACTATATCGGCCACTCACCCAGCTTGCTGACTGTCAGACTCTTGATGAATCTAAAGATACGATGAGCCAGCTGCTGTTCAACCTTCACACACAGCCCGTTCTGAAATAGATCATCATCATCATCCTCAACATCATCAATATCCTCATTGCCATCATCTTTTGTAGAAGTCTCAATACCACTAGAACCTTTCTATGAAGGCATTCAAGAGGGAGCCCTTTATCTCTTTTTATATAACACTGAAAAAACTTACCCTTTCCTTGATAAAAGAAAGTGATAAATGTTAACCCCTTGACTGCCACCAACGTATTACGCACTGACCTGATGACATCACTGATGATGTCATCACATGAAGAGGAATAACCCTGATATGCTGGCTTTTGCTCTAACATAATCAAGAGAGTAATATCCCCAGACCATTTTTTCAGATTGGCTCTATCAGTTGTCTTTTTCATGTCATGATTTGCCCAATTATTTTTTCTTTAATTTTCTGCCCAGTCAAGGGGTTAAATCTAAATAATTCCACAATCTTTTTTTCAGTGTAAGGCAAAATCTCTGATAACAGACATTCACCCAGTAATTCACATGTGTAACAGGGAAAGTATTCAAATGACATTCATGGATAAGCACATATGTGTAATAAAATATTCTACTTACATACAAACATGTCGTTATGAAAACAAACACAGCCAACACACATAGGGTTACACACTGTACAGGTACGTACATCATCGCAGGTACCCATGTCACAGGTGCGTCCAGGTGCCAACAGGTCAGAGGTGGGTAGACACTCCCCTCTGGTGTTGTTTGGGCTGATCTCAGAACAGCACCGACGACACATGGCTGTGGCTGTAAAGTATATCATCGTCACCACCATCATCATCATCTTCGTCATCACCATCATCATCTTTGTCTTCATCATCACCATCATCTTTGTCTTCATCATCACCATCATCTTTGTCTTCATCACCATCATCATCTTTGTCTTCATCATCACCATCATCTTTGTCTTCATCATCACCATCATCATCTTTGTCTTCATCATCACCATCATCTTTGTCTTCATCATCACCATCATCATCTTTGTCTTCATCATCACCATCATCTTTGTCTTCATCATCATCATCATCATCATCTTTGTCTTCATCATCATCATATTTGTCCTCCTCCTCCTCCTCCTCCTCCTCCTCCTCATCATCATCATCATCATCGTCATCGCTATCATCATCATCACAATCATTGTCTTCATCATCATCTTTGTCATGATCATCATTATCATCATCATCCTCATCATTGTCTTCATCATCATCATGATCATCCTCCCCATCACTATCATCACCAACAGGACAGTGGTCGGTAGACACTCCCCCCTGGTGTTGTTGGCACTGATCTCAGCAAAGCACCGACAATAAATGGCTGTCGTTGTAAACAAGATATCATCATTTATTATCATCATCATCGTCATAGACTATGACCATTAAACAAAAAATAAACAAGATATCATCATTTATCATCATCATCATTGTCATAAACTATGACCATTAAACAAAAAATAAACACAAAATCACCATCACCGTGGCAGTGCCAGTAAACATGGATATGAGGTATTCATGTCTATGCATTCAATACTGGAAGCAGAGGGGCACCCACAGTCATGACCTGGGTGTGGCCCGGCCCACTTAGAGTGTAAGGAGTTCAGGGCCGGAACACTTGATTGAGGGGGGCTTCTTCTCTGAGGACCCTCTGTTGTCCGGCTCTCCATAGAGTTTCTTCTCACTGCTCTTCCATAACTATACCGCATGATCTCACACTAGGTCATTCGGAATAGACCATAGCCATACATGCAGTCAGTTTATATATATTATATATATTAAATCACCTAGTGGCAACTGAAGGGTTGGAATATCCACTATACCTCCCTTCCTTGTGACAGGCAGGCACTGGCAAAAGTTCAAAAAGACACAGTCACAGGCAGACAGGTATTTATTATTCTGCACACACAGACCAGGAGCCAGCATCTTGCCCTGTTCTACACCTCACAGAGCACAGAAGTTCAGACACACACACACACACACACACACACACACACACACACACACACACACACACAAAGATCATTCTGACTTGACTTGACTTGACACACACACACATTTACCGTTCTGCACACACAGGCAAGGAGAAAGCACCTTCCCCTGTTCAACACCCCGCAGAGCACAGAAGTTCACACACACACACACACACATACCGTTCTGCACACACAGGCAAGGAGAAAGCACCCTCCCCTGTTCAACACCCTGCAGAGCACAGAAGTTCACACACACACACACACACACACACACACATAGACATACACACATAGACACACACACACACACACACACACACATACCGTTCTGCACACACAGGCAAGGAGATAGCACCCTCCCCTGTTCAACACCCCGCAGAGCACAGAAGTTCAAACACGACCCATTGTAGCACCGGCCCCTGAGACAGACGTAGTTACATATCAGTTATCATCATCAATATCATCATCACCATCACCACCGTCGACAACAGGTTTCGCACAGTGTCATCAGCACTGTCACATCATCTACACTGAAGTACACTACAGTAGACACCACATGCTTGCACTTATGCAGTGATGTCCGAGGCCCCGGTCATAGGCCATTGACCTATTAAAATTGAAAATGTCCTATTGTGTTCTACCCTGCCAGAACGAATGTCTGATTAAATTTTTAACACTGGCTCGCTTTCTTATTGATCTATGCAAGATCCAGGGACGGTATTCATGTCGAAATAGCATGAGACTTAGCATGATGCTAACTTAGAAGCTCTTCCAATGTCCTATAGGATTTAATAGGACTTTTGGAAGAGCTTCTAAGTTAGCATCATGCTAAGTCTCATGCTATCTCGACATGAATACCGTCCCAGGACATTGTCCTATCGGTTTCTCTGATCTCAGACAGTTTGTGACTTTGTCCTATCACATTTTGATCCTCGGTACATCACTGCTTATGTGCACACACACATATGCACGCATTCATACACACACATGCAAGCGCTCACGCACCCACACACACAATGTTCTTCATTTCCTTGAACAAGCAAGACCTTAGCCCCTTATTTCGTTCTTTACTTCAATGAGTACCTGTCCAAATCACAAGAAAACTTCATGAATGAAAAAACACCATATTTGACGGACTATAAGGCAATATTTGTGTCCTAGATTGAGATCTATGCGCCTTATACATAAATGTCAACCTATACGGTTTTCCCGTATTGCTGTACGGGAAAACCATGATTTTGGGTCTGTACGGACGTATGACAGTTTCAATACGGGTAAAACTGATTTATACGGGCAGATCAGAAATCAGAGACAAACCGCGAAGTGATAGAATTTTGTGATAGCAGACGACAAAACGCGGACACCAAGCAGCCGAACAAGAAAACGAAAGCAGTAGGCTAGATGACCGGTCATGCGCAGAGAGCGATTTGTTCGATTTGTTCTGGTAATCTGCGCATGCGTGGTTTCTTCAGAACTTCCGTGTGAGCTTTGTTTGAATCGAAAATGGCGGACGCTAATTCTTCCAGTTCTACGAACCCCCCTGTGGCCAAAAAGGTACGAGTTGGGAGTGGGAGACACTTGAAAGAATGGGAAAACCTGTCCTTTGAGAAAGGAAGGTACGCTCCCCTGCCCATTTTTCAATATATATAACAAAACTGCATGAAAACGATGTCTGAATAAAATGTATTCACGGCAACGTTTTCATGGTTTTGCGTTTTCTGAAATTTATACGGTTTTCAGGCTTGAAAATTCTTTTTCAATAAGGGAAGTTTTCAAAAAAGGAAAATTGGGTTGACACCTATGCTTATATGATGACAAAAAAAGAAAATGTCATAACAAAATCTGAATTTTGTGTAAAAATTTCGTTCCTTATATCAAATAAATACAGTATACTTTTGCTTAAGAAGAAATTTGCTTTGGAACAAATGATTCTAATTAAGACAAATAGCAATTGCCTGTGCATTCTCTCTTAAAATAAACATTGACGGTTATTGTCAAAGTAGACACTGTCATAGTCCTACACACAGCAGATGCAGTGTTTCGACACAACAACCAACACACTCACATGTCCAGGCACTCTGTTTTGTCAGGAAGTTTTCCAGGTACAGGACAGTCCAGGTCAAATCCACTGAACAAGAGTTAATAAATAAACACTGCTTGGAATTAACACACGTCACTATTCTCTAATCTCACACTTAGCAAATTTATACAAGAACTTTTTGGCACCAAGTTAAGCCAATGGTTACTTTTTAAAAAGGAGCAAGCATTAAAAACTATTGTTATAAAATTGCTGTCATCTTCCATAAAACTCAAAACACTCATCTACAGACAAAAATAACAGAATTTCATAAACAATACAACATTCATATATCAAAAAGATACTAACACCAGATTAGCACAAAACTTGTTTACTAACAGACTCAGAGTGATAAATGCATGGAATAACCTTCCTGATGAAGCAGTCAATGCAAAGTCATTAAATCTGTTCAAAAATGTTATAGACAAGTTCTTTCAAAACAAAATGTATTCAGTAAATATACAGATTTGAAAATAATAAAACACAGATGCCTTAGTAGTCATCAGTGAATGAAGCCTAACCAAATGAAGAAAAAATTGAAACCATATTTAGAGGGCAAAAGGCTAAAACAAAATAGCCTACAGTGCCGTTTATGCTATGCTATGATGTGCATATTACATCGCTTTTAACAGATTTACACCTTGCATTTCGTATGTGTGTGTGTGTGTGTG
>CM065682.1:27132933-27170433 GCA_017654935.2 Phymorhynchus buccinoides
GAGAGAGACTGAGAAAGAGAGGGAGAGAGACTGAGAAAGAGAGGGAGAGAGACTGAGAAAGAGAAGGAGAGAGAGGGAGAGAGAGAAAGAGAGAGAGAGAGAGAAAGAGGGAGAGAGACTGAGAAAGAGAGAGGCAGAGAAAGAGAGAGAGAGGAGAGAGGCAGAGAAAGAGAGGGAGAGAGACTGAGAAAGAGAGGGAGAGAGAGATAAAGAGAGGGAGAGAGACTGAGACTGAGAAAGAGAGGGAGAGAAAGAGAGAGAGGGAGAGAGACTGAGAAAGAGAGGGAGAGAGACTGAGAAAGAGGGGAGAGACTGAGAGAGAGGCAGAGAGAGAGAGGGAGAGAGACTGAGAAAGAGAGAAAGAGAGAGACTGAGAAAGAGAGGGAGAGAGACTGAGAAAGAGAGGGAGATGAGACTGAGAAAGAGAGAGACTGAGAAAGAGAGAGAGAGACTGAGAAAGAGAGGGAGAGAGAGAGAAAGAGAGGGAGAGACTGAGAAGAGAGGGAGAGAGACTGAGAAAGAGAGGGAGAGAGACTGAGAAAGAGACTGAGGAGGGAGAGAGACTGAGAAAGAGAGAGACTGAGAGAGAGAGACTGAGAAAGAGAGAGAGACTGAGAAAGAGAGGGAGAGAGACTGAGAAAGAGAGGGAGAGAGACTGAGAAAGAGAGGGGGAGAGACTGAGAGAGACTGAGAAAGAGAGGGAGAGAGACTGAGAAAGAGAGGGAGAGAGACTGAGAGAGAAGAGAGAGAAAGAGAGAGAGAGAGAGGGAGAGAGACTGAGAAAGAGAGGGAGAGAGACTGAGAAAGAGAGGGAGAGAGACTGAGAAAGAGAGGGAGAGAGACTGAGAAAGAGAGGGAGAGAGACTGAGAAAGAGAGGGAGAGAGACTGAGAAAGAGAGGGAGAGAGACTGACAAAGAGAGGGAGAGAGACTGGAGAGGGAGAGAGACTGACAAAGAGAGGGAGAGAGGAGAGAAAGAGAGGGAGAGAGACTGAGAAAGAGAGGGAGAGAGACTGAGAAAGAGAGGGAGAGAGACTGAGAAAGAGAGGCAGAGAAAGAGAGGGAGAGAGACTGAGAAAGAGAGGGAGAGAGACTGAGAAAGAGAGGGAGAGAGAGAGAGAAAGAGAGACTGAGAAAGAGAGAGAGAGACTGAGAAAGAGAGGGAGAGAGACTGAGAAAGAGAGGGAGAGAGACTGAGAAAGAGAGGGAGAGAGACTGACAAAGAGAGGGAGAGAGACTGACAAAGAGAGGGAGAGACTGAGACTGACAAAGAGAGGGAGAGAGACTGACAAAGAGAGGGAGAGAGACTGACAAAAGAGGGAGAGAGAGAGACAGAGAAAGAGAGGGAGAGAGACTGAGAAAGAGAGGGAGAGAGGACTGAGAAAGAGAGGGAGAGAGAGAAAGAGAGGGAGAGAGACTGAGAGAAGAGAGAGAGAGAGAGAAAGAGAGACTGAGAAAGAGAGAGAGACTGAGAAAGAGAGAGACTGAGAAAGAGAGAGAGACAGAGAAAGAGAGGGAGAGAGACTGAGAAAGAGAGAGAGAGGGAGAGAGGAGAGAGACTGAGAGAGAGAGAGGGAGAGAGACTGAGAAAGAGAGGGAGAGAGACTGACAAAGAGAGGGAGAGAGACTGAGAAAAGAGAGAGGGAGAGAGAGGGAGAGAGAGGGAGAGAGAAGAGAGGGAGATAGACTGAGAAAGAGAGAGAGAGACTGATAAAGAGAGGGAGAGAGACTGAGGGAGAGGGAGAGAGGCAGAGAAAGAGAGGCAGAGAAAGAGAGAGAGAGAGACTGAGAAAGAGAGGGAGAGAGACTGAGAAAGAGAGGGAGAGAGACTGAGAGAGAGGGAGAGGGAGAGAGGCAGAGAGAAGAGAGGCAGAGAAAGAGAGAGAGAGAGACTGAGAAAGAGAGGGAGAGAGACTGAGAGAGAGAGGGAGAGAAGAGAGAAGAGAGAGGAGAGAGAGAGACTGAGAAAGAGAGAGGCAGAGACTGAGAAAGAGAGGCAGAGAGAGAGAGAGAGAGGAGAGAGAGAAAGAGAGGCAGAGAGACTGAGAAAGAGAGGGAGAGAGACAGAGAGACTGAGAGGGAAGAGAGGGGCAGAGAGACTGAGAAAGAGGGGGAGAGACTGAGAAAGAGAGGCAGAGAAAGAGAGGGAGAGAGACTAAGAAAGAGAGGGAGAGAGACTGAGAAAGAGAGGGAGAGAGACTGAGAAAGAGAGGGAGAGAGACTGAGAAAGAGAGGGAGAGAGACTGAGAAAGAGAGGGAGAGACTGAGAAAGAGGGGGAGAGACTGAGAAAGAGAGGCAGAGAGAGAGAGAGAGAGAGAGAGAGAGAGAGAGACTGAGAAAGAGAGGGAGAGAGACTGAGAAAGAGAGGCAGAGACTGAGAAAGAGAGGCAGAGAGACAGAGAGGGACTGAAAAAGAGAGGCAGAGAGACTGAGAAAGAGAGGCAGAGAAAGAGAGGGAGAGAGACTGAGAAAGAGAGGGAGAGAGACAGAGAGGAGGAATAAAAGACAGAACAAATGAAGGTACTTTATAGTCACAGAAGCGTCTCTATGAAATTCGGGTTGCTCCCACCTGGAGAGCACGTTGCAGCCAGAGGCGCGCAACCCAACTTTTTTTTTTAATGAGATAAGCATTAAAAAGCTTTTTCTACACTCAGCCCTTGAAGGACATAAATGAAGAGAGTGAAGGAGAGACATTCAACTGAGTTCATGCATACAGACAGACAGAGAGACAGAGAACTCCCCAGGATGTTACCTGCAGAAGGCAGTGGGTCTCAGTTTACATTTGGTGGTGCAGCACTGGTCCTCCTCCCCTTCCTCTGTGAACCCCACATCACACTCCTCCCCCTTCTCCACTATACCATTGCCACACAATCCCTTCACATCTTCTTCAGCTGAAATACAAACAGAGAAAAAAAAGAATAAATCTTTATAGTGCGGCCTACAGTCAAATAATAGTGTAGTTCCACATGTAAGGGTTGCCTAAGACCAAATCTGCAAGACAGCCCCAAAAAACAAAAATACAAGTATCATTAAAAAAAGAGGCCACATGTTGAACTGAAGACAGCCAATCATTAGAGCAACAATCTCACTTACAAAATCACACATGCACGCACTCACACACACACACACACACACGCACGCACGCACGCACGCACACACACACACACACACGCACGCACGCACACACACACACACACACTTCTGTAACAACTACATCCCTCAACTTGCCATGACAACATCTTCACTAAAATGATCATTACCACTGCAACGCTTAATTTATCTCATTGACAATCACTGACAATCACACCATTCAAATCCCCAGGTCTAACCTGCTCGAATCAGCATAACAAAGACACAACCCAGTGACAAGAATGGGGTCTTTAGAAAATGCTTCACTTCAAAACCAGGGCAATCATATCACGCTTATAACCATAGCAGCCGCTTTGCTTAAATAATCTTGACAACCATAGCTGTTAAACTAGAGTGTGAAATCGCTAGCTCAACCAGCGGCGCTGCAGCATTTTCGGCTCCAGTATCCTGGACCTTTAACAAAGGACCTTCATCTTCGAACTTGGTAGAGATATCCTACCTATATTCGCATACCTTCATCTTCGAACTTGGTCGAGGTATCCTAACTACTCATCCGCATGCATATTTGAGGGTCCTAGTCCCTCCGTTCAACGCTATCAAATGTTAACAAAGATAGACACCGGTAGATACATATATGCACAAAGACACACACAGCCCTGAAAACATTAACCAGCATCGCTTCACCGCTGGTTAATCACCAGACCAATAAACACACACACACACACACACACACACACACACACACACACACACACACACACACGCATCGCATGCACACGACTTTGGTGAAGGAAGTAAATATTTTATTGTAGATATCTACTTTTGTGTGCATTCACTTCAGCTAAAAGTTAATCACTTCTTAAACCAAGCATTGCTTCCCAAATGTTATTTTCCATTGCACCATAGTAGGTCCTCCCACATGAAAGAAACAGCTTCATCAGAACAAAAATAATAAAAACATATTGCTAGTAGCAAAACTAAGTATGTGCAAAGTGTTTGACACTTAAACCAAGAAAATAGAGATAATTTCACTGATCACTACTGTCTTTCAGTTTCTAAACTAACTTTTCGAGTTGAAGCATCTCTGATACAATCAGAAATTTAAACTTTTCCATGAAAAAAAGAAAGAAAAATACAAAACAACAAAACCCACTATTGACAAAAACAAAATGCCCATAATGTAGTAAAATGACTATGTTTTTTATATGAAACATGCAAAATATTGAAAACAAAACAAAACCATGTAACTTATGTATGATCTAATCAACTCCAATGTCAAAAACTAAAACATGATGCCTAAATACAGATGTGTATTTTTGGCATCCAGAATGAACTGTGGCCATGCTGATGAAAATAAATGAGATATTGATAGAATGCAAATTGATATAAAAATGAAAGAAAAAAAAAGGATTTGATGATAATCCTATTTAGCCTTTCAATTACTGACTATAGCTATAACTAAAATCAACAGCTGAACGCAATCACAATGTTGTCATGTGTTTTGGGAATGCAAAGTCATTTGCTTGTTGGAGGGGAAAAAAGCTGAATTCACTTTATTTTTTAGTTGAGTTTGCTTTTTTTTTAAACTGCTTTAAACTTAAACACACATATGCACACACACACACACGCTTCTCTAATATCAGAAGTGGTGGCTAGATGTTAAATAAAAGAACACACAAGCACACGCACATTTCTGCGGTCTCAATGTTAAATACTCGTCTGAATTTGGGTTGTATTCACCTTTAGACTACTGTCCCTTAAGTCTTGGTTTTGAGGTGTACACATGGTATTCTGATATGATTTATGATTTATTACCATATTTTATGGACTATATGGCGATACTTTTTCACCAGACTGAGACCCCTGCACCTTATAATGTGACTGATAATTTTGCAAGAAAATAGAGTAACAAAATCTGAATTTTGTGTTACATTTTTTTTGGGGGGAGGGGCAGGGCCTTATAATCAGGCGTGACTTATAGTCCTTATAATACGGTGGCATTTCAGCAAGAAAACAGAAGCCAGTAATAGAAGACGTCTCCAGTATTGTGGGTTACTGTTAGTGTTTACATACTGCACATTGGTAGAAAAGAAAAGAAACAGGGAATAGAATGCAGTTAGAGGATTACAAAGCATTAGCACCTGCTACACAAATGTAGATACAACAAAAAGAAGGAGAAGAAAGAAAAACAGAATAAAAGACAAAAAAGCGCATCCAAATAGCACAGACCTCAAAAAAGCCCCATTCTATTTTTTTCTTAATTCTCAAAGGTAATTCAGCCCCCCCAAAACATTTTCAAAGAAATTAACAACAAAATTTCAAACTCAACCTAGAAAACAAATAGTTCTTCACATATTAAGTAGCTCACAGCCTGTGAGTTGTACACATCACCACAGCAAAATCCAACTGTTGTATGCCAGAAAGTGTCACCATTTTCTCCGGTGAAAGCCGGAATGTACCATCACAAAAAGCATAAAGCAGAATGAGAGTACCTTCTGGTTTTCACCACAGAAGAATGACAGTACCCTTAAAGACCATAGACATGAAGTTGTAAACATTTTCAGATTCACTTGGATTTGATTGCGTCGTTTAGATTAACATAAATAAATGCCATAAATGCAGTGAAGGGGCGAATTTTCTGGATTTTTAATTTTTTTAACTATGCTCGGAAATTGAAAAAAATCGTCTCCTAAAACGAGACTTTGAAGTGGAAATGACAACACTGAACTTGAAACGCATGCCAATATCAATGCACTCATGTTGGGCGCATGAACTGAATGCACATGTGTCAAATTGTACTTTTAACTGATTTCCTCTGCAAGACTCTGTGTATTTAAAAATGGCTGCAAAACTCAAAAGACTGAACTCCAACAATCACAAAACTCTAAGAACAAACAAGAATGACAGTCGAGCCCCAATCAGTTTTAGAACTATTTGTTGTCTTGACTTCATAGTTCTTTCCTTCTGCGTCGCAGGTACTGTGCGTCATGTCTAAAATGTTTTGAATACCCCTAGAGTTCAAATTTGATGAGCGAGACGATATCAAAAGCCGCACTATAAATTAAAAACATCTTTCAATTGGACTTGGAGGTGACTTGGAGACGAAAAAGATTTAGCAAAAAAGGGTGAGAGAACCATATTCTTCAAACTACAGTAGTCAACAAAAACGTATTTTTTGCTGAGAGACGATTTTTCAGCAAAAAGTGCCCGGAGCAACCCTTTAATCCTCAAAATCGACAGAGTTAAGGATAAGAAAATGATCACACAATACACGCATTTTCAAAGTGTCATGAATTGTTCATGGAGTTACCGGCAAAGTCTGTAAGTAAAGCCAGACATAGATGAACTGATTAATTAATCATACACTAACTAAAGTATCATTCCTTAGTGAAACTGGAAAAACAAAATTGGAAAAAGACAACAGAGGACATAAAAATGTCACCAGGTTAAATTTCAAGATAAGATGTTTTAGACACACCATGAAAATTGTAGAGTTTGTACTTCTTATGCCATTTTTCTAACTCTATGAAGGAAAAACCCACAGTCTTCTTATTAATATAGGGTGTCCACATTATTATAGATAATACATGTGGTGACAAACTGTGTTAAAGCGTTAAAACAAAACTTCTCAACTGCAATAGCAACCCACACTGATTATTATTGTAAAAGACTAAAAACACAATAGAGTATTTACCTTTTCGCTTGCTACTTGCTATGCAAAACATACAAACACCAACATTCCCTCACTTAGTTTCTTAAGATAACCACACCAACATGCATATGCATGCATGTGTGCACATGCATACTTCAAAAGTACAAACCTGCTACAAACAGAAACAGAGCACTATGACACGCACAGCACATACCGTCAAAAACAGGGCACGAAAAACTACACAAAACATGCAAGAAACTGGCTACAACTAGAAGCTGAGACGGTATATGTTGGAAGCAGCACCCATGATCAGCAACATGCTGTGTGGATGAGAAAGAAAAAGTGGATAAGAAAGATGCTATATATGATAGAGGACGGATCAACCGCTACAATCACCATCACACACCCCCACCCCCACCACCACCACCACCATCATCTGTCGGTCGATATGTTTTACATGGGAGTTACACTGTAGACGCCCACTCAGGTTAACATAGAATATACATTGCACACCCAAGACCAGTGTTGCCACCCAAGTCATTGATACAACACACAACAACAGAGGAACACAAAGAGGGATGGAGGAGGAGGAGGATGATGATGAGAAACCAGAAGAGGAGGACGACGATCATCATCATCATGACCACCTGCTAAGATGATACAGGTAACAAAGATGGCAATGAAGGTGTTAACTATCACAGTGTGACTATGATGATGAAAATGTTGAAAACAACAATGCTCCACCATAAAGCAAGCAAAGCCTAGAGTACTGACGAGTCTACGCGTTGGCTGGGTCAGTGCGTACCCCCCCCCTTGAAATCGTAGAGATTGTAAAGAAATCATGTCACGCTAGCGTCATTTTTTCCAATGATGTTTATTTCTTCCGGCTACCATTTTTCAAACAAAAGGGACCAGTTTTCAACGTCATAGTACGATACTGCCTTAAGGGGTGCACAGTATTAACAGATGTCGCTTTCACTCGGAGAAAAGTAATATTACAGTATTTATCTTTTAAGTTGAATTTCATGAAGAAAAAAATATTGTCAGCTTTGGCACTAGTACAAAATTACCCATTCCCTCTTTGTTGGAATGTCATTTTGTGTGGGTAGCTTGTGGACAAAGAAAGATTTGAATTTCTTAATTTGCCTTATAATTTTGATGATATAGAATTAAATGACTTCTTTGTCAAGAGTAGTACAGATAAAACAAACAATAAAGTTGTTTCTAAGATGTTCAGACACTAACAAACGTAAACTTTTCTTCTCTAACGGGATTGTTCAACATTGGAATAACTTACCAACTAACATCAAAAAGGCACCTAATATTAACACTTTCAAAAATCTTCTGGACTAAGATCCTGATATAAGTGCATTCAATCCTTTTGATGAATAAAAATGAAAGTCTGTTCTTTCTTTTTATGAATTAATTGAGATCAGTTTAGCGTAGGTTTGCGCAATCATCATGAAACTTATTAAAATGGCACAATCGAGAAATGGTGTAAAAGGGCCTCAAGACCCACTTCTAGCCCAATTCCACTACTACTTTAAAAAAATTAATACTAAACAAACCAAGTTAGAAACAATTGCCCCTAACTACTTAATTTCTTCACACACATACACACACACACACACACACAAAACAAACACACACACACACACACACACACACAGAACAGACAAACAAACACAATGATTTGGGTGGCAAAACTAGTGAATCAGTGCAAAGATTATTGCAGAACAACTTGAAGGAGAGCCTCACACTGCTACAGAAACAACAGAGCAGGGAAGGACAAAGCCATTTATGGAGTGGTAAATCAATAGCGCCATTACCCACAACATTAATGAGTAAAAGCCCTGCCAGTCTTTAGCAGTCAGAAAAAAACAGCTCTGCAATACTGGGAATTCCTTTAGTTCCCTTTGGCTGACGTAGATGGTCCCAATAATAGAGTAACGCAAACAAGCTAAAATTGCCAAAGAAAGGGGTGAATCCTTCACACATGGAATGCCTCTAAGCTAGAGTCCTGTTCTTACTGACTGTCAAGAAAAGAAGAAAAAAACATCTTTGAAATTGAGTATGATGTGGGGAAAAAATTGGGTAGGCGCTGCACTTGCGGCGATGCTCTCTCTAGGGGAGAGCAGCCCGAATTTCACAGAAATAAGTCTCTGTGACTAGAATATACCCCCAAAAAGTTCATTTTAATTAATTTATTTTTTGTCCATGTACTTCTCTTTTTTTGTGTGCTTCCACAGCTGATCAGAACTCAAGTCTGATCTACCAAGTGTTGTAACTTAGCCAGCTGGAAACTGAAATCTGATTTATCAAACGTAACATTCTAACGAAGAAGTCCTTCCCCCTCCACATGTCTATGGTAGCAGACTCTCTTCAAGTGACGTGAGGTTAGATCATTACGGTAGTACGGTAATGGTGATGGGGGGAGGGGTTGGAGGGTGTGGGGTGTGTGATGGAGGGGAATACACCCTGCAATGATAATAATGTTAATGATAATGATGATGACCACAGCGACTTACAGCCGGCTTTGGTCTGGTTGCCCGGCTTTCCTTTTACTTTGACAGTAAACTCTGCAAAAACAACAACACGAATTGCCCAAACACTCATGCAGGAATGACACTTAATGATGGAAAGGGAGAGGGGAGAGAACTAATGCATGGGGATGAAAGAAAGGGGGAGGGGGTGGACGCAAGTTGGTAGGGGAATAGGTAAGGGTGGTGTTAATGAATCATCGCCAACTTCCTTCCAGCAATCCAAACCCAAACTAACGCTTTCAAACAAAAACACTGACTGACAATGCGCAATAATAACCTTACCCCCTCTAAACATGGAAACCAACAACTAGAAAGCACTCGAAGAGTGCAGGCCTCCACCAAGACCCTTTCCCATACTGTTATTCATTCTAAAAATGTTCCATAACAATTACTAAACAACGAGAAAGCACTCAAAGAGTGCAGACCTCCACCAAGACCCTTTCCCATACTGTTATTCATTCTAAAAATGTTCCATAACAATTACTAAACAACGAGGAAAAGACAGAAAATAAAGGCAAAAGAGTAAAAAGTCAGGCTTTGATTTCAGATTTTTTTTTTTTTTTTTTTTTGGGGGGGGGAGTCTATTTTTGTAACTCAAGACACCACAGTCCAAAAGGCTACTTTTCATTCTGAATCAAACATTGTTTTCTCTTTTCTCAAATAGTGATTTAGTACTCTAAAAACAAATCACATCACACACACATACCATTGGGCAAAGAACCATGATATTTTTGGTGTGTAGGAAAAGATCTTAACTGCCTGTAAAGGTTTTGCTCACCATTCTTTGGTTATTACCCTAAACATCCACAAAATGTCTTCCACACCTGTTGTAAACTTTTGGATAAAGTTGGCCACAGTTAACATAAACACTAACATACAAACAAACCGACCAAAACAAGGACCAAAAAAATGTGTAAAATACAAATGAGATGCCTTCAGCCCTTAAAGACACACTGACGCACCATGATTAAGTCCCTTTTTTTCTGGGTAGCTGTGGCCCACATACAAATGTCCCCAACTTCAAATTGACGCTGCTTTTTAAAATTATGTTTCGGTTGGAATTTGGGGGCATTTGTATGGACGTCAGACCTGGTCAAAACAAGATTTCTTTCCAGCTATACGAGGGAAAACATGTGAAACCCGTGATTTTGACACGTGATCTGGTGGGTCTTTAATGCTTTGATCAATTTCTGATCAAAGCAGATTGTAATAAGCAACAGCCAGCCATGCCATTCTCTCATACACAGGAAAATGACACACTTATTATTAACAAGTAGACTTAATGGGGGGGGGGGGGGGGGGGGGGGGGGATTTACCTGAAGTTTAGAGTATTTAAAGACAAAGGATGGAAGTAATTATTTTAGATGTGATGCATGTGCATGTGTTGGCAAAGTTGTAGCTTGTGGCATTTTTGGGTCGACTCTTAACTGTTCAAATAAAAATAAAAATCACAGGTTAACTATCTGATGCTTTGAGACGAGAATGCAACCAAGAGGAGAATGTGTGTGTATCATTAGCGTATTGGACTGTAGAGGGGAAGTATTGTTTTTTGATCTTGTTGATTTTTTGCTCCTTTTGTTGCCTCCTTTTTGCTCCTTTTGCTATATTTGCTGTTTTCTTGTTTGTCGATGTTGATAAAGGCGCATTCGCCGAAATATCCAGTAGTTTTGTTTTGTTTCTTGTGAATAAAATAACGTCACTTTACACTTACTTGTCATGTAGTTGTTTGTTTGTTGTATATCTGATGCTTTGTTAAGAATAAGATATTCTAAAACCAAGTATTTTCTTTGTTTTGCACTTCTTAGAACTATGCATCTATCTTTCTTTATCTCTCTGTCTGTTTCTTGTACAGGACAATTTATGATGTGCAGTTTAATCTGCACCACAGCACACATAATTATATACTACACACAGATATATTTTGGTATTTGGTACTTTATAATCACAGAGGCGTCTCTGTGAAATTGGGATTGCTCCCACCTGGAGAGGGCGTCGCACAGAGGCGCGCAACTTTTTTTTTTTTTTTTTTGCATGTGATTTGTGTGTGACTGATGAAGAAGGAAACGGGGGGTGAGGGTAAATTTGGACCAAATGACAACTTTTTCGTTGCCACTGGATTTAACGTGTGCTAAGTGCATGGGCACACGGGACCTCTGTTTATCGTCTCATCCGAAAGATATACTAAATATACCACAGGCAAACAGAATCTGGAAGGGTGAACCAAAAAAGCAACCATTTTGTTTGCAAGTGTTATCCAATGGGTTGGTAACTGCGTAATGACCCTGACACCTTGACAAAGAATGCTATACCAGTTCAAGGGCCAACAATGTGACACAGTAACCCTTTCACCACCAAAGTCGCATTTTAGCACCCACGTACAGTGATTTAACACCAATACCACTAAAAGGCATCAAATTGGGGTCTATTATACAAATACCCTATTGTCTTAGTTTTGGGAAGGATAGACCTTATTTTATATATGTTACAGGAGAATCCCCAATACCGCAGATGGTTTTTGTTCTCTACCCAGGTAAATTTAATGGAAATGTTTTGCTAAAATATGGCTGGCAGTGAAAGGGTTAACCCAGAGATTATGAAGGAGTTGTCTTTTGCCATTTTCAAAACACTTTGCCAACATACCTGTCCAACCATCTCATCACCTATCAACCATCCCGCACTCTCCGTTCTAGCAGCGAGAAACTCCTCAAAGACCCCTGCATGAAACTTAAGTCCTTTGGTCACCGCTCTTTCAGCTATCAAGTACCCACCATCTGGAACTCGCTCCCCTTCTACCTCCGGTCCGCTTTGTCCTTGTCTGCATTCAAGTCTGGCCTTAAAACTCATCTGTTCAAAAAGTTCCTTTCCCCTTCATAATTTCAATTTCAATCTCCCACACAAACCCCCGTGTAAAGTGTGCCTCTGTGTGTGTGCCCGAGTGTGTGCGTATATATGTGTGTGTTTCTTTCTCTCTGTCTCTCCATCTCTCTCCATCTCTCTCTTTCTCCCCCCTTTACCCTCCCCCCTATGCCCTTTCTTCCCCCACACCCTCTGGCCCTCCTTCCCCCCCTCTCTCCTTCACTCTCTCTAGGCGTTGCCTAAAATCTTTATCCTTGAAAAATAAAGTTAAAGTTTTCAAGTTTTCTCTGCCTTTCTCGTAATATCGTTTTACATTCACATATTGTTTGGGAATTTGTGAGCTCGTATCAACCCCCCCCCCCCCCCCCCCCCCCCCCTCCCTCCCCGAGAATTTGTGAGTGCACAAATGGCGTGCGTGTTGAAAAGGTGAGGTGGGTGGGGGTGGGGGTAGGGGTCTGTTTGTCCATGCCTTGATTTTTTTTTTAAATGGTGTCAATAATGTGCATGTGGTGGGTGGGATGAACGGTGTGAGCTTTTTTTCATTTTTTTTTTCATATTGTTTTGTAATAATGTGTTTTGGGGTTGTTGTTTTCTTCTTGATTCTTTTTTCTTGTAATATTTGTAAAGCGCTCTGAGGATGATTTTTCATCATCGAAGAGCGCTATAGAAGCTTTATTTATTATTATTATGATGATTAAATTCTTTACAGATATTCTAAAAAATAAGTAATTTTATTTTGTTTTGCACTTTTTCAAACTATGCATTTTAATACATATTTGAATTACATACGAGAAGACAGTTTATGCATACAGCTAATCTAACCTTTGAGCATTGTAATTCATAGATAAGTAAATAGAAGTAAATCTACATGATATTCATTAGTAATATTTTGCAACAAGATCAATGTAGATATATTATTTAGAAACGCACATATTTACTTTGGAATTGATTTAATTTCATATTTATAGTTTAACGTTGACTAATACTTCAAAATCCCCTTGTTCTTAAGACCTAAGTGCAGTGCAGCAAAGGCAACAAAGAAATGTAGAGAGATACAAAAAGTTTACCTTTAATACACATTGTCCTTAAATTTGGATGCAGTAAAAAACAAAGCCAGTAAAAAATAAAAATAATAAATGCTAACAATACTACTAAATATAGACATTTTATAAATCAATTTTTTTTTAAAGAAAGCCCAAAGCCATTACTATATTATTATCACAGCAAAGATTGTAAGAAGTCTAATCTATATGTTGACTGTTAGTTGTAGACAGTATTCAAAACAATTGAAAAAACAACAAGTGGGAATACTGTGGTGTAGATTTATCAGGCAAATATTTCGGGCTACTGCCCTTTGACCCTGCCTGTCTCCTTCCTATCTCCTGTCTCCTTAACTGTTAGTTCATACAGATCCACTTTGTTATGTTCAATCATTATTGTTAGAGGACACAACTCAAAATTATTGTTGTAAATAATGTTCCTCCCCCCTCCCCCCTCCCTCTCCAAAGAATGCTGAAAATGTTCAATGTAAGGTTTTAATGATTTCTGGGCCAGGACCAGTGACACAAACATCAACATTTTACACTGGGAATACATGTTTTGCTGAAATGGGACACTGTGTAAAGCAGAAGCATGAAGGGTGCATCGATACACAGAAAGAAAATGAAGGCTGTAGCCTTTTAGCTTCACTGCAGCAAAAGGTTAGGTTAGGTACATTATAGTCACAGAGGCGTCTCTATGAAATTCGGGTTGCTCCCACCTGGAGAGTGCATCGCAGCCAGAGGCGCGTCACCCAATTTTTTATTTTTATTTTTTTTCCTTGCGATTTGTGTGTGACTGATGAGGAAGGGAGGAGGGTAAATTTTGACACCATGACAACTTTTTAGCTGCCACTGGGTTTAACGTGTGCTAAGTGCATGGGCACACGTGACCTCAGTTTATCGTCTCATCCGAAAGACTCCACGTTCAGACCGCAAGGCCTAGTGCAAAGTGAGAGGAAAAATCCCCTGTACCCAGGTTCGAACTCGGGTTTACTTGACACGAAGCGAACACGCTACCACTGTGCCACTCTACACTGCTACCACTGTGCCACTCTACACTACAAAAGGCAGAACAATAGCAAAAAACGCAAGTGCTTGCTGATCTTTCAGCTTTACTTTGGATTCATGATCAAAGATAAACAGTTCTTGAAGTGTAGCGATGAATTTTAGGAAGATAAGTGGTGGAAGAAGAAAAATAGTACATGTGTAAGATTTGCTTACTGTGTTAATCATTTCACAAGCGGGTTTTTTATTACTATCATTAATATCTAAAATTATGGTCGACATTTTTTTGCCATCAAATCACAAACATTCCTTTCTGTGGTAAGGATAAATTTGTGCACCCAACAATTGAAGACCAACTAGTTTGAAAGAAAGATGACGCTGAAATTAACAGTTGAAGGCGATGATTTAATAATAATAATAATAATGGGAATTTATATAACGCTCTTTCTCACATGAGCTCAGTGCGCTTTACATTAATAACAATTAAGAACATTAAAGGCAAACAAATAATAAATCATTAGAAAGTAAAATAAACACGATGCTTGCACACACCGTTCTTTCTACCTCATACCCCACCTCCCCCACTCCTTGCAGTCGGACAAATTTGAAATCTAAACATGTATGCATACACTTGGTCAAAAACGAGGGTTAACTGCTTCAGTGTGTCTTTATTGGGTGCCTGGATAAATGAAGTAACCAGAAGCATTAATTTATGCTTTATTTACATCTAGTGCTACAACATCTATACTTCTCATGCTCATTTATTTACTTTCACCATTACACAACCATTTTGTATTTCTTTACAGTACTATGGTCAACAATTGAAACAAGTGCCAGAAAACAGATGAAAATATGCATATGCACTTCCAAAGGTTTAACCTTTGGAAGTACATAATTATGTATATTTTTATATATATTATTATTTTTACATATATATTATTTTAGCCATTTTAGTGGGGTTTTGTCTTTTAACATCGCACTATGCTTGGGTTTGAAAAAAAGAGAAAAGGAAACAGATTAACAACAAAACGTGGGCTAAGCACTGAAAGGTATTACCACTCTTCCCAAGTAAAAGCCAAAAGGAACCATCAACCTTTTCTCTTATTCCTTTTATCTGTGGTACTACCTTTCACAATGGTTATTTTCACCATTTCTAATATTAGACCGATTTCTTAAAACTGTGAGCCTGGAAAGAGTTGGAAAAGGGAAAGATTGAAAAAGTATCAATATTAGAGCCTAGAAAAAACAAAGCACAATGCAAAGAAAGAGGAGGATGTTGCAGAGAACGATTAGGAACTTCAAATTGTCAGGAGGCCCAGATCAATGGCCTAAATTGACCCTCATTTTGTGCAGCCAGGGGTCATATGACCCTTGAAGTCTGAAAATAATCTGAAGCTCTAGACACATCACTGGATTCATATTTTGGAAACTAACCCCACGACTCGTGTAATCAGGGGTCATATGACCCATGAAGTTTGAAAACAATCTGAAGCTCTGAAATTGTAGATTGGAGACTGAATGAGATACACTGATACAGTAAAAAGCCTTACTTCATTCCATCAGCTCAACACACTGAAATTCTTAATATATACACCTAACCCAAAAGCACTGCACATTCATCCTAACCCTTGTGTTACATATAGCTACACTTGCCTCATAAACCCTTTACTGCCCCGTGATAAACATTTCCATCATTCCGTTATGTGAGCATTTTTCACGAAAAAAACCATGACAGTCAGAATGAACTAGAAATTATCTAAATATATTTAGATCTAATTGAGTAATGCATTCAGATGTCTTTAAAAATAATGAAGGTTATGTCAACATTAATTCACACACATCAGCACTTTTATTCAGAGATAAACGACGAACAATACTATCAGCATGGTTCATCTCCTAACAAAAACATAGGAAACTCTCTCTCTCTCTCTCTCTCTCTCTCTACCACGCACACACACACACACACAAAAACACACACAGACACAGACACAGATACACAAATTTGTGCGTTACATAATTTTGTTCATACTTTGTACGTAATGTGGGACGGGGTGGATTGATGGGGATGGGGAAGGATGGTTGGGGGTGAGAAGGGGTGCACGCATGCATGTGTGTATATGTGTGCGTTGTAGGTGCGGATCTTATGAAGTGTGTATTTTTATTTTAAAATGTATTTGCGCATCACACACAAACACACACACCTTCTTCAGTTCTTAACGGCAATACAACATTTACTCAACAGTAAAATGTTGCTTCAATCATGGGGAGCATCGCTTAACTCTTCTAGCGCCATGTATTTCTTTACGTTCTTGGTTGTCCGTTGCATCTCAGCTGACAAGAGGGGGGGTGGTAACTATTTTTTCGAGTGCACATGCGTTGCTTTAACGGGAAACAGAATCACTGACATAAGCTGTGAAAATAGACAAACACATGGCAGGCCATTTGGCAGTGAATGTCTTTGCATTTGGTGGGAGTGAAGTGTGATGTACTGGGCGAATGTACGCGCAAATAAGCGTAACTTTAAGGACAGACGAACTAATCGACGATAGCCCCAAACCATGAAACCGAGTTATGCACATACACACACCAGTCAGCACAAAGACACAAGCAATGAGCAATCAACACTGGAGCTGATGCGTTGTTACAACATCAGGAGTACTTGTGGGAACACGAAGGCCACTTCACAAGCAGACAAACATGATGTTCTTAAATCGCTTTACTACAGGACAAAGCGAGGCGGGTTGGGACAAGGGACGTACATCACAAGCAGAAAGACAGAATACAAACTTTGCGAAACACAAAAAAGAACACTGAAGCAGATGGCAGCATAAGTAAACAAAATAAAACGAAAACAACAAACGCGTGAATGTTAACCCCTTCCCTGCCCAGTCCCATGTCTATTACGTGTCATTGATGATGTCATAACTTTTGATGTCATAGTCCTGGTTTGGGGGTTAGACAAGTCAGGAAAGCTATATCTCTAGACCATTTTCTCAGATGGAGTCTAACAGGTCTTGTTTAAATTTTATAATAAGAAAATCGATAATTTATCTGTTTTCCTCTGGCAGTGAAGGCGTTTAAACAAACATGATAAAGTAACAATTCTGCAACAAAACATAACATCTAAAATTATAAAATATTGTAAGAAAACGTATGAACAAAGTGAACAAGGAAGCACACGGCAAACATGAGTGTGCAGGAACATGGAGACTTGGCAAGAAGCACAGACAGCAAATATTGCCAAAACAACGTGAACACAAATTGTAAACAAAAAAAAGACCACAAAGGTCAAGAGAAGTTGAAAAGGCGTGGAGAGGAAGAAATCGACCGACTCACCGCGGAAGCAGAATCCAGACTTGGACCTGAGCACCGGAGCGATGTAGCGCTTACTGCAGGGAGAGAAAAACTGGGGACAGAAAAGAGATGCTGAATGAATGATACTATTAACACAATAATTCTTCGTTAAATGATATCCTTCATAGACAAATCATAATCTGCTGAACGACAACTTTTCAATTCCTCGATAGTTTGTCATAACATTACCAGAGGAGGAAAGCTGGGGGAAATAACAAACATGACTCCTCTGAAGTCGGAGTGTGGCTGCCCACGTGGCGGGGTAATCAAAAACAGTCACACACGTAATGTTCTCATCCCTAGCTGGTGCATTTCTACCATAGTGTTCAAGTGCTTTGGCTGTCGGGATGATCCCTGGAGTCATTAAGCCAGGGTACAACAACAACAAACCACAACAAACATGAGACAGGCATTTTTTCTATATTACTGGATCCAAGAACATTACACATAATCTTATTACTTCAAACACAGTACATTTAAACAGATAATTGTATCAGCATCTATTAGATCTAAATACTGCAATGATTGTGTTATAAACTCATGAGCATAAAACAAACTGTGAATACTTTTAAGTGATCAGTCATATGATGTCTGATATATATGTGAACTCTATAATACTTGGGCAGCATTTGTAATCGTTCAATTCATGAGCCCAGCCACAAAGAATAATTACAAATCGCTTTAGCATTCATAATTTTTTAAACATAACACACCATGACCCATCTTTCTTATGGACAGAAAGGGCAATGACTCTCTGTCTACCCCTCCCCTTGCATTGTGGCCTAAGGCCAATGTACAATCAAATATTTAGTGTTCATTGTCTTCCCACCTCTCTCTTGATCTCTCTTTTACTGTGTTTAGTCTTTTCCAACATTAAAGAAATATTTGTTCATTCATTCTCTCTCTCTCCCATCACTCACTCATTGCCTCCCTCCCTCCCTCTCTCTCATCTTTCTTACTCTCTCTCTCTCTCTACCTTATTATTGTCCTCAATTCCAGGCACAGCGTAAGGCCACATGACGTATTTGCCATTGTTACGACTACTGGGGCCACACTCATTAGTGTCAGGGTCATGCTCCGCCCCCCAGTTGTGACCTGGGGTCAAAGTCACAGGCCAAGGTCAAGGACACATTACATATCAAGGTCAAGAAAACACTAAATATACCCACATTTTCTCAATAAAACTTCTAAACCGTTTTTATATCACTGACTGTGCAAAATGCATATTTTCGCACTTTTTTGTAGTTGAAAATAATGACAGCAATGATACTGCACTGCTAAAAATGTTTTTATTACATTGGTTTGAAACTTAAAAAAAAAAAAAAGGTAAGCAGCAAAGAGATTACCGTATTTTCTAGACCATAAGGCGATATTTCCCCCCAGACTGAGACCCCTGCGCCTTATACTATGACTAATAATATAGTAAAACAAAATCTTTAAAAATTTGTGTAAAAGTTTGGGTGTGCGCCTTATAGTAAAAAGATTACGGTACAAAGGACGATTTTTGTTATTCTCTCTCTCAAAATATATTTATTAAAATTACAAGCACTTTTAGGCTATATGTACAATGTATCAAGACTTTGTGCAATATTTGAATTTAGAATATTTCTCTTACTGAACAAGTCTATAAAATCTTTTCAAGAAACACATATATGTTTTAGGGGCATATAATTATAACTGCACTTATCACATCCAGAACATGTTTTTCTGTGAAGCTAAATCTTCAAATATACACACTGCATTCTTTGCTTCACACATTTCAAAGAATCTTTTTATTGCTCGCAGGTTTATCTTTTTAAAAAGCGGCAACAACAAACTAACAAAACACACACAAGTGTTTCAACTTACCCAACTCTGTATAATCCACAGCAGCCAACATGCAAAAAAACAAAAAAATCATTTGAGCTGTTTACATCAACACAGAATAACACGGAAAACAATGTATTTATTTGTTACTCTAAATAATTCTTTTACGAACAGCATATAGCTATTTGTTTACTTAATTTATTTTTGTACAAAAAGCATCCTTTTTTGAGGATGAACTTGGGTCTGTCTTCCAATGGCTATTGCCCTCACTTTGCTAGGCGTTGGGTGCCGAAAATAACTTTGGTGGAGGGAGTTCATTAACAAGAGAGTTACTTCCCTTTATACATTTCACATTCCCACTATTATTTTTCATACAAACTGCAAATAAAGTAATTTTGGCAAATGCAAAGTTTAAGCCATTTGCATGCCTGCGCATCTTGGTTGTTCTAAATATGCTAATGAGTTGTTGACGTCAGGGTGAGGCGCAAAGCAGGGATGTAGTTTCGCTACCTCCCACTGAAGTTTTCTCCTTGAACGTTTTCATTAAGCAGCAACATCTGGCTTTACTCAGGTAAAGGATAAGATCACAGTTAGACTAGGGTCTTCTCCTGCCTTTTTTCAACAACAAAATTCCAAATAATTTTTCTCCTTTGAGCTCCTCCAAAATCGGAATGTGTCGGCTGTACGCAGCGGGGAGACCACTGAAAACTGAAAAACGGACACATACGTTCCTTACCCATTATGGCCATATGGCATGGGAATGCAGAAGAAGAAGAACAAGACTAGGGTCACGGAAAGAACAATACTTAGAGTTTGAATGGAACGGGGACTGCTAAACTACACCCTTGCCCACATTTATCCCCCATAAAAATAATTCACTGATAAACTAAAAGAAGCCTCAAATGACCTTTTTTCCCCATCAACAAATAAGGTACTTTGAAGAATGAAGAAAGAGTTATCATTGGTTTTCCATCTTCTTTAACAGAATGAAGGGGCAAAAACAAGGAACGAACCCACCTAGAACAGACGAAGTGCTAAAGAAGAAGAGGAACAAATGGCTTCCAAATGTTATCATGAGCATGGAAATGAGAAAAGTGAATTGTACAGTCAAAGGAACTGCGTGACCGGAAGTCAGTGGAAGTAGTAGTGCTTCCGGTCATCAAGTAGCGGTTCTTTGCTACTTTCATTTTTGTATGTGCTATGGCATTTGGTTTCCAACTGATAATGAGCTTTGCTAATTGTTTTGAATGTTGGTCAGTATGGTTAGAATAGATACAACGATTTACCAAATGGAGCAATGTGTGAGCAAAAGGGCGGCTTATTAAACATTACATTTGCTCTGATTTTGATGACATTTTGTTGAATCATTAACAGAAAGACCCTCCCCCTGATAAAGTAACCCCTTTTGGTGACAAATTCACACTCCCTGTCTTTACAAACTGACCGTGAGTGGTGGTGACCAGTTCATACTGCAGTGACAGAACCTGCTGGCTCCATGTGTTCTTGGCTGAACTCTACCCAGTCATAATACAACACAGCACAATACAATACAGCACAACACAATATAGCACAGTACAATACAGCACAGTACAATACAGCACAGTACAATACAGCACAATACAATACAGCACAATACCAACATACCGTGAGTGGTGACCAGTTCATACTGCAGGGACAGCACCTGCTGGCTCCATGTGTTCTTGGCTGAACTCTACCCAGTCATAATACAACACAGCACAATACAATACAGCACAACACAATATAGCACAGTACAATACAGCACAGTACAATACAGCACAGTACAATACAGCACAATACAATACAGCACAATACCAACATACCGTGAGTGGTGACCAGTTCATACTGCAGGGACAGCACCTGCTGGCTCCGTGTGTTCTTGGCTGAACTCCACCCAGTGCGGGGATACACCTTGGACTTCTCTATGGAGGAGGCTACACAAAACACAACACAGGACTAGCTTAATCAGGGGACACATTGTATCTTGGACACTGGGGAGCAATATACACACAAACTGACAACTACTTTCAGCAAAGACACTAAGCTTACGCACTTCTTCTACTTCTACCATTGAGTATCCACAATCATCAGTTTGATTTTATGATATGCACTTGACTACCAGCTTGAAGCCACATCTGGCATCCGTTCCTACCACTTACCCTTTAGCATACCTAGGTCAAGTGGGGAGTGGCAAGTTCATCAGGGCAATCAAGCAGCCACCATTCACCCTTCAGCAGGCCTATACCCAGGTGGCAGGGGCACATCAAGATAGATGTGACTTCAATCACACTTCTACTATGAGTAGTATTAGCCGTCAGGCTGAAATCAGTCTTTGTGTAAACTCAGTGTCTTTGCTTTCAGGCACACAAAGATACAATAGGACACAACTGAAGCAAAATAGGAGACAACTGACAATCATTTAACTACATAGTGTATTTTACGGTCTATGAGACGATACTTTTTTTCTTGACTGAGACCTCTGCAGCTTGTAATATGACTAATAATATAGAAAGAATGCATCATAACAAAATCTTCACATTTTGTGTACGATTTGGGGGGTGCCCCTAACATTAAGATGCGCTTAATAGTCTGACAAATATGGTACTGTGATTAAAATGAAGCCTATAAAACCAAGAGAAGGATAAAATCAAACGTTGAATCATGTGCAAACGATTGCGCACACACCCACACAAGTCCCTACCAGACCACTCCAGATCCCAACTTTCCTCTACATTCCCCCTTCGTTCTCCCTGCCAAGACCAGATTTCTAAAGCAGAATTCACACACACACACACACACACAATCTAGCCCCCCCCCCCCCAACAGCTATCATGAACAAACAACTGTACAAACATGTCTCACACAAACACACCTTTACCCACCCACAATCTCTCCCTCTACCCTACCTCAACACACACACACACACACACACACACACACACAGGCAGGCAGCACACACACACACAGATAGGCAGGCAGGCAGACACACACACACACACACAGGCAGGCAGGCACACACACAGAGACACACACACACACGCAGGCAAGCACACACACACACAGAATACACACACACAGGCAGGCAGGCACACACGCACACAAGCAGGAAAGCACACACACACACACACACAGAATACACACACAGACAGGCAGGCAGGCACACACACACACACACATACATATGGAGCATATTCCCCCAGCAGAAGCTGCACTTTCCGGAGCAATGAAGGCCAGACCCAGAACATTGTCAGGGAAAGGGTAGGATGTGAATAAATGGGCCAGGCAGAACTTGTTGATGTGGCGAGACTTGCTGAACGCCTGGAAATGATGGAAATATCATCATCATCATTATCATCAGTGTCATCATCATCATCATCATCACCATTATCATCATCACCACCATCATCAACATTGTCAGGGAAAGGGTAGGATGTGAACAAATGGGCCAGACAGAACTTGTTGATGTGGCGAGACTTGCTGAATGCCTGGAAATAATGGAAATATCATCATCATCATCATCATCACCATCATCATCGCCATCATCATTAACATTGTCAAGAAAGGACAGGAGTTGAACAAATGGGCCAGACAAAACTTGTTAATGTGGCGAGACTTGCTGAATGCCTGGAAATGAATCATCATCATCCTCATCATCCTTATCATCATCATCATTGTCATCTTTATGAAAACTAAGAATAACTACAATACTAATCAACATCGCCGTCAACATTGTCTTCATTGTTATTGTCATCATAATCATGATCATTGTCTACGAATCATAACAGTAAACTACGTATCACACACATTCGATTTGATTTGATTGATTTTAATTAAAGCGTTTCCACACAATGGTGATATTAAACTTTTAAAAAATGAAGTGGGGGTGAGGGATTGTGATTGGATATGAGATAGTTTTAACAGTCACTGCAAATAGAAGGAGACTCACATATAGTTTCTCATTGTATCCCCATGTATGGTTGGAGTTGTAATGTCCCGTTGGTTTGCTGGTGAAGTGGGTGTGAATCAACATCTGAAGAAACAAACAGAACACTGTATAATTATGTTGCAGTGATAAACCAACAAAAGAAATGGTAATTTGAGAACATTGTGACACCAAAACTAAGTGTAATTTCATAAAAAGCTAATACTCTTAACTCTTCTAGCTCCATGGGTGAATACATTCGCCTAAGGCATCACTCTACACTCCCACCAAATGCAAAGACATTCGCTGCCAAACACCCTGCCATAAGTTTGTTTGTTTTTAGAGCTTTTTTTTCACTGTTTCTATGTATGTGCATTCGAAAAATAATAGTTACTTCCCTCTTGTCGGTTGAGATGCAACGGAAAACAAAAAACGTTAAAAAAACATGGCGCTAGAAGAGTTAAAGTGTTTCTACAAATAGATGATGTGGAAAGCGATGTGGAATCTGCTATGTTCCCTGCAGCCCATATAACCTTTGTTCTTTAAAAGATGGTAGATTATAAAAACAATGATGTACATGGAAGGCATAGCTCCTTTGAAATGCCTTAAGGCCTGAATTTTAATAAACCAAACAACTCTCTTAGTCTTGGCCTAGTCTGCTCTAACTTATCATGAAAATTGTGCAAGTCCTTGCTATTGCTCACCTCTTCAATCTGAAATCCCATCTGCACAAAACCGTTGGAAGCGTCCCACATAGTCTTTTTGTAGTGCTGGTTCACATTCTGTATGGCTGCTATCTGTATCACACACACACACAATACATCAACATGTTACATACACACATACTAAACACAAACAAATACACATCTGCACAAAACGGTTGGAATCGTCCCAGGTGATTCTTATTATGTTAATGTTGGTTGATATTCTGTATGGCCGCTTTCTATAACACACACACATAACACATGCATCATCATGTAGTACACACATTTATAAATGTAAACACACATCTGTGCAACCATTGGCAGTGTCCAACTGCCTCTTCTTGTAGTGTTGTTTTACGTTCTATTTGCATAACTAATATATGCATGCATACATCCATGCATGCACACACAGACAGACAGAACATATACAAACACTCATTAGTACACACACTTACAGACACACACACATACACACACACACACATGCAAGTACACACACATTCACACACAAACGTGGGCGTTGGGTGGTTTGTCTTCTATGATACACATGCAAACGCATACACAACACACACATACACATGCAGACAAACACATGCAGAAACAAATGCACAATACTACAATGGGGCTTTATACTACGTCTTAGAGACATGAAAGGGCGATAATCTTAGGACTGAGTTGACCATGCCACCTAGTGATGAGTCAGGTGCAAATCATTTTGTGTGGCTACATACTACTACTTCCTGACAGGCAAGGATGATAATCTTAAGTACCGTATTTTAAAGACTACAAGGCGCACCTGATTATAAGGCTCACCCCCCAAATTTTACACAAAATGTAGATTTCGTTATTATAGTTTCTTATTTATATTATCAGTCAGACTACAAGCGCAAGGGTCTCAGTCTAGGAAAAAAGTATCGCCTTATAGTCCGTAAAATACGGTAGGTGGCGCATGCGTCTCAGCGCACGAGACAAGGGCAGATAATTGTCCATATAAAACCTCATTACTAATGACTAATGAACTGACCAGGAAAGAAGCGGTGGTCTCTTTCTTGTGCCCCATGTCTCTGAAGGCTTAGTCAGCCACCACAAGCAAAGGACCCATGTTTTTGTCAATGGTACTGATAATGCCAATAGTAATATAATGACTAATGAACTGACCAGGAAAGAAGCGGTTGTCTCTTTCTTGTGCCCCATATCTCTGAAGGCTTAGTCAGCCACCACAAGCAAAGGACCCATGTTTTTGTCAATGGTACTGATAATGCCAATAGTAATATAATGACTAATGAACTGACCAGGAAAGAAGCGGTTGTCTCTTTCTTGTGCCCCATATCTCTGAAGGCTTAGTCAGCCACCACAAGCAAAGGACCCATGTTTTTGTCAATGGTACTGATAATGCCAATAGTAATATAATGACTAATGAACTGACCAGGAAAGAAGCGGTGGTCTCTTTCTTGTGCCCCATGTCTCTGAAGGCTTAGTCAGCCACCACAAGCAAAGGACCCATGTTTTTGTCAATGGTACTGATAATGCCAATAGTAATATAATGACTAATGAACTGACCAGGAAAGAAGCGGTTGTCTCTTTCTTGTGCCCCATATCTCTGAAGGCTTAGTCAGCCACCACAAGCAAAGGACCCATGTTTTTGTCAATGGTACTGATAATGGCAATAGTAATATAATGACTAATGAACTGACCAGGAAAGAAGCGGTTGTCTCTTTCTTGTGCCCCATGTCTCTGAAGGCTTAGTCAGCCACCACAAGCAAAGGACCCATGTTTTTGTCAATGGTACTGATAATGGCAATAGTAATATAATCAATAATGAACTGACCAGGAAAGAAGCGGTGGTCTCTTTCTTGTTGTGCCCCATGTCCCTGAAGAAGGAGTAGTCAGCTACCACCAGAAGAGGACATGTGTTTTTCCTCACTGCCCGTTTGTGTCGAGAGTTCCCTGAAACAACAAACCGTTCAGGAACACATGTTAAATAAAACCATATTTCATTTGTATGCAGGCACTTCATAAATAACGTTTCTGGCCCAGGTTAAAAAGTTACTTCTACACACAGTAAACAGTATTCTTTAAAATGATAGATTATATTCAGGTTATGATCAAAGCCTACCAATGAAGTCATGACTAACCTATTAATACATATCTGTGAATAAATTGCATTCTGGGCATAAATAAGTATGTAGATCTATGGTCCCATGTACACAGAAATGTGTGTACAGTGGAATATTAGAATTTAAGAGGAAAGACAGCGGGGGACTGAAAAGGGCTTTAAGGGGCTTAAAAGGTTAAAGAACACCAAACAAAGGAAGAAAGAAAAAAACCATCATGTTCTGTTCTAACAATCTTGTAAAAATAAAAAGAACAGCCAATTTTCCCTGTATTGTTGCATAAATCATGTGAAAAAGAATACAATTAATGTCTTCGCTGCCCTCGACGTATATATACGTCCTCTAAAGCGTTCAGTACTTACCACCGACGTATATATACGTCACCGCTAAGTAGCGATATTGCCGCGTTCAAAAATCGCGTGGCAAGCCGGCGGCGCATGCGCAAGTAGTAGGCGGCAGCGAAGGGGTTAACCTGTTCTCAGCTAACCTGCACACTCACCAGCAGTGTGAGAGGCGTTGCTGTAGATTCTGTGCGACGGTTTATCTGGCTTCTTCCCATCAAGTCGTATACCATCTTTCATCTTGGTCCTACACAATCCCGACAACAGCAATTAAAGGTGCGTAAAACCTACAAAAACACAGCATTTATGTGGAATTATCGAGCCAAGTCGTGTTGGTTATAGCCCTGCCCACAACAGGGGCCATATTATGGCTGTCACCGTGTTAAAACCTGCTCATGTAATGTGGAATGTATCAATGCAGTGTCCTCGCATTGGCTTAAGGCTGTGTCAGACCAATAGGGCATTTGCCACAAGTGTTTGTTCTCTATACTAAACTACTAATTTGCCTGCAATCATTCTGCCCGAGTTACGCTGACATTTCTAATTCAACTCTTTAAATTCAACTCAGTGAAATTCAAGGTCGCCCCCCACGTGGCAAATGCCCTATTGACAGGCTAGAACACCATGGCTACATCAAAATGTTGTTATGCTCTGCATAGCTATGCAGGGATTGTCATTAGCCAAGACAAGCTCCTAGCATAACATCAGTATCCAAAATCGGAGTGTGGCTGCCCATGTGGCGGGGTAATCAAAAACGGTCACACACGTAATTTTCTCATCCATAGCTGGTGCACTTGAACCAGTGTTCAAGTTTCAGCTGTTGGGATGATCCCTGGAGTCTTTAAGCCAGGGTATGACAACAACAACAACTGCAGTGTCTGTGCGGTGGTTGAGATAGCTCTTAGTGCTGAAACCAAAGCGATTAGTTGGCCTTTGGGGAGACGTTCCACAACAATGGCTGTCTTACATCCTTTTGGATGAGAGAGTGGGGATGCATCCTCGTCAAGTCAAAAACGAATTTTTACTCAGCCCTCCATAATGTTTGCCCACCCCTCTAGAATAGCAGCAGCGTCCTTAGCTGTCTGGAAGTCATAGGAAATGATAGCCTGGCACACACATGTTGTGGAGGCCACACAGAAACATCACATGATCACATCAGTGCATGATGAAAACGGCACCAAGCAATCCAGAACTACATGGGATCTTCCAGCGTTTCTTATACTTGGTACAGCACCCTCTGTTAAATCAGAGCATTATGAAGCCTAAAGGTTGAGATCTGTAGACTTTAATATATGCCATTATAATAATAATAATAATGAGGAAAATTTATATAGCGCCCATCCTACTATGTAGGCTACAGGGCGCTTTACACAGAATTGAAATGGAATAAAAACATGAAACAAAAATCCAATATCATGAGCAGACAAAACAATACCGGTCGGACTTCGTTTGGCCAGTAAAAATGCACATAACAATCAGCAACAACAACTGCTGTGACTACTACTACTACAACTACTACCACTACTATCACCACTACTACTTATAGTAGGCCTAATACATGTATGCATTGTCACACAATTCGCAAGCATGAAATAACAGCATATATTCACAACAACCTACACACATAAACACACACACAACCAGCACACACACACACACACACACACACACACACACACACACACACACACACCATGCATACATACACTCATATAGGGGCCTACATGAACGCATCACATGCGCGCACACACAACACAAACATGCGCACGCACACATACACCACACAAACACGTGCGCGCACGCACGCACTCATATTCAGCATAAGCGTTTCAGAGATTAAAATTTTTTATTTAATAATTATAGTCATGAGACGCCAACGGTGACGGAGAGACAGAAATAGAGACAGAAAGAGAAAGAGACTGAGAGAGAAAAAAACAGAGAAAGACTAACATAGAGAGAGACAGAGACTGAGAGACAGAAAGAAGAGACAGAGACAAGGCTAAAGATAGAGACAGAGAAATAAAGATAGACTGGGGCATACACATGAAACATCTGTTAAAGAACGCCGTCCAAAAAGATTTTTCCCACCTTTTCCCAGTGAGGGGGTCGATGGGAAAGATTTCCTCCCAGTTGACGTCAGACCCCCGGTACGTGATCATGGTGAACTTGTCTGTGGGGTGTCTATGGCGCCATGCCGGCTGCAATAAATCAATAAATAATAAAAACATTCATGAAGAATTGCACTTATGGTGAAGTTGTCTGTGGGGTGTCTACGGTACCACACCGGCTGCAATAAATCAATAAATAATAGACATTTATGAAGAATTGCATTATGGTGAAGCTGTCACTGGGGGGTCTATGGCACCACGTTGGCTGCAATAATCCAATATAATTATAATAAGACATTTATGAATAATTGCGTTATGGTGAAGCTGTCACTGGGGAGTGCATGGTGCCATGCCGGGTGCAATAAATCAATAAATAATAAAATATGTTTATAAAGAATTGCGTTTATGGTGAAGTTGTCACTGGGGGGTCTATGGCGCCACACCGGCTGCAATAAAGAAATTAATAATGTAAATAAACATTACAAGGACAATATCTTATGAATTGAACAAAATACTATATTCTGTTAAAATAAAAACAAATTCACTGACATGAGGGCCATAGTGTAATTCACTTATCAATTGGTCATGGCTATATATAATAGTCACACTTAATGTTTACAAAATATGTTAATAGAGTGTTTATAGTATACTTAGTCAATGTGACATACAGCAACAGTTGACATCAAAGTCATGAAAACTATAAAAACCACACAAAACAAGCAGCCATACCTCAGCAACATAGGTGTCATGAGGGAATCGTATAATAATAATAATAATAATAATGACAACTTATATAGCGTTTATTCTCCTTACAGGGCTCTAAGCGCTTCACAAAAAAGTTAAAAATCTGAGCAGAAACAACAAAACAACACACTTATCATAAAGAACAACCCGAAACGAAATAACAATAACTACATTTACGTCACACCCCCCCCCCCCCCCCCCCCCCTTCACACTCCCCTAGAATCCAAACCATTACAAATAGCATTTTCCACGCAAAAGGCATTTTCTCACACTATCCCCCCCCCCCCCCCCCCCCCCCCCCCTCCCCCCGCTCCCGCATTCACCATCCCCCTTCATATACTGGAGGAGAGAGAACACCATCTTCACTAATCAGGCATCAGAATAGTCTGAAGTCCAATCCTCTGAAAACTGCGGTAAAAGGACATCAAGGCCCTATCCTGAAGAAGGGAAACACTGAAATCAGTTCTCAACATCACCCAAAATGCTTAATATTAGTGAGAAATCACTTTAAATGCTATTTAACAGAAAATATAACACTCCATAAAAAGGCAAAACCTCTGACAAGAGCAGCCAATCCTCTGTCAGAAATTCTTAATCCACTGAAATCCTCTGATCCTCTGACAATTCTGATGCCTGACTAATTTGTGAGACATTTCAGCCACTTCATATGATGAAAAACATAAATACCACACAAACCAAAGCGCCATACCTCAACAACATAGGTGTCATTAGGGAACCGTATACTGGAGGAGAGAACACCATCTTCAAAATGGGCGTCCACACTGATAGAACTGTTCTCTGGAAAAGACACACCATCAAAAATGCTATCATAATGCTGTCAGTTGTATACCTTTGACTTATTATTTGTGGGAGCCTATTCACATGCCGTCATACCTAGTTGCTGTTTTATAATCATGTCAAAAAACAAGTTTTGTACAAAGGGAAAAAAGTTTTTCAAACAAAACTAGGAATGAGATTTCCATTTTAAAATTAACGAGCACATGAGGGAACGATTCCAGCTTTGGTTATTTTAAACAGTCACAGACCAAGCCATTCAACATTGTCCTGCATGTGCCTTGTTTCAAACTGAGAGGATGCAAAACTTCACTTTGTCGTCAAGCCATTCAACAGTGGAAATATGCCTACTAAAAATATGATTGGTAACCTGCTTTTGAAACGTGTGGCATTATCAAAATACTCCCCCCCCCCCCCCCCGTGGGGATACCGGGGGTCTTTTGTATAAATAGTTCCCCCACCTTCTGGAAGTTCTGTGCTTGCAACTTCCTCAATCTGTCACTCTCTTTGACTTTGACTTTTCCCTTTGCTTACTGTCATACACTATCTTTCTGCCTTACCGGTCCATTCTCCTGCCTTTTTTCAAGAAACACTTTCAAAAAGATTTCCGCGCTCATAATTGACAGGAAACTGAGCGATCAAAGAAGAAGAAGAAGATCAAAATACTGTGCCATATTTTATGGACTAAGAAAGGCGTATCAATAAAATTAAAAAAGGGCGCACTGATCAAAACAAAATTTTACACAAAATTCTGATGCCAGTCATAATGATGATGTTAATCAAAAACAATGGTGATGATGATGAACTCATGATGATGATGATTATGATTTTTTTTTAAACGTCTTTTACCTGTCTGATAACAAATGTCAAAAAGTTGTTAGGGTTGACAAGCAGGGTGTGAGTACTAATGATGACGATGATGAGTTTGATGATGATGATGATGATGATGATGATCCATTTTACCTGCCAGGTGACCAGTATAGAAGTTGTTGGGGTTGACATAGAAGGCACGAGTGTTGCCGTTGGAGTCCACAGTCTTGGCTCTGAAGTTGGTACTCAGCACAGGAGACCCAGGGTAAAGAATCAAGTTGAACCTCCTGGTTAAACATAAAACATCATTAGATTATCAATCTCAATGCATCCTTAAGGGCCTGGTACACTACATATGATTCGCTGTCAATGCGATGCGATTGTGATGATGCAAGTCATGATTCAAGTGAAACACTTCCGTCTAAAAATAACTCTACTACTTTCTACTCAAGAAAACCCAATATATGAATTTCATGTGAATCATGACTCATTGTCACAATCGTATCGCATTGATAGCAAAGTGTATGTAGTGTAGCAGGCCCTTTAGAATCCATAGCTTTTACCTGTAGCTGGAACTTAATATGAGACTAACAGACTCAGGATACAAAATCAAATTGAACCTCCTGGTTAAACATAAAACATTGTCATAAACTGATCAATGTTATTGACATATATGTTAAAAAGTCCATAGTGTTTACCCTGAAACTGGCACTTTATATGGGAGAGCCAGGGTAAAGAATCAAGTTGAATATCCTGGTTAAAATACACAACAAAATTATACGTTATTATTAAAAGTATCATCAGAAGCCATATTTTTGGCACTTAAGTTGGCATTCAGCACAGGAGACACAGGGTAAAGAGTCAGGTTGAACCTTCTACTGTTGTAGTTACATAAAACATTATCATATATATCAATGTATCCTTAGAATGCACAGGTTTTACCTGTAGCTGGCACTTAGTATGAGACTATCAGACTCAGGGTACAAAATCAAGTTGAATCTCCTGGTTATAACATAAAACATCACAATGAAGTGTGTGTGTGTGTTGTGTGTGTGTGTGCATGCGTGCGTGCGTGTGTGTGTGTGTGTGTGTGTGTGTGTGCGGTGTGTGTGACATGTGTGTGTTTGTGTGTGACATGTGTATGCATGTTTTTGTCTGTATTATTGCCCATGTATGAAAGTGTTTTATATTAGTTATTACACTGCAAAAACAGGAATAACCTATCATTCATCCAAACTATGAGATAGTTTCCAAGAATACTAAAGCTCATCTGCAAAGTGTATGAGTGGATAGATGCATAAACATCATGTGTGTAAGTGAGTGTGGTGCACGCGTGTGTGTGTGTATATATGTGTGTGTGTCTGTCTGTCTGTGTGTACTTCCATGTGCGTGCTTACGTGTGTTCAAGTGTACATGTACTCTACCTTCCCAATGCCCTGAAGCTGATGTCCTTGCTGCCGGTCACTGTACCGTCCACACTTAAAATTAAATCTGGGTGTGGATGTGTCACTGTGTGTGATTGTGAATGTGCATGTGTGCGCATAAACATGCGTGCATGTCTCTTGAGTGCCTCTACCTTCCCAGTGCCCTGAAGCTGATGTGCTTGCTGTCGGTTGTTGTACCGTCCACACTTAAAATTAAATCTGGGTGTGGATGTCTCACTGTGTGTGAATGTGCATGTGTGCGCATAAGCATGCGTGCATGTCTCTTGAGTGCCTCTACCTTCCCAGTGCCCTGAAGCTGATGTGCTTGCTGTCGGTTGTTGTACCGTCCACACTTCTCTTCCTTCGACTGACCACGCGCAGGTCGGCCGACTCCAGCGTTTCAAAGTAACGCACCTTGTGGTGCAGGTTTGCTGCAAAACAAAGACACACTCTACAGTGACACATGCGACATGGTTAAACAGATTTGCTTAAGAAACAAGCAACAATGAAATAATATGATTATGGCTACCAAAGGGGCATATCAAAAGTACCCACAGAAATATTCAGACAAGATTTTACTTTCAATGTTGTACTGGTCAGATAGTTGGTATTTTTTAAATATTCATTTATTTATTCACATTCTCCCCTGTGAAGGGAGATAATAATGATTGGTCAAAACAACAATCACTGAATCAGGCTTGCTCTTTTCTATCATCTATTGATATTATTATTTTCCTTTACAGGAAGAAATGTGAATATTACTGCAGTACCTTGTCTAAACTGAAAAATACCTTGCCTGGCCCCAGTTCCACTTTACCCATTCTTACATCCCCGATTGTTAAATCAAATTTAGCTAAGTTTATATTTGATGACAGTATAAAGGCTAAAGGTATTGGCCAGTTCTTGTCTTCCTCAACTACTCTTGCTCTTCTGTAGATATTGAATACATTGTAATTGTAAACAATATTTCTTCACACTTCTATTTTTACATTAAGCTTTGATATATATGTACACGCACACGCACACACACACACACACACACACAAAAACACAGACACCACCGTTAGGGGATAGGGGAGATTAAAGCTGAAGGGTTTTAAATAGCCTAGGAAGAATTCAGAGACTATTTTATTCAAATGCATTTTTTTTTTACTATATAATATTAACATTAAATATCTTTAATAATAATCCTACCCCCCCCCCCCTTTCCCCTTCTCAATCCCATCCCCAAAAGTTCCTAACAAACCTCTTCCCTCGCTGCCTCCCCCTCCCCTTCATCCCCCCATGCTTTTTTTTTTAACATTAATTATAGACCTTTCTCCACTTTGTCTTGGCATTGATGGTTTTCAGAGGAAATACATGTGATGTACTAACAAACTAAACAGCATACTCATAATCTGCAGAGCATTAGTTAACAATAACATGCACATCACAAATCTCTCTGTGACCCCCACACTGTATACACACACACATGATTATAAAAAATGGAAGGGAGTACCAAAAACACACATACACAAAAAAACTTTTCTTAAAATTCTTCTTTTCTATTTCTAAGCCATATGGCCATAATGGATGGGTAAGGTACATAAGTGTCCAGTTTTCAGTCTCCCCACTGCACTCAGCTGACACATTCCAAATTTGGAGGAGAAAAAAGCAGAACATTATTTCACAAAACAAATTTTAAGGCAGAAGAATGGGTCAATAAGTCAGAAAAATACAGTGGAACCTCCCTTTTAGCACCTTAAAAAATCTTCAAAAATAAGGTCTTAAGTGGGCATAATAAGGGAGGTGATTTTAATACTTACAAAGAAAGGCAATGTCTCTGAGAAGGTCTTACAAGTGGGAGGGAGTCTTATAAGGAGGGGGGTCTTAAAGGGAGGTTCCACTGTAGTAGACGATAGTAGTAGTAATTAGTAGGAAAAGTTAGTCAAAGAAAGTGATAGATTGGAGAAGCACAGAACTTCCAGAAGGTGGGGAACTACTTGTACAAAAGCACACACACACACACAGTATCCCCATGAAGAGAGACTCAGAGGGGGGCGGGGGCATCCAGCTCCCCATATATATGGAGGCACGAGGTATCCACCCACTGCCACCACCACAACATGAACAATAAAACAGATTTTATGGGTTTGTTTTTTGCAAGAGCACATTCTTTATGGCACGTACTGGCAGTAGGACTGGTATGTAGTGCTAGGCTATAAAAAGGATTTGACTGGTCGCTCGTCCCCTGCTATGCACTGTGTAAACTTTGAACTCCATTTCAACAACAACAATGCTAGTTATGAGTCTGAAGAAGGAAGGTTGCACTTGCAACAATAACAAAATGGGGATGGGGTTCTTCTTAAGTTCTTCTCCCGTTGAGTATCCACAATCATCAGTTTGATTTTATGATACTATATCATATAGTATATGCGGTCGAGGTCCGAAGTCGGGCATCAAAATGAGACAAATAAAACAAAAACCTTCTCTACGAAGATGACCCAGCCAGTCAGGTCTCATTAAACTTGGCTCTTTTGCTTTTCAGCTCTTGGGTTTTCTGACAATATTCAGTGGCTGCTTGCAGATCATATAATTATTATTAAATACAAATAACGAATTAAAAATATGCAGAAAGGTAAAACATACAGTAGGCCTAAATTATATCACAGACTGCACACACACACACACACACACACACACACACACACACACACACACACACACCACACACACACACATCCCAAGTCCAGTTGAGTGTGCTTCCGTAAGCAGACGACAAGAATCAGAAGAATGTAAGAAATGGAAGCTGCTAAAGACATCACAGTTCATACGCAAAGAAAATTGTCAGTTTCAAAGACCAAACTTACCTGAAGCACCTACAGCAAGCAAGAAGCCGAACAACAAATCCAATAATTTCATTATGCCAACAGTATAAAGCCTGATGAAAATCTGAACATGAAATAAAACGCTAAGCCTACATAGTCATAGTTCTTGGGTGAGAGCACACAAGCGGAAGCGTTCAGAATCACCGCGGAAGCTAGACAGAGCAGTGAGTGTGCTTCTGTTCAGCTAGCAGTAGTTTCGTACACGTCAGTAGGCCTGTGGACAGTGGGGTAATGAAAGTCCGATTTGCTTGTCAGTCAGTCACTGTCGCGTGATTTGGAATATTGATGATTTCATTTGCCTTCACGGTTTCCGTTATGGGCTACGTTTTCTCATAATTATTTTTTGTATCACTGCCAAGTTGGCTGACGTGATTATGAATACTGATGATCTCATTTACATACATGTCATTCTGCCATTTCCCATGGAAGCATTCTCTCTGATGGAAGGGTAGCATGGGATAAAGAGCCTTCCACCTGAGGCAATATCAGCCTCGGTGGAGGCCTTCAAAACCCAGATTTAAATTTTAAGCTACAGAATTCATTCTGTGGGATGCACCGTCAATTCATTCTGTGCATATAATTTATTCTGTGGGACACACAATTCATTATATGGAGAACGAGGATCATTTGCATACCAATTTAAAATGGCAGTGGCTATTTACCCTCTATATCTTTCTCTCTCTGTGTGTCTCTGTCTCTCTCTAGCTCTCTCTGTCTTTCTCTCTGTGTGTCTCTGTCTATGGCCTCTCTGTCTCTGTCTGCACAGTTGTACAGCCGTAGGAAAGAAATACAAAGAGAGACAGAGAAAGTGAGACATACAAAGAGAGAGTCTGAAATGAAGAAAGAGACACAGAGAGGAGAGAGAAAAACACAGAGAGAGAGAGACAGACAGACACAAAGACTAGAGAGAAAGAGAGAGAGACTGAGACACAGAGAGAGACAGAGGCACACAGAGAGAGAAAGAGATAGATACATGGACACATACACAGTGAGAGGGGGGGGGGGGTGGAACAGTGAGAGAAAGACAAAGAAAAAAAACTAAGAGAGAGACAATGAGAGGGACAGAGAGAGTGATACATTGACACACAGAGAGAGACAGAAAGGGAGACAAAGACAAAGAGAGAAAGAAAGACGGGGAGAGACAGAAAGACAGGGAGAGACAGAAAGAAAGGGATACACAGAGAGAGAAAGAGAGACACATGTACAGAGAGAAACACAGAGAGACTGACAGAGTGAGAGACAGAAAGAGAAAGCTAAAGAGAGATACACAAAGAGAGACATAGGCACACACAGAGAGAATGAGATACAGAGATAAACTTAAACTGAGAGAAACACAGAGAGAGAGAGAGAGGCAGAGGGAAAATAGCCTGTATTCTATTTTCCCACTAGAGGGTAAATAACCACTGCCATTTCGTATGCAAATGAGCCTCGTTCTCCATAGAATGAAATATGTGTCCTAAATTCTTCTTCTTCTTCTTGCATAGCATCCTCCATCAACAATTTGATGATTATGACGCTTACGACGTGGGGGTTTTCCAACTAATCAGGAGATTTGTGAGAAGCCGGGACTTGATGCCCGGATTGAATGGGAGGGGGGTGGGAATTATTTTTTTTTGGGGGGGGAGGCCCGGACAGGGGGTACAGAATGAATTCTGAGTCCTACAGAATAAATTCTGTAGCTCAATACATGCAGTAATAAAGTATTCTTTATATAAAAACCCATTCTATATACAACAATCCATTCTATGCATATTGAATGAATTTGATATATACAATTTATTCTGTGTGCATTCTATGTGCATTATAGAATTTATTCTATGAGGAAAATGCCTCGTTTTTCCACTAAAAATCCTGCAAATAATATTTTGACAAATGGAATGCCATACCAGAGCCATATAAACTGTACTCCCAGTTCAAGGCAAAGATCACAACAAAAGCAAAATTCAATAATGGAAATAAAAAGGGAAAGTATACTCAAATCTGTATGCTCCTAGTCGTAAATTTCAAATTATCTCCCTTTGACTTTAGGGTCGGTCATTGTGTTTTTTTAAAAACAATCCTGTGTCAGTATGGCAATTTTCAGAAAGCAAATATTTTACAAACAAGGTTCAGTATTTGACATCTTTTTTATTATATCAGTCGTAGTTAAATCCACCCATTTTCTTTGAAATAATCAGCATCTTTGGCCCAGTTTGGCTGATATTCGCTGCCAATGCTGAAATAGCAAGAGAATTAATCTGGGAAACGCCGTTTTAGATCTCTCTCTCTCTCTCTCTCTCTCTCTCTCTCTCTCTCTCTCTCTCTCTC
>CM065682.1:27175433-27217933 GCA_017654935.2 Phymorhynchus buccinoides
TACAAAAGCGCTTATATGTCTTGCTAATTCTCTTGTACGATCACGATTAATTTATGCTCAGGAAATGTTCTTTAGTGCTCCAAAATATTTGTTAAGCAAACTACAATGCATCGATTGTAAAGCTTTTAAACTGGCACTTGGGGTACCAACTCATGCTTATAATCTAGGATCATATAAAGAAGCAGGTATTCTACCTCTCGACGAATACAGAAAGATTTCTGCTGCAAAATTTGTATTAAAATCATCAGTATATGATACATTTTGTAAAGAAGAAGTTAAGTTAGATACTGAACATGATTTTGTTAAAAGAGCTAAAACAATTCAATCTTTGCAACCAATTAATTCCTTTGTCTCCGATATTATTAATTGTAAAGAATTAAAAAATAAAGAAATTGCAGCTAAGCCATCTTTTTCGCCAGTACCGCCTTGGGAACAAATTAAACCTGCTTTTGATATTGATCATACAGATATTAACAAAAGTCAATCTCCAAACATATTAAAAAACTTAGTTAATTTACATATGGAACGTTGTTATAGTGGATGTATTAAAATATACACAGATGGGTCTGTTCTTCAAAATGGGAATACAGGAGCAGCATATGTAATACCCTCGTTAAAAATAGAGAAACGATATTATATAGGTAAATATTATTCCATTTTTACTGCAGAATTGTTAGCTATTTTAATGGCATTACAATATACTGCAGAATTACCTATTAATGCTTGTAAAATATTACTTTGTGTAGATTCGAAATCAGCATTACAAGCTATTAAAGGTCAAAATGTTAATATACGCCTTGAAATGATATTAGAGATCAAACATTTAATTAATCAATTATCGAGTAAAGACATTAGTGTAACTTTTTATTGGGTTCCCTCCCATTGTGGAATATACTCAAATGAATTGGTTGATCGAGCAGCTAGAAGTGCAGCGCGTAATTCTGAGGGAACGATTCATCTTAATGTGAATTTAGATCTGCATGAATATTATAAACATATTGAAAAATTATCCAAAGAAAATTTTGACAGCATGTTAATGACTTCAGACAGTCACTATTCACGCTATTGTATAAAAGGCTCCAGTACAATGAATTCCTACTTAATTTTAAAACAGCTCAAAGATACAAGTTTAAGACAAATCGTTTCTTTGATGTTTAAACTTCGTTTAAATGCTTTTAAAACAAAATTTTCTAAAGACGTTAAGTGTATATGTGGAAATCAAATATCTATAAATCATTTGCTCCTATATTGTCCTAGAATTAAAGAACAAATCAACAAAACTGATGGTGAATTGCTGAACCATCAAACGCCTTTAACCATTGAAAAAATCTTAAACGACTTTAATCTCCTTAAACGTTTTTCAGAAATCCTGCACATAAGTCCGGTTGGTATTTTTCTTTGAGTTACTAATTAATTGTTGGTTTAAATTGTGTTATTATATTCTTGTTGTTAGCCATTTAGAAAGTAAGACACACTTGTTTAATTCTTCATGTCAGTTTGAAATGTTACTGTATGTCCTCCCTTCCCTCCCATCTTATATATCTGTTAATGTAATTTTTATATGCACTCAGTTAGATTTGTATGAATGGATGTGTGTTAGATTTGTATGAATAGATGTGTAGGGAAAACACATACATAATACTTCCATTCACGCATTCACACACACTCTCACTTCAGCAGCTATCTGATGTAGGCTTCATTAATTTCACACACACACACTTTTTTTTTTTTGTTTTTTTTTTTTTTTTTTTTTTTTTTTTTTGTTTGTTTTGTTTGTTGTTGTTGTCTAATATCACTTGCGGGTGAACAGACGTTAAACTAAAGAACGAACGAACACACACACACACACACACACACACACACACACACACACACACACACAGTTAGTGGTGTTTGTGGTTTCTTTGATCAAATATTATCTCCCACCATTATGGTGAGAGCCACTGGCATCCTTTATGGATCCACCACTATTAACAGTGGCATTTTAAGCTATAAAGCCATTTCAAGTCACATTTGTACAGTGCATGGAGGGTTGGTAGTGTTTTGTGGTATAGTTTGTTCATAACACACACACACACACACACACACTAATGTACAAATGCAATTCAGGAACAGAGTTCCTTCCTTCCCCAGATAATCATTTAGTGGAATGACCCGCCAACATCAACAGTAGAGGCCAGAACTCCAGAGAGTTTCTTAGCCAGTCTGGAAGCACCCGAATGGACACCCACTTGCTGTGCACACCCGTCACGTCTGATGGCCCCACTCAGGGGTCATCAGACTAACAACCCAAACCAAACTCTCTTTTTGTCCTCTCTGCTTTTGCTTGTTCAAAGGTTGTTGCTGGAAGTGGGGCCTGTTCCTTCCAGGCTGAGCTGGGTCTTAATGGTCTTAACCCAATGCACTCAGTCCTTTCTCTTGTATCTGTCCTCTCTTCTGTCTAACTCTAAGGGCTAATGTTTCTTCTCAGGTCTTGAGCCTTTTCTTCCGGCATGAGTGGTAGAACCTCCCCAGTTCCATGGCAAAATAATCAGTGTTGAATGTGGCCACGCACAGTGAAAAAGAACACACACACACACACACACACACACACACACACATCAGATGAAGAGGTATAACTCATATGCTGGATTTTGCTCTAACACAGTCAAGAGAGTTATAACTTATATCCCCAGACCATTTTTTCAGATTGGCTCTATCAGTTGTCTTTTTCATGGCATGATTTGTACAAATATTTTTTCTTTAATAATCTCTGGCAGTCAAGGGGTTAATGAAAGAAGAAGCACAAATAAGACATGAAAATAAACAAGCAGGCAAACCAATGGAGTGGGGAGGGAGTGAGGGGCCAGTGCGCCCACCACACACATTATTTTATTAGGTATGCAGTATTTATTATGAAGCCCTCTCTTACAAAGAAGTAAGAACATTTTAAATTGACATTTTCTGGGCTCCCAATCGTCCAGCAAAACTAGGGGTCCCAGGGACTCCTTCACTTACAGCATAGAGGGTCCTAGAGGCGGGATAGAGGGTCTCAGTGGCATTGTGAATGCTAAAAATAATTTTTTTAGTGCATCCCTGGGACCCCCCTGCACATTCTTTTAGAGGGTCCTTTAGAATTTTAGTGCTTCATAGATCCCCAAATGGGGGTCCCTGGGAGCCTTGCATTTTGATACAGTGGTAAGAACTTCTGATTACCACCTGTGGCATATCAAGTATCTGTTGTTTGGCATGCTAACTTCAAAAGTGTGTGTGTGTGCGCCTCTCTGTGTGTGTGTGTGTGTGTGTGAAACCGTTTTTCAGATTTTGCCTGAGATTGGACATAAACTAGAAAGATGCCCACTGCAACTACAGAAGCTCTGAGTGCCAAAGGTAAAGTGCACATTTTGCATTTCTTTTTACAGTGAAGTGATTCATTCATAATCTGATTAAATCATTTGTCAAGAAATCACATTTTAGCTACATATTTGGTTTCTTTGTCAGTTTGTGTGTGTTTGACTCCCAGTTTGTCTATGTCAGTGTCTGTCTGTGTCTTATGTCTGTCTCTCCTTGTCTTTGTCTCTCTTGAAAATCTCTATCACTCTTTGAGTCTTTCTGCCTCAGTGCTTGTCTGACTCAAGAACATTTGTTTGGCTATCTTTGTTACTATTATGATTGTTTTAATCAAATAAAACAAGTCAGTAAGGATGTCCGGGTTTAAAAAAAAAATTCTCAGTTCTATTTCTACGAGATCTCTTCCTTTCATCCCCCCCCCCCCCCCCTATCTCTATGTAATAAAGAGACATAGCATATCTAACCAATAAACATGTCCAACTTGTTTTTATGCTTCCAGTTTTACAAGTATGGGGTCATTGAATTGGCCTGTGTGTTTCTCTGTTTGACTGACTTTGGTGGAAACACTTGCCGTCTTTCGTGGTCTAAACTACTGCGCCAAACACACTGAAATTCAGCTGAAGTAAAGCACACAAGCAAGTTAAAAGATAAAGATAAAGACTCAAAATTAAGGAGAAAACCATCTATTATGACAGAGCCAGAATGCTTCAAAGTTCAATCCAACAGGAGTTCGCTTCCTCGATTTTTTATCCTCTATATTTGCTGTCTTGCTTTTTCTTTCAGATGGGGTGGAGTTTCTGCGTGAGAATGTGGATGACTTGGAGATGGTGGGAGCTGACGACAGAGAGCTTGATTTCCTCAGGAAGATCTTTGAGGACCCGTCACTGCTGCAGATTGTAGATGTGAGTTAAAGTATGAATAGTATGAGTATTGCATTGTGTTGTATTGTATTGCAATGAGGTGCATTGTGGTGTGCTAACTTCATGGAAACTGTTGGGTGCTGATGAATGAGAGAAAGAGAGAGAGTGAGTTTGTGTTCCCCATGCCGATATGAATGCAATTTCCAATGCTGTTAGTGTTACATCAACCATTTATGGCATTCTTAAAAAAGTGCAGAAGCACCATTTTTCACCTGGCCTGACACAAAGTTGTTTTAAGTGTTCAAGTACAACCAGCCAAATCAATCAGATCATAGACAAAGAGTAGATGGTTACAACAGTGTCTGTCAAACCTGGTCAAAGATCTTAGATGGCATTTTAGCCAATCAGTGATATCAATAGTCAGTCATTTGCATCAGTGACACATTATATCAATTTGAACTCTTGAGGGGAAGAAAAATAATGAAATTGTATTGTAGTGTGTTGTGTTGTACTGCATTGCATTGCATTGCATTTTATTGTTTCGTATTCCATTGTATTGTATAATATTTACTATCTCCATTTATAGTCCATGTTTATGACGCAGTTCATCATATCTGTATCTGTATTGGGTACGTTGAAGGAGCCTATGAAGGCTATTTACTCAATGGAAGGGGGAGAGCGCTTTGCGAGTTTAATTACTTGTACTGTCCTGATGGTATGACAGTGCGTTTAAAATATTGTCCTGGTGGTATGGCAGTGAGTACTGTCCTGATGGTATGACAGTAAGACAATGGACCATAGATCTTTCTTTTGCGGCATCTAGGCAAGACCTCTCCGGCTAGCGTAGCGCTCACCGAGGACAAGCCCCGACTGGCACAGCTCTTGCCCTTCATTTACCACTAATCTGATCTGTGGCCCCTACTCCCTAATTTAGTCTTTCTTTGGAGCAGGCCCCGAAGGTGTACCGCCTGGCGCTGGTGATGCTGCGCTGGCGGGGCCTGCTGCGATGGAGGCGTCGGTTTGCTGATGAATGATGTGTGCGTGTTGACAGATCCATGAAAGTCTGGACGTGAAGCTTCCCCGGGCGCGGGACCATGAAGCGGTGGAGACTGCCCGCGACGTCCTCGACCTGTGTGGAGTGCAGGCCAGCAGAAACCCCGCCGCCGCAGAGCTCAGAGCAGCCATGGACACCCCCCACTTCAAGGTCAGGGCAAGGTCATTGTAGGAGAGGGTTCCTGGGGAGACATTTTTGTTTGTTAAGGTGTGTGAGGCAGAGCTCCTAATTGTCCCGCAAAACAAGGGGTCCCATGGACTCCTTCACTTACAGTATAGAGGGTCCTAGAGGCGGGATAGAGGGTCCCAGTGGCGTTACGAATGCTAAAAAGAATTTTTCTAGTGCATCCCTGGGACCCCCTGCACATTCTTTTAGAGGTCCTTTAGAATTTTAGTAGTTCATAGACCCCCATATGGGGGTCCCTGGTAGGCCTGGTGAGGGGATGGGGGTGGGAGGGGTCTTAATTATGTTGCACGGAGATGTGTGTAAGAAGCAATGCAGACCTGCCACTTGCTCCGATTTCAGAGGAGCAGCTCAGATATGTTGAGCATTGCTCCTAGCTCCTCTTGCAACCTCCCCAGCTCCTATATTTTAAAATCTGTCTTGTATACATTTTCCACTCAATTTCACAACAAAGAGCATGCATTCAAAGCACCAGCTAATGGACATCTAAGGGTCAGCATGAGACAGTGAGGGGCTACACGAAGCATAGGCCCATCTCAGGCTAAATGACCAACAAATATTGTAGATTGGTCAATATTTCTTTCTCTAAAATGGATCTCAAATTGACAATGGTCAATATTTCTTACTCTAAAATGGATCTCAAACTGACAAAAACGACTGCATGTTTGAAGAACAAAAGAGAAGGCCGCACATTTCGAAGTGGCAATGGATTTTACTGGGGGGCCAGTGCCAGCCCCTAGATTCTCGTTCCTCTTTTTTATTCTCAGAATGTGGCAGGTCTGGCAATGCAACAAGTAGGGTTTTTAGTTTTGGTGTTGCTATTTTTTCTCTTTGTTTTTCCTCTGGGGCTTATTTTTAAAGGAAGATTCTGTGCTTTTTTCCAGCACTGAGCAAAGCAAATTGGTGCGGTGGGTAGCCCTAATAGTAGTTGTGTGCTTTTTAGGGATGGAGAGCTAAGATATCTTTGTTTATTGCGTTTTTTCTTCTTCTTTCTTTCTTTTTATTTTTACAGGCTTAGCTTTGTTTTAATATAATGTACTTTTGTGACTCCAGTCGCAGTTAATTATTTTAATTTCTAGGCTCTGCAGTTGTTGCATGATTATGTTTGCAACAAGTAGAAAGAACTGGTTTTTCTTTCTTTGTCAACACAGACGCGTTAATTCTATTTGCAATGTATTTATTTTTAGGCCTTGCTGATGTCGCATGACGACGTTTGCAACAAGCGCTATGAGGAACAGTTTGAGACCATGATGCTCTCTGAACCCCCGCCCCCTGTTTACAACATGGCTACAGAGCAAGTGCGATTTGTCAACGTTAGGAAAATGCCCAATGAACCGTTGGTAAGATTTTTTTCTATGTATCTCTCTCTCTTGCTCTCTGCCTTTCTTTCTCTCTGTCTCCAGTTTACAAGTGTGATTCATCATCAGGAAAATGTTATGTCTGTCTGTCTGCCTCTCTCTCACTCCTGTTTACTGAGCATGCGTGATTTGTTAACGTTTGGAAATTGCAAAAAGTTTTTTTTAAAACACTGGCAAGGTTTCTCTCTTCTTCTTTGTCTCTGTTTTTCGTTGTCTATCATTGTGCCTGTCTCTTTTCCTTTTTCTCTGACTCAGTGTTTTCTATCTGCCTGTCTTCAGTTATTCGTCAACATTAGAAAACTCCTATCTAACCATTGGTGAGAGCTCTATTTTCTTGATTCATTCTTCCTCTGTTTGTCTCCCTGTCTCTGTCTGATTCCTTCCATCATGGTTATAGAACAAACGCTCTGTTAACATTGGCAAAATGCCAAATGAATCGCTGTTCTCAGTTCTGTTTTTCTGTGCCCCTCACATTTGTCTCTGTTCTTCTTCTTCTTCGCAGTGCGTGGTCACAATCAACACACTGATTGTTATGCCACGGAACCGGGGAGGTTCAACCACATATATGCCGGAAGAAAGTTCCAGGAGGCCAGAGAAGATTAAAGAAAGAGAAGAGAGGACAGATCAAAGAAAAAGACTAACTTGATGGGAATCTGAAGGGGGGGGGGAGGAGGTAGAAGAGGGGGGAATGTTTTTGCTTGGTTAGACTGATGACCCCTGAGTGGGGCCGCCAGCCGCAGCAGACACTGGGGGATGAGGAGCTGTTGCGAGTTACCCCTTCGACCCCTGTTTCTCTCTTGCTCTATTTCTTTCTTTATTTCAGTCTCTGTGTCGATTTTTGTCTCTGTGTCTTGTCTCTCCCACTTTCTCATCAGCATCACATGTCTTCTGTGTGCAGGGCATCACAGTGAAATTAGATGAGGCCGACCAGCTGGTCATTGCTCGCATTCTGCAGGGTTGTCTGATTGACAGGCAAGGTAAATGACTTCTTTTTTTTAGTGTGTGTGTTAATTGGTTGACTAAAGTTTGATTGCTCGCATTCTGCAGGGTTGTCTGATTGACAGGTAAGATAAATGACTTTTCTTTTTTTTAGTGCGTGTGTTGATTGGTTGACTAAAATTTGATTGACACGACGCTGAAGATCATCCCAAAAGGGTCGGGGGAATTCAGACTCAGGCCGCTGTCAGAAAGAATTACTCTCCTTCCACTCAGTTCAGTAAGAGTAGGCCGTGTAGTGTCGGTGGGACAGATGACACGTGATATTTTCACATAGCATGTAAAATAAAAAGTGGCGCTGATCTAGCAATGACACACTCTCCAGGTAGTGCAACCCGAATTTCACTGAGAGTCTCTGTGACTAGAAAATTACCAATACCATCTGCGACATCTGTTGGTCTGGCTTCAGCAGGAGTAAGCGGCAGTTTCTTGGGCTTTTGTACGTCTTTCCAACTTGATGCTGCTTGTAAAGGACCTTGTTCATGTGGTGAACAGAGTAACATCTGTGAAGTTTTCCTTACAGATTTATTTCTTGTCAATTTGATTAAGTGTTAGGGTATTACATGTCGGTGACATAGTTTGAAATGACAATAATGCACATTGCAACAGTTTTATGGACGTCATCATGGAATAATGTTAGTACAATGCAATGCAACTCAATATCGTAAGTCCTATTGGTAAAGCATTCTCTTTAGGTCTACTGCATTGAAAGTGAGGGGAACGCATCGTAGTGTCGACTCCAAAACAGCTGATGGACGTCATCATGGAATAATGTTATTACAATACAATGCAAAACAATACAATGCAATACAATTGCATTCAGCATAGGTCGTTATAGTGGTTATGTATTTTGTTTAGGTCTACTGCATGTGAATGACATCGTTCGTGGTGTAAACAGCATTGCAGTGAGCACTCCAGAGCAGCTGATGGATGCCGTCATGGAATAACATTTTTATAATATAAAGCAATACGGTGTTCTATTTTGGCTATTGTCTTTAGGTCTACTGCATGTGAACGACATCGTTCGTGAAGTGAATGGCATCACAGTGTGCACTCCAGAACAGCTGATGGACGTCATCATCGAGTCCGACCCCACCATCACCTTCAAGGTCGTGCCTTCCTACCACAACAAAGTGGAAACCAAGTCGGTGAGTGCAAATAAATTGTCTTTTCACTGCAGTAAAGTAGACATTAAGTCCTTACGTATAGGTGTGTTTTTTACCACAACAAAGTGGAAGCCAAGATGTCTTTCACAGTTTAGTCTTTTTCTTCTTCGTCAATCGCTTTGACAGTTTCCTGTCATATGAGCGCAGATGCGTCTTGCTGCCATTATGCGCCTAACTAAGGAATGGTTAGGCCCAGCATGTCTGCCTTCGGATGGAGAAAATCTTTGTAAGAGTTTCTAGAACAAAGGCAGGAGAATGGACCAGTAAGGCAGAAAGATAGTAGATGACAGTAAGCAAAGGGAAAAGGCAGAGTCAGTGAGAGTGACAGATTAGAGGAAGTTACAAGCACAGAACTTCCAGAAGGTGGGGGAACTATTGTGCCAAAGCCCTCCTGGTATCCCCTTGGGGGATTCTTTTGAAAGACTGACAGTCAAAGTAGAAGGCATTGCACCATGCTGCTACAGTGTTTGGGCTAGTTGGTCTTTGGGGACCATCCACGAATCTGATTGTCCTTCCCTTTATTAGTTATAATTGTGTTATTACTAATAGAGTATTATAGAGAATAGAGACTAATAGACTAATAGAGAATGATATTAGTATTATTATATACTCTCCCAACTTCATTGTGTCTACAGTTACTTTCATAGGGTTGTATCAGCTGCAGTTCGTTACTTCTTTTACTGTTTTTTTCTCTTCAAATATTATTTTAAAAAATACACATGAATTTATTTTAAATACATTCTGTCCTTGACAGAGTTGAAAGACAACAATTTGGAGAAGCTCAGCTTTTGTCCTTTTCTCCGCATTTTCTGGGGGGGTTTTCTGCAGGACTTTTTAAACCATGTCACATTTATTGATTTTCAATACTGATTTTTTTTCTTTATTTCCTGTGAGTGTAATATAAATCACAGTTATCGATTTCCATTGTTGATTTTTTTCTTCCCTTTTAGGTGTACATGCGTGCGCAGTTCAACTACGACCCGATGAAGGATCGGTTGTTGCCCTGCAAGGAGGCTGGTCTCCCCTTCGAGTCTGGGGACGTCCTGGAAATCGTCAGCTCTGAGGATCCCAACTGGTGGCAGGTGATGTGGTGATGTTGTTGTTAATGATGTTGTCCTGGAAATCGTCAGCTCTGAGGATCCCAACTGGCGGCAGGTGATGTGGTGATGATGTTGTTGTTGCTAATGTTGTTGTTCTGGAAATCGTCAGCTCTGAAGATCCCAACTGGTGGCAGGTGATGTGGTGATGTTGTTGTTGTTGCTAATGTTGTTGTTCTGGAAATCATCAGCTCTGAGGATCCCAACTGGTGGCAGGTGATGTGGTGATGTTGTTGTTAATGTTGTTGTTCTGGAAATCGTCAGCTCTGAGGATCCCAACTGGTGGCAGGTGATGTGGTGATGATGTTGTTAATGTTCTGGAAATCGTCAGCTCTGAGGATCCCAACTGGTGGCAGGTGATGTGGTGATGATGTTGTTAATGTTGTTGTTCTGGAAATCGTCAGCTCTGAAGATCCCAACTGGTGGCAGGTGATGTGGTGATGTTGTTGTTAATGTTGTTGTTCTGGAAATCGTCAGCTCTGAGGATCCCAACTGGTGGCAGGTGATGTGGTGATAATGTTGTTGTTGTTAATGATGTTGTTCTGGAAATCGTCAGCTCTGAGGATCCCAACTGGTGGCAGGTGATGTGATATTGTTAATGTTGTTGTTCTGGAAATCGTCAGCTCTGAGGATCCCAACTGGTGGCAGGTGATGTGGTGATGTTGTTGTTAATGTTGTTGTTCTGGAAATCGTCAGCTCTGAGGATCCCAACTGGTGGCAGGTGATGTGGTGATGTTGTTGTTAATGTTGTTGTTCTGGAAATCGTCAGCTCTGAGGATTCCAACTGGTGGCAGGTGATGTGGTGATGTTGTTGTTAATGTTGTTGTTCTGGAAATCGTCAGCTCTGAGGATCCCAACTGGTGGCAGGTGATGTGATAATATTGTCATTACAGGTGGCAGGTGATGTAGTGATAATGCTGTTGTTGTTGTTGCTCTGGAAATAGCCACATAACTGGTGGTAGGTGATGTGTTTCTATCAGTGTTTCTGTTCGGGTTATTGTTGTTATAGGTGGACTCCCCTTATTGTCAGGAAAATGGTGTGTTTTTTAATGTAGTAGTAGACTTGATTTTTTTGTTAAAAAAAAAATCAATATGAAAAAAATTGAAGACTATTAAATGAAGATTAGCAAAGATATTTAAGCTTTGTTTCTGTGTATTCGTTATTAACCGTAGCTTTGTCTTGAGAAAGCGAAATTCTAAGTTTATGTGAACATTCTTTTATGTCTGGTTTTCTCATGATTTGGCACATTTACTTTTGTATACTTCTAAATTCGTTCACATTTATTTCAGTCAGTAGTTGCTTTGCTTTGAAGCGAACAACATGTTTTCTGATGATGATAATGATTAGTGTTGATTTACTGATATATTTATTGTACGGACAGGCACGTCTGGCTGACCTGAATGGTCCGGTAGGTCTGGTGCCTTCGGCCACTCTGGAGGAGAAGAGGAAGGCCTTCGTCCCTACACCGCATGACTACTCCAAGAGCAGTCTCTGTGAGTCCTGTTTTCCTTCTGTTTGTCCCTGCTCTTTCCTTCTTTTCTATCTTCCTTCCCTTATCCCTGCATCTCATGACTACTCCAAGAGCAGTCTGTGTGAGTCCTGTTTTCCTTCTTTTCTATCTTCCTTCCCTTATCCCTGCATCTCACGACTACTCCAAGAGCAGTCTGTGTGAGTCCTGTTTTCCTTCTGTTTGTCCCTGCTCTTTCCTTCTTTTCTATCTTCCTTCCCTTATCCCTGCATCTCATGACTACTCCAAGAGCAGTCTGTGTGAGTCCTGTTTTCCTTCTGTTTGTCCCTGCTCTTTCCTTCTTTTCTATCTTCCTTCCCTTATCCCTGCATCTCATGACTACTCCAAGAGCAGTCTGTGTGAGTCCTGTTTTCCTTCTGTTTGTCCCTGCTCTTTCCTTCTTTTCTATCTTCCTTCCCTTATCCCTGCATCTCACGACTACTCCAAGAGCAGTCTCTGTGAGTCCTGTTTTCCTTCTGTTTGTCCCTGCTCTTTCCTTCTTTTCTATCTTCCTTCCCTTATCCCTGCATCTCACGACTACTCCAAGAGCAGTCTCTGTGAGTCCTGTTTTCCTTCTGTTTGTCCCTGCTCTTTCCTTCTTTTCTATCTTCCTTCCCTTATCCCTGCATCTCATGACTACTCCAAGAGCAGTCTCTGTGAGTCCTGTTTTCCTTCTGTTTGTCCCTGCTCTTTCCTTCTTTTCTATCTTCCTTCCCTTATCCCTGCATCTCATGACTACTCCAAGAGCAGTCTCTGTGAGTCCTGTTTTCCTTCTGTTTGTCCCTGCTCTTTCCTTCTTTTCTATCTTCCTTCCCTTATCCCTGCATCTCATGACTACTCCAAGAGCAGTCTCTGTGAGTCCTGTTTTCCTTCTGTTTGTCCCTGCTCTTTCCTTCTTTTCTATCTTCCTTCCCTTATCCCTGCATCTCATGACTACTCCAAGAGCAGTCTGTGTGAGTCCTGTTTTCCTTCTGTTTGTCCCTGCTCTTTCCTTCTTTTCTATCTTCCCTTATCCCGGCATCTCATGACTACTCCAAGAGCAGTCTGTGTGAGTCCTGTTTTCCTTCTTTTCTATCTTCCTTCCCTTATCCCTGCATCTCACGACTACTCCAAGAGCAGTCTGTGTGAGTCCTGTTTTCCTTCTTTTCTATCTTCCTTCCCTTATCCCTGCATCTCATGACTACTCCAAGAGCAGTCTGTGTGAGTCCTGTTTTCCTTCTTTTCTATCTTCCTTCCCTTATCCCTGCATCTCATGACTACTCCAAGAGCAGTCTGTGTGAGTCCTGTTTTCCTTCTGTTTGTCCCTGCTCTTTCCTTCTTTTCTATCTTCCTTCCCTTATCCCTGCATCTCATGACTACTCCAAGAGCAGTCTGTGTGAGTCCTGTTTTCCTTCTGTTTGTCCCTGCTCTTTCCTTCTTTTCTATCTTCCTTCCCTTATCCCTGCATCTCATGACTACTCCAAGAGCAGTCTGTGTGAGTCCTGTTTTCCTTCTGTTTGTCCCTGCTCTTTCCTTCTTTTCTATCTTCCTTCCCTTATCCCTGCATCTCATGACTACTCCAAGAGCAGTCTGTGTGAGTCCTGTTTTCCTTCTGTTTGTCCCTGCTCTTTCCTTCTTTTCTATCTTCCTTCCCTTATCCCTGCATCTCATGACTACTCCAAGAGCAGTCTGTGTGAGTCCTGTTTTCCTTCTGTTTGTCCCTGCTCTTTCCTTCTTTTCTATCTTCCTTCCCTTATCCCTGCATCTCACGACTACTCCAAGAGCAGTCTGTGTGAGTCCTGTTTTCCTTCTGTTTGTCCCTGCTCTTTCCTTCTTTTCTATCTTCCTTCCCTTATCCCTGCATCACATGACTACTCCAAGAGCAGTCTGTGTGAGTCCTGTTTTCCTTCTGTTTGTCCCTGCTCTTTCCTTCTTTTCTATCTTCCCTTATCCCGGCATCTCATGACTACTCCAAGAGCAGTCTGTGTGAGTCCTGTTTTCCTTCTGTTTGTCCCTGCTCTTTCCTTCTTTTCTATCTTCCTTCCCTTATCCCTGCATCTCATGACTACTCCAAGAGCAGTTCTCCATCCTTTTTCTTCTTAATTCACCCTCTTCCATCATTTCGAAATATTTTGCCCTTTCTTCCTCAAGAGTGTAAAATGCCATAATTCACATGATAGTTTTGTTATAATGGTTGTCTTGATTTTGTTGTCTGCAGTTTACACCAAAATGTACTAAAAAGTATTCTTGTTTCTGCGAATGACTTAAAAGCCAAAGCACCCAATCCAAAGAATCGGGTCACGCTAGTCCGACACTTGCTGTCTCGCGCTACAGAGATAAAAGGTAGGGATAAAGAGTTGCGGCACGCGAAGAGGAAGGCAGAATGAAGCCACACGGCTCGACTCGCTCCTTTTATACCCCGGCTGTGCTTTTAAATTATCACTCATTCCTTGTCTGTGTCTATTTTCAGACCACTTAGGCATCAAATCTTATTTGCTTTTTTTTGGGGGGAGACAGAAGAGATAGTATTCCTCTTACTTCACAAATACAAGGGGGCACATTTTCGCATGTTGCTTGTGTGATGTTTAGCAAATTTTGATATTAATATGTACATTTTTTATATTTTGTTGCAGTTTGTGGTCTAACAAAGAAGAAAAAGAAGACGGTCAAGTACAGCTCTAAAGAAGCCAAAGGTACAAGTGTGTGTCAGATTGTTTTCAGTGTAACATGTATGAATAATACCTACCTACAAGCACTTTTTGTTTCTCTCTGTTCCACTTCCTTTAATCTTTTGATAAGCACTAACTTTTTGTGTTAGCCCTGTTCAGTGCTATTTTGAAGTGCAGGCATGTCACCATTTCAAAATCTTTCTTTTTTCACTTGTGTTCAAGAATTTGATACAGCGCACATTCAATGCTATGAAAGAAGTACAACGCCGTTTCAGCACTTAATTACCCCCCTTTTTTGTCATTCTCCCGATTTAGAGCTTGACATAGCGAATATTCAGTATTTTTCAGCACTACATTACCTCCCTTTGTTCACTCTCCTGTTGCAGAGTTTGACACAGCAGACGTTCAGTGCTATGAGGAGGTGCGGCGCATGGCTCCGTTTCAGCGCAGAGTTCTGGTTCTTGTTGGTTCGCACGGCGTGGGTCGAAGGTCTCTAAAAGAACGCCTCATTAAAGACGACGCAAGGCGATTCGCCGGTGTCATGCCACGTATGTAATTGTTTATTTCCCCTGATGAAATTTCTCTTTAAAAAAAAAAAGAATCAAGAATAAAAGGTTTACCGACAGCAAAATCTTTGGTTAAGCAGCTCTGTACTGCTGTGGGAGTGAATAAATAGTTTTTCTCGAAAGCATTGGTAACAAGAATGCATATGATTTGGGAAAATTCATTACTGGTTTGCCAAATGCAAAATGGTGAAATCTTTGGAAGGAAATAGTAAACTGCTTTATTCCTTAGTAGATCAAAGTGGGTTTTTTCATTGACCCAATCAAATCAGCCTAATTGTCTGCATAGGTAAGTTTTCTATGCCCCACACGTTTAAACTAAGGCAGTTTTAAAAGCTTGGCATGCACTAAACAGCATCGTTCACAAAGCAGGGCTACCAATCCCGCAAAACAAGGGGTCCCAGGGACTCCTTCACTTACAGTATAGAGGGTCCTAGAGGCGGGATGGAGGGTCCCAGTGGCATTGCGAATGCTGAAAAGAATTTTTCTAGTGCATCCCTGGGATCCCCTGCACATTCTTTTAGAGGGTCCTTTAAAATCTGAGTACTTCATAGACCCCCAAATGGGGGTCCCTGGGAGCCCTGCAAAGTCTAAACCTCCACAAATTCCTCTCTCTTTTCCATCCCTCCTTCCCTGCCCCCCTCCCCTCTCCCTTTTCCTCATTGTGATGGGTGATTATCCTCTGTGTTGTTGGTTCAGACACGTCGCGGGCCCCACGGGAGAAGGAGGTTCACGGCCAGGGGTATTACTTTGAGGATCGCCTCACCATGGAGTCGGACATCATGAATGGCCGCTACCTCGAGTACGGCGACTTCAACGGCAATCTGTATGGAACCAGGATGGACACTGTCAGAGGGGTCATTGATTCGGGAAAGATGTGTGTGCTGGATGTCAATCCTACGGTGAGTTGGGTTTTTGTGTGTTGTTATGTAGTGTAAGATTTTATTAATGTTGTTATTAGTATAGTGTTACAGACCTGTTTACTCTTTTCGAGTAATGTTCTGCTCAATTTGGACCTCTACTGCTCTTCAAAATTGAAAATAATGCTCTAACTACTCATTTTCAGTGAACATTATTTGATGGCTTAATGAAGAGGACTACTCATTTTACACAAAAACTACTCATTTCAGCTATTCAGACTACTCAAGACTTGTGTAGGGGGTAAGCAGGTCTGGTGTTATGTAATTTGTGCGGAACACGACTGGACACCGTTAGTGGGGTCATTGACTGCAAAAATGTGATGTGAGTGCTGGATATTAATCTTACAGTGAGTTGATTTTGTGAGGTGTTTTTTTGTAGTGTAGTGCATAATGTTATTTATGTTATAGTGTTATACAATGTGTATGGAGCATGTCCGGACATTTTTGTTATTACATCTTATGGGTGAAAGTAAAAACTTCTTTTAATCTTGACATAACATGTTTCAATGTTCTCTGAATCTTCCCATTCCTGAAGTGGTGACGACATATTTCCAATGTGTATGTGTGTACAGGATGGGTGGGTTGTCTATCATCTTATTTCTATCTGCCATCAGTGTTGGCAGAAACGTTTGATTTTATGAGACCGTGATTCTGGATGACAAGATGGCCATTCCTGAAGAGTCTTTCTGTCTGCTTTATTAACTCATTCGCATCGCAACGATTTTGAATTACTAAAAAAACCTCACAAATCACTCCAGTCATACACACAAACAAAACATACATAAGGGGTAGGATCTTCTCGTAAATTAACTCCCTTGTTTTACCAAAGTTATTTATGGTACCGATTTGCCTGCAAAGTGAAAGTAGTTGCCACAACAATACAGACCCAAGTTCATCCAAGGTGCCATAAATAACTTTGGTAAAACAAGGGAGTTAATTTACGAGAAGTTCCTACCCCTTATTTATTTCACTATATCCTCTCTCTTAGCCTCACTATTTCATATTTGCTTAAAACATACATAAACAAAAGGAGAAAGGAAAGAAGATTACGGGTTTTACTTCAGGTTTAGACATAGGGAAGTGGTAGATCAGACTTTTTTTATATATAGACTTTATATAGAAAAAACTACACCAGTTGGTTTCCCCACAACAAACCACTACAAAAACAAAGTCAGAGGCAAAATTGCCTTGCCGGGTAGAGAGGACGTAAAACGCCATGGTACGTTCAAATTGTGGTCTAAGGGAGCGAAGCGAGTTTAGAAGTGACCAAGGTTTACTTCCCTTGAAGCAAATGCATCAAATTGACAGCTATCTATTAATTCCTGACATATATGGCCAGAGTGACTTGAATGAGTTAATCTGATTTCAGGGGCACCCCTGAACTACTTTCACCCATGACGTTCAGTTCATAACTGCACCCAGTGTGGAAGCTCTCAAAATCATGAACATGAAGATGAATCGGTTTTTTAATCACAGTGTATTTACATGGGTGCTCCTGGGAAATAAAAAAAAAATCCTGCAAGCCCTGGTGGAGTGCAGACACAGCGCCCCTCCTGGGAGTTCTGGGGTGTAATGCACCCTGGAAGCTGAAATGAAACAACAGTTTCCAATGTAATTGACAGGCTCTTGTTGCACTTTCACTTCTGGTTAAACCTTATGATGTCTTTAACCAGCAAAATGCATCGTCTCAAATTCTCATAATCCGGCGACGCCGGCTCCAGGCAATAAAAAAAATCCTTAACTTCAAGACAATCTGGACCCAAAAAATCCTGAACTTCAGGACATCCTGAATGTGTATTTATTTATTACATTGTTCTATTGCTTTGTTTCAGTCATTCAAGGTGCTGAAAACGGCACCTCCCCCATACATACTCCACAGCATGGAGGCTGTGATGCATTCATCAAAGCATTTATATCAATAATTATTCTATTCTATTCCATTTCTATGTTTCAGTCACTAAAAGTACTGAAAACAGCAGAGTTCCTCCCGTACATCGTGTTCATAGCCGCACCCAGTGTGGCAGCTCTCAAAGTCATGTATGAGGAAGGACGACGCTTCGCCAAGGGAAACAGGGTAAGAAAAAGCCCACAAACAAATTATATAGGAAAAGGGAGTATGCGCCGATTGGGTTTTTACTGTCTGGTGTTCATAAGAATGAATGAGCCTAAAATGCTACAGGATTTGTGTAAGAAGTTGCCCACAAGATAGTAGTGAATGGCTTGTTGTGGAAAATGTTTTGGTCAGGCAGACAATATGTAATATCGCTTTTGCGAGAGAAAAGAAGAGAGGAGAACGAAATGTGTTCAAAGTTCTGACAATGCCAAAAACTGCCCTGAGCAGCACCCTAGATCGCAGATGAGTTACCCCCCTCCCCCACCTTCCCGTTTGCTTAGCAGACGAACGATGCACCGCGAGTTGTCAAGAGAAATTGGACTGAAAAATCCTGGTGTCGTTTTGCGAGAAAACGCGTATTATACGTGTCAGCCATAGATCATGCTGGGAAAGTGTTCCTTTCAAGATCGTTGGCTAAAGGAAATTACACCCTTTAGTTCCTTACTTGGGGATAGCTGAAATCGCTAAACACTCTGACTTTGCTCTGGTTTCCTATAAATCAATCCGTCAAATCGGCGATTCCTCCTTGGCGGAGGTGCTGGAAGTCAAATTCTTTCAGTGAAAGAGAAGGCATCTTCTCTTTTCTAATGGCCGCCTGAGTCGCTTAGACCAAATTACGAAATTTCCACAATACAAGCCTTTTTATGTGCAGTTTACCAAAAGGAGTTTCGCTCACAACAAAGGAAATAGTTCCTTTTTTTTTTTTACTGCACTACAAAGAAGAAAAAGCTTTAACCACTCTGAGTGTCCTCCACCCACCCCGTCCAAAATGGCTTCTCTGATTTATGAGTGTGGGAGAGAATGAAGGAATTGTGAAGTGGAAGGATGAGAGAGGGAAATAAAATATGTTATAACATAATGGCTTCTCTCTCCGGCAACTCCGCCAAGGAGAAATCACCGTTTTGACGGTTTGATTTCTAGGAAACCAGAGCAAAGTGAGTGTTCCAATCCTTGAAAAGGCTGTGTATCTGGTGATCTCGACGTGTTTCTTGCAAAAACTTATCCGTCAGGGTGTCCCTTTAAGGATTTCTAAATTGAGTTTTTTTAAAGCTGTAAGCCCAAATGTAACTGCCGTTCACAGTTCATGGCATGTAGGCATTTTTAGAGGAAAAGGCATGGTTTTTCTGTTTTATCCTTTTTTTTTATGACATGGTGAGCCATTTTTCAGTAAAACGTTACCTGAAATAGAATCGTGTAATGTTGTAGAGAATATTACCATATTTTTGTGTGTTAACTTCTGGATTCAATGGCATCTTTTTATGGTTTAGTACTGCTTAAATTGATGATCAATTGTATACTATTTTACATTGCTTTCATATAACCATGCTTTTTGTTGTTGATGTTCTTGAAGTTATGTTGGCCTTTTTTTAAATAATGATTTTCTTTCTTTTTTTCCTTGAAATAGGATCGGGGTGGAGTGGAAATGAAAACAGTGAGTATCATTGTCTCATGTCTATGAACAAAACGTTTTAGAAATATTGGTAATTTTGTTTATGTGAGACCTCTCTATTGCAGCTTTAAAATTCAACAAAAATCAGATCTTCAAAAATTGATGATACTGGGATGCTGATATGTGACTCAATGCAAAGACAATAAATAAGTCTATTAGATTAAATGGCATCTTTTGGGATGTCACAGTTTGTCTTCTTTCTATCTAAATTATCTCCATTGCTCAATATTATAATTGAAATTATGGCCTGCCTGTACCTAATCAGAACATTTAGTTTATTACATGTTAACTCTCTTAAAACGAATGAATGAAATTTTGGGCTTTACGTCCTCTCGACCTCTCGCTGAGTTCTGAATGTTTAAACACTATGCACGTTATAGCGTACTCTCGTGATGAACGGTTGTGAAAGGAAGCAATCGGCCAGTGTTGAATGAGTTAAGCTTGTAACTGACTTTTCTAATGAAATTTTATTATATAAAAACATTTCTAGATAAAAGACAGAAAAGAAAAACAAAGCATGCACACATTTACACTCAGACACATATAAACATAGATGCAAGCATGCATGCATGCACCCCCCCCCCCACACACACACACACACACCCACCCCATACACTCATGCACACGCTCATACACACACACACACACATGCTCATACTCACTCACACAAGTTTTTTTCTTTTCTGTCCATACAAAACAACCCAACTATGACATTTCCTTACCTCCTCAGGAAGAAGACTTCATCGAGACAGTAAAAGAGAGCCAGCAGATCGAGCGTGTGTATGCCAGTTTCTTCGATGAAATCATCGTGAACGATTCGTTCGAGGACACCTACCGGCAGCTGAGGAAATCACTCAATGAGTTGACCTCAGAGCAACAGTGGGTCCCTGTCAGCTGGGTCTGCTAGGAACAAAACGTTGGGGGGGGGGGGGGGGGGGGGAGTTGGGGGGGGCAAGTAAAAATGGGAGAAGGGGTAGAGGATGAGGGGTATTTGAGTGTAAAAATGTCAGATTTGTTCGAAATGGGTTTTTTTTTCTTCATAATCTTCATGACAATTTTGAGACTGAGTGAGCGCATTCATCAATTCTATGGACACATTAAAAATTTAGGCATTTTTTTAGGGGTTGGTGGGGTGTGGGTTCCCATCTTCTGATTCATCCAGTGGTGTTAGTGCAGACTGGTGCCTTCTCCAACCTGTCCCTGCGGACAGGAAGATCAGACTGTGGAGCATGTGCTCCAAAGATGCCCTCTACTTGAACAAATGAGAAAAGGAATGTGGTCAGCAGAAACTTCCATTAGAACAAAGCTCTATGGCAGCCAACAAGAGCTGAAAAAACCTGTCATTATGTTAAGATCCGATTTGGTCGTGTAGACCAGGCGAAGAAGAAAAAATCCAGTGGTGTTACACGCATGCTGCTCACTCCTACTCATAGCCACACCCATGTTTCTCAGGTTGCAAACCCTGAAACCAGCCTGTTCTAAGCTAAGATAAGCAGAACACCACCTACTAGAACCCTTACTGACGACTAACGTGTAGCCAACGTGAGTGGTCCTCTTTTGAGGGCACCACCACGTCCATCCCAACAACCCCTTTTACGAACATGTCAATCCTGTTGACCTTGACCCAAATGTTCAAGGCTGAGGCTCTAAATATTGATAGGAGAATCAGGTTATTTTTGTGGCTAGCGGTTTGCTTGACAAACATTTTTCTGACATTTTCATCATTATCATAGGTATTTTCAAGGCTCTCACTGTACATTGATGGAAGTGTGTTGTCTGTGTTTGTTCTGATTGATTTGTGTGTGTGTGTGTGCTGCAACTGTGACATGTGACACTGATTTCTTAGCACAAACAACAACAAAAAAAGTTTTTTCCAAGGTGTTTTAGTGTTTGGAGGGGCTGTCATTTTCCCCCTTGTTTTTGTTGCTAATTATCCATTTCCAATCAGGCAAATGAAAAGCAAAAAATATGTGTGATGTTTGAAAAAAATTATAAGTGCTCGCTATGGTATTGTTTTGAGTGCAGGATAATTTGTTTATTGCTTATAAAAATGTACATAATTTAAAATCAAGAACAATAAAAAGATGTGCAAGATTTTCTTTGAAGATTGTAAATTTGATGTAAATTTATTGTGAATTTGTTAATGTAAGATGATGTTCAGCGCTGAAACACATGATTGAAGGGGGCTTCTTCTCTGAAGACCCTCTGTTGTCCAGCTCTCCCTGGAGTTTCCTTTCATGGTTATATTGTACTGTGCTGAAAGGAGTTCAGGGCTCAAACACTTAACCTCTTCAGTGCCGACGACGTATACACCTCTATACGTATACGTCCTCTATGCTTCAGTACTTGCTGTCGACGTATATGCACGTTGGCGCTAAGTAGCGATTTTGAATTGGGACTCAGAATGAGCGGCGTGGGAGCAACGCCACTGTACGGCCCAGAAGATGGGACAGCAAAAAACAAACAAAAAAGTAGCTATTTTACTGCGTTCAAAAATCATGCAGAACATGTGCAGCTGATAGGCGGCACTGAAGGGGTTAATTTAAGGGAGCTTCTTCTCTGAAGATCTTGTGTTGTCCAATTCTCCCTTGAGTGTCTTTACAGTATTTTGTTTGTTAAACGGTGTGCCTTTTTCTGTGGTATCGGTACTACCCTTGTCCCGTCCCATTCTCTGCTATATATAATTTTACCTGAACATATCAAAGCATGGAAACTGAACAAGATGTGATCTGTTGTGTTGTCTGGTCCAGTGTCCAAACTTTGCCATATGCAATTAGTGTGCTTTTTTTTTCTCTCTCTGGAATTTGATTGTATAGAACTGTTGGGAAAGGTAAAGATGCATTTCTCGGTTCTTTCCACTTTTTCAGTCTTGCCTTTCTTACTGCAGATTGAATTTGATTGTATAGAACTGTTGGTAAAGATGCCCCCCCCCCCCCCCCCCCCCCCCCCCTCCTCCATTTCTCGGTTCTTTCCACTTTTTCAGTCTTGCCTTTCTTACTGCAGATTGAATTTGATTGTATAGAACTGTTGGTAAAGATGCCGCCCCCCCCCCCCCCCCCTCTCCTCCATTTCTCAGTTCTTTCCACTTTTTCAGTCTTGCCTTTCTTACTGCAGATTGAATTTGATTGTATAGAACTGTTGGTAAAGATGCCCCCCCCCCCCCCCCCCTCTCCTCCATTTCTCGGTTCTTTCCATTTTTTCAGTCTTGCCTTACTGCAGATTGAATTTGATTGTATAGAACTGTTGTTGGTAAATATGCGCCCCACCCCCCCTCTTCCATTTCTCGTTTTTCTTTACTTTTTCAGTCTTGCCTTACTTCATCCTCTATCATTTGCTATATTTAGCACTAATTTTATGCATTCAATAATAGTAGAAGATAAAGGCAAGACGAAAAAACCGCAATGAACCAGGACTGTGACAAATGCTCCACGGCTGTTGTGTGTACTGCACTACATAGGGGGGTCCTAGTAGATAATGGCCTTTATCATGACTGCGATTAAGTATTCAACAAAGATAATTAGCTCACAAAGTTGATAAGATACAGCTTAATGTTTGGTAAGAAAGTCAGGTGTGAAAATATGGGGAGCTGAGAAATGTAAGAGGGGGGGCACATCTTGACCTTTACCGAATTATTCAACAAAGATAATTAGCTCAAAAAGTTGACAAGATACAGCTTAATGTTTGATAAGAAAGGCAGATGTGAAAATGTGGGGAGAGCTGAGAAATGTAAGAGGGGGGGCACATCTTTACCTTTACCGAACTGTTTATAGGATTTATGTCGCATCGCTGCACCCGTTACTACTGTTTGTTATAGTGCTCGCCCAACTTTTGTGCGTGCATACAAATTTGGCGTATGCTGTGCAGATTTAACTGCGACAATGTTTTAAAAATAACAGATTCCTCCATAGAATTTATAATACTAAAATCCTTGTTAAATATAGGATCTCCATAATTGGATTGATTTCTCTCTTGACTTTTTGTATCAGATGTGAAAAATAAGAAATCTATTTGTACAGAAATGTTATTTCAATGAAACGCAAGTGTCTGTGTGAATCTGATGGCTTAACTATTGTAGAAGCTTTGTGTGTACTTGAGTGTTAGCGTATAAGTATGTCACACAAATCTTATAAAATCCTTATATATTATGTTACCTTTTTAAAAATAATAACATTCGTTGACTTTATACAATATCATGAATATGGTCGTTGATTTTGTATGTTTATAGTTTGCTTGTTGACTGTGTTTTTGTATGTGATAAATGTTGATAGCATGATTTTATGATTGCTAATTATGTATGAATGTAGGTGTGTTTATTATGGTCTAGGAAAGTTAATTTCAGTTTTGTTCCAATGTTTATACAGATTTTTTTTTTTTTACCATTTAGTAGATTGTCCTGCGTTTCTTCACCATCATATCAGTGTGCAATTTGATATAATGTTATTGGAAATGTTTGTTCACATAGAAGTTCTGTATGGTGGAGAGATGTGGTTGTTGCTTTTATCATCCCCGTAACATATAATTGTTTCTGAATATATGCAAACTGCTATTATTGGTTTGCATATTTTTGCGACTGTGGGGTGAGCATTTAAGCATGATTGTGCTTTTTGGAATCATGGGGTGGAGTATTATGATCAGATTTTGCCAATTGTTGAAGAGAGGTGACACTTTACACAGCGTTGTCTTGCAGATTATGATCCTCGGTCGCCATTGTAAAGAATTGTGGTTTGAATGTCTGCGAGAGAATGTGTCAAACCATTAACATATCGATCTGTTCTCAAAGGAGATAAATTAATGAACATTTCTTGACTGGCATGGGCTAGTAACACACATAAGTATTAGTTTATGAAATGCTCTAGGAATATTGTAGAAACAAAGCAAGCTAACAATGAACTAGAGCTATGCTTATGCTGGCACTGTCGCCCATTGAAGGAACAATATGCACCATATTCATGGTTTTTTTCCAAATTTATTTCAAGCCATTCACATAAAAAATATCAACAGTATTTCAATCATTTTAAAGAGCTACTCTCAGAAATGCAATTCAAACAATATCCTTTCTTTACTATCCCACTTTGTTGTGATTTTACAGTAAATGATTTATGTCTGCATGTTGTGTCTTCACACTCGGCTCCTGTTTGGAACAGCCTGCCCTACAATGGTCGCCACTCTTCCTTTTTCCAGTCTTTCAAAAACTCTAAAAACATCTGTTTGAAACATCCTATCACTAACAGCTTACCGCGATTATGTTGACTTACATGTGTGTGTGGAGGGGGCGTGGGTGCGTGTGTGCGTGTTGACATCGAAAATAGTACATTTTATTATTTGCGCCTAGTATGATGTTTGTGTTTATGCTATTCATATGTATAATGTTCCTTACTATCCTTACCTATAATGTTCATTGTGCATTCATGTGTATGTGTATTCATTGTATTTTAATGTAGATGTAAAGCGCTCTGATGTCCCTGCAACGGGAGTAGAGCGCTATACAAATCTATAGATGTAAAGCGCTCTGAGCTCCCTGCAAAGGGAGTAGAGCGCTATACAAATCTTTAGATGTAAAGCGCTCTGAGCTCCCTGCAAAGGGAGTAGAGCGCTATACAAATCTGTAGATGTAAAGCGCTCTGAGGTCCCTGCAAAGGGAGTAGAGCGCTATACAAATCTATAGATGTAAAGCGCTCTGACCTCCCTGCAAAGGGAGTAGAGCGCTATACAAATCTATAGATGTAAAGCGCTCTGAGCTCACTGCAAAGGGAGTAGAGCGGTATACAAATATCCTTAATAATTATTATGTCTGGTAAAAGCTAGAACATACTATCACTATCAGCCTTTTTTATTTCTTGGGCGATGGCTTTCACCCAACAGAATTGTGCAGATCTATATTTATATTGTAAAATAGTGTTACGTTTTCAAACCGTTCTTCTGTTTCTGTGACATGATTGATTGCATGGTTGGTTGCTTGCGTGAAAAGGAACTTTTCTTTCTGGACAAATTTTGTTGATGTCTTGGTATATGTGCTTGTCATGCCTCCACAGTAATTACGCAGCAAAATGTATGAATATAGTATTTTCCCTTGCGTGCCCTCTTCATACACATTCCACTGATATCGGGACAATTATGCGATAGAAATTTAGAAAAATATCAATATTACTGTTCATTTTTCGTCTCTTTTCATCCATTTATGCAACTTGAATGACAATAAAACTGGATTTTTAACAATGGGAGTTTGTGAAATCTATTTTTGTGATTGTATGATACAATAAAAGAATAATGTCATGTCTCTGTGTTGCATTTTAAATCGATTTTTTTCAAAAAGAAGATACAAGAAAAGAAAAAAACATACTGGAGCCTAGTAATACAAAAATGTAAAAACATATGCAAACTCCCTTATGATCTTTCTCTCAAATATGCATTATACATTTGCCTACTGGCATCATACACAACATATTTCAATTTTAAATTGAAATTGAAATGTTCAACTGAAGAAACATGGATGTTTAGCATTGTCATTGATTATTTGTATACACTCACAGACACACTCTACCATACCATTTGTACATTAGCATTTTGCCTGTCAGGCACCATTTGACATTGTGTGTGCGTCTGACTGTCCATCTATGTGGGTGGGTGTATATCTAATCAGTGACTCAAGCCCATAAACAGTAAGTCCAAATGATCTCATTTGTTTTACAAAAACATCTTAAAATTGTTCACGAGTTGTCATTTTTATCTGTGAACATTTCTGAAGGTTCTTTTCGAAAACACAATTTCAATGACTCATGTTTTCACTTATAACTAAACTATGCTTAATTTTACACATTTTAAATCATTACATTATTATAACCAACTAGTATGGTGACTGAATTACGCCTGTCTGAATCACGACTGTCGGAGCACGGCTGTCCGAATTTAGTAAGACATGAAGACGCACACACAGCCATCATTTTATGGCAGTCACATTTTAATACATGATTCAAGACACAAAAATAATCATACATAGAATGTATGTTGCTCATGGACACAAACACACACACACTGCCCCCCTCCCACACACTGTCTGTCTCTCTCAAGTACGCACAACTTAATGTACACACATACAGATGCAAACGTAAATGCATACATTTAAACAAACACATGCAGGCCCATACATACAAACATACACACATTGCAAACGTGTCGGTGCATTCGGACAGCTGTGAGGCTACCGTTCTAACAAACGTGATAGTTTGATCATTATGACGTCACTGATTTGGAGCCGCTAAAGATCAAAGATTCAGAGAGTTGTGATTCAGAGAGTCATCTATAGATTTTTACAAAATGACTCAGACAGACGTTCCCTTTAATGAAAGAGGCATTACACAAAATTATAAACCAACGTTTACAACAGAATCTAAAAATCTGCAATCTAACACATTTCCAATTTCATGTGCAAAATGTAAGCACTAACTATAAGTTAATGACAATCATGATTTAAGAAAAAAGAAGAAGAGAATTTCAATAAAATAATCTTCCATAATGATTGACCTCACGCATGCTCTACGAAGATCATACCGTCCAAACAAAAAGCACATCCAAACTGATTAGATAGAATGTCTCTCAAACAAATATAACATTGTATAAAACAGGAATGCTTATAAATACACATGTATCAAATTTAGTATGTAAAACATGATAGTTTATCAACACACACACACATGTAAAACATGATAGTTTATCAACACACACACATGTAAAACATGATAGTTTATCAACACACACACACACATATGTATGCATGCATGCACAGCACACACACACACACATACATACAAACATACATGCAGGTATGCGCACACTTTTTATATGAGCATCTCAAATGAATAAAACAAATTAATAATCTTGCTATCTACAAACTGTATATAATACATTTTGTTTTTATAGCAGTGAATTAAAAAACCCATTAAAAGTCATTACATTTGTTTCCCCTGTGGGGATACCGGGGGCTGTCTTGTATAAATAGTTCCCCCACCTTCTGGAAGTGCTGAGCTTGTAACTTCCTCTAATCTGTCACTCTCTTTGACTGCCTTTTCCCTTTGCTTGCTGTCATTTACTATCTTTCTGCCTTTCCGGTCCATTCTCCTGCCTTTTCTCAAGAAACACTTTCAAAAAGATTTCTTCCAGCCGAAGTCGGACATGCTGGGCCTAATTATTTCTTACTTAGGCGCATAACGGCAGCATGGCGCATATGCGCTCCTAATTGACAAAAACAGAGCGATCGAAGAAGAAGAATCACATTAGTTACAAAAATAAGCAGTATTACAAAAATAGAGAAATTCATCAAAGCTCATAAGTTATGCATGTCTAAGGCACATTTTCATCCCCCACTCCCTCCCCCCCCCCACCTTTAAAAAAAAAAAAGAACATCTGAAAAGAAACACTGTATGTGTAAGTGCTGTATGTGTGTGTGTGTAGAATATACAGTGATATTTTCAGTGATTGAAAAATATGCAATACATGATACTACTAGAACAGCCAGCAAATAAAAACTGAAACGAATCTATCAAACATTTGTCATAAACACCACCACACTTCCAATTTACTTACAACATCCTTTCATCACAAATGCAATATTTTAAGGTGACTGATAAAAATGCATGATTTTATTTTTCATTTCAACCAACAGATTCCCTTCAATTGTGACTAGTTTTGATTTCATGGGTGACTTTGCTCATACATGTAATCTTGACCTCTGAAAACACGCTAAAGTAGAAAATACTTCTCAAACTCCTCAGAATTCAAAGTTGCTAAGAGAGAAAAAAAGTGGATTTCTGAAAATATTGTTTCAAACATTAATAGCAATATTCCAGGATGTAAGTTTAAAATAACATTTTTTTTAAATATTTTAAAAATGTGATAACATACAAAAAGATTTCATTTACAAGTGTAAGCCACTGCTGATGCACACAACCAGACATGCATGCACACATGAACATGCAAACACAGTCATTTCTCACACTTTTTTTTTCTCCCTCTCTCTCTCTCTCTCTCTCACACACACACACGCGCGCACACACACTTAGAAAAAAAGAAGAGGTGAGAGAGAGAAGGAAGCCCCAAGGCACAGGAACAACTGAGCGAAGATCTTAGGGAAAGTAGAACTTGAGGAACCTGAAACAGATCATCCCAAAGTATTATTACCTCTTTGTTTATTTCTTTTATAATTGATTACAAAAGGAATTTCGTTTATATAAAAAAAAAACTACTGTAGAAAACACTAATACACAAAACTACCACACAAAATACATGCAAAAGTACCATTAATAAAATGAAAAACATACAAAACTGACACCACACACCAAAATAAATGTAAAACACCCACCAGAGGCTACCAAGTTTATCAGGATTTCCCAGCCTGTTCAGGTGGATGGCCAATGTCACAAAACGACCACAATACAAATCATGCAAAACTACCACAAGAAAAAATACACAAAACGGCAAATGTTAAGAAAAGCTCCCTCCTCTGCTGCCCCTTCCATTCATTTCAGATGGTTTCACTTTCAGTTAGGGTTTGGGATAGGGTTAGGGATAGGTTTAGGGTCAGTTCAATGTCAATCTCGTAACATATCATAATTTTGTGTGTGTGAGTGGATTAGACGGTTTAGGGTTAGGAATAGGATTAGGTTTAGGGTCAATTTAGTGTCAAATACACAACAAAATAAAAGTTGATGACTAAGCTGATCCTAAACCTATCCCTAACCCGAAACCGTCTGAAATGAACGGAAGGGGCAGAGGAGGGAGCTTTTCTTAACATTTGCCCACAAAACTTACAACAAAAAAAGCAAAACACTGATCATCAGAGACTAACAAGTTTATCAGGATTATCCCGCCTGACCTGATGTGGATCGCCGATGTCACAAAACACACAACACTTGCACACAAAGCTACCACACAATAAAACCTGTCCTTGGTGGGGGCTGTTGGATGTGTGCTTCAATCTTTTGCTGGTGGGCTCTGCAGTCATGAAAAACAGACTGGTATACCCATGGGGACATTTCGCAAGGACTCTGCGTCATATCTGAAGGTCACTAAGCCGGGAGTAGCTATGTGCCTCTGTATACTTAATGGAATGTCCTGTGTGTGCCTGCTCCCCAGTAACACAACACAGACTTCCAAGGTTGGGGCAGGGCTGCTCTCGTGTTCATAGGGCAGGCGCAGCTGGTGCATCTCCGGGTCCCATCAGCACCTTCGGGTGTTTCTTTTTCATTATGCCCAATTTTCGCCTCTTGAAATTGCCTATTTCATGAAAAGGGTAAAATCTTCTTCTTCCTGTCATATGATGCATCATGCTGCCGTTGTGCGCCCAAGAAAGAGTTTGGCCCAGCATGTCCGTCTTCGGCTGGAGAAAACTTTGTAAGAATTTTTAGAACAAAGGCAGGAAAATGAACCAGTAAGGCAGAAAAATAGTAGATGACAGTAAGCAAAGGGAAAAGGCAGAGTCAAAGAGAGTGACAGATTAGAGGAAGTTACAAGCAATGAACTTCCAAAAGGTGGAGGGACTATTTGTACAAAAGAATACCCCGCCCTTCACACACACACCCCTCCCCCACCCCCATCCCCCCTGGTATCCCTATGGGGGAAATGGGCAAAGGGTTTTCCAGCCTCACCTACGTAGTGGATCCCCCAAAATAACATGGAAGAATCATTGCTATGTCACAAACCACGAAAAATTACACACACAAAGAAAATTATTAGCTCACCGTTGCACACTAACAACTTCATCAGGATTTCCAAGGCTCTTCTCTTGTGCAGGATTGCTGATATTACAAACACACTACCACACAAAACAATACAAAACTATCACCAAACAACCCCAATACAAACCAATGAACTCATCAGTTCAAGTACGGAAAAAGTGAAATTTGTGAATGTCGCAAATACACACTCTCATAGTAGCGAGCGACAGATTTGCACGCGACAGGTGACTAACAAGTACATCAGTTTCCCAGCCTCACCTGTTGTGGTGGATTGCCAATACACACAGAGATACACACAAACGCACACACACAGACAGTGACAGTAACACTCACACACAAAATATCGTTAACTCACCACCACAGACTAACGAGTTCATCAGGGTTTCCCAGCCTCATCTGTTGCGGGGGGTTGCCGATGTCGACCTTGATGTGGGTGTACATGGGCTGTTGAGTCAGCTGAACAACGCTGTAGTTCATGCCAAACGGGTCGTTAATCAGTCCGTCCGTCCGCCACCGCGACCGCCACCCCAGGAACATCTCATTGCTGGATAAAAATAGCAACAGGGGAGGTTATAAACCATATGGGGGCATTTTCTCATGCTGTAGTTCATGCCAAACGGAAGGTAATACTTCGAAATAATAACAAAACTGAAAAAAAATGGACACAACAAATTGAAAAGAAGGATTACGGAATGAAAATGTAGATGACATCCATCGTTCAATATTAAAGAAAATATCTGTACAAAAAACATGAAAGAAAAAGCAACATAACCAAATATAGAAAATAATACACAAAAGAGGTTATAGATTTGATCACTGTCCAAAAAAAACCCTTTAAACTGATCTTATCAATGATAACCGCTACATGGTATCTGTATGACAACGTTTTTAAAAATCGGGACTTTACTGGATTATTGACAACAACGTTGATAAGCCTCCGATGGATGCATTGACCTCACCCATGATCTGATTGTTCCTTTTTATGTCGGACCATATTTGTATTTACAAATGTCAACAGCATGCCTGTCCTGATTCAGACCAAGACAAACATGAAAACTAACCAGGTAGTTGCTCTCTCTTTTCTCCAAAAAAGCTACCCATCAATCCATTTATCTTATCAATGATAATGATGTAGATGATGGTGAAGTTGATGATGATGATGACAACGTTGATAACGATGAATAGAATAATGATGGTGATGATGAAAACGTTGATAATAATGATGATGATTATGGTGACAACAACGTTGATAAGAATGACGATGATGCTGATGCTGATTAATGACACTCACCCATGATCTGATCGTGTCTGCTTTTTATGTCGGACCATCTTGTATCGCCCAATGTGCTCAGGAGGCCGGGTCAACAGCAGGCCTGACTCCAGGATTCTGCCCAAACAAACATGAAACGTAACAAGAGGTAGTTGCTGAGTCTTTTGTCACTACAGCTACTCATCAGCTTCTCCAGGATTCTGCCCAAACAAACATGAAACGCAACAAGAGGTAGTTGCTGAGTCTTTTGTCACTACAGCTACTCATCTGCTTCTGGTAATATACCATTGTGCAAAAGGTTAAGTAAATCTGTGTAGTGGTTCATCAGATATTTGTGCAGACAGACAGACGAAAGTTTTTATACTCCCAAAACTGGAAGCCACAAGTTTCAGCACACACCCAAAACGGAAATCCAGCGTGTTCCGGAAAATTAACATCCCTGTGTTAATCGCAGTTTTGATTCTTTAGCAGTCAGAAATATAAAAAAAAGGAAGATTGATACCACACCGACAAGTAATTATAAAAATCATAAGCATTATCGTCAACCTCATCTTCATCTTCATGCTGATGGAAAATAATTAGGTTATCGAGGGGGTGATGGCAACCACCATCTCATCTCCTCTGTTTCCAATCATTATTCCCACCTTCCACCACCCTTCTCTCCCACCCTTCCCAGCCTCAGTAAGGAGTTGGAACAGCCTCTAATATGATGATCATTATCTACAGTATAACTTACCCATATGCGTAACACACACACACACACTATCCTCCTTTTTTTTTTTACAGATCTATGTCACCTTGCAGAAAAGTCATTGTCTTTGTTTCCCCATCTCCAGCAAGAATTTTTAATGCAATCTTTTAACCCTATTATGAGAAAAAACTCAAACAGACTGCAATGTCACTGACCAAAGCACCACACAAACAAATACACAAGTGCAGAGTGACGTTATTTTATTGACGAGACAAAACAGAACGTGTAATATTTCAACAAAAATGTCTTTTTCAAACAACATAGACAACACAACAATACTTCCCCTCTTCACAGTCTCCAAATCTCCTTATTATGAGAAAGAAACACCCAACGGTGCTAATGAGACCTGGAAATGCTACAACCCCACCGGCCTACACCTGCCTGCACTACCAACACGAGAGCAGCCCGGATTGTATTAAGCCTGCAGAGGTACACAGGTGCTCTTGACTCAGGGACTATCAGATACGACAGAAGAGTTATTGCGAAAGTGCCCCAATGGGGGGAATAGGTGTACTAGCCTGCTTTTCATGACTGCAGAGACGGGTGAGACTAGTGAATCTCTCCTCTCTCCCTCCACCTGGTGCTACTTTGCAGAAACGTTGTAGCCCCAGCCCCAGGAGCTGGGATGGTTGTTAATGCTGTGGTACTTAACCACAATGTACCTTTCCCCGTTGACAAAATAACATTGGTAGAGCACGAGCTCGATGGCCTGCTTTCACACACAGAGAATATTACTTTAAACAGTGTAGATGAGATTGTCGGTAGAGTTAACAATATTCTAATTGAAAGTGCAAGTACACTACACATGGTAAAAAAGAGAAAGAAATATCGTGGCCCATCTAAAAAGATAAAAAAGGATAAATCATGGTATAATGTGGAATGCAGGATTAAGAGTAGAATTTTTTCACGATGTAGGAGAAGTTTACTAATGAAAAATGATTTGTTTTTGAGGGCAGAAAAAGAACGTGCTGCCAAGTCATATAAAAAGACAGTTAAAAAACAGGCGAGAAACTATAACCATGAAATGGCAAGACGATTACGTGAAACAAAGTCTAAAGACCCCAAGGATTATTGGGCCATAATAAATGGGAAAAAGAATAAATCTAACCCTAGCCAACCTAGCTGTCAGGCCTTTTTTGAGCTGTTTAAAAATATGAATACAGTTGAAGAGGAGGCTGATGATGCCCCTGACAATGGAGTTGATTCTGATAATGTTAATGCTCTGTTAGATAATTTAATTACTGAAAATGAGGTTCTAAATTGCATAAAGAAGTTAAAGAGCAATAAAGCATGCGGGTTAGATAATATAGTAAATGAATTCCTTAAAAATTCAGCAGAGAAAATGTTAGGTGTTTTTGTGAAACTATTTAATTTGATATTAATTACCGGTAAAGTACCAACTGATTGGGTAATTGGGGTTATACAGCCAATATTCAAAAACAAAGGTTCCCCTGCATATCCCAACAACTATCGTGGTATAACCATACTGTCCTGTTTTGGGAAACTGTTTACAAGTATCCTGAACGAACGCCTAAAGGTATACATTGAAACATTTCACTTAATTGGCATGGAAGGAGCTGGGTTTAGAAACAACTTTTCAACACTGGATCACTTGTTTACTTTGTACGGGCTGATTGATATTTTGTTGTTTAAGAAAAAGCGCTTGTATTGTGCATTTCTGGATTATGAAAAAGCTTTCGATAAAGTTAATAGGGCATTTTTGTGGCAAAAACTTATAGACAATGGTATCAGCGGTCGGTTATTAAAAGTAATACAAAATATGTATTTCAAGCTAAATCATGTGTTGCGGTTAATAGTGAATTTTCTGACTTTTTCTGCTCGGAAGTTGGAGTAAGGCAAGGAGAAAACCTGTCGCCTGTATTGTTTGCATTGTTCCTGAATGACATGAAAGTTTTTATGTCTAGAGATATGACTGGTCTTACCACAGTTGCTAGAGAAGCAGATATATTAGGTATGAACGAACATGAAATTAACATTTTGTTGATACTATTTTTGTTGTTGTATGCAGACGACACTGTCATATTTTCTGAAACTCCAGTAGGATTGCAAAGAGGCTTAGATAATATTCAACGCTATTGTCAAAAATGGAATTTGAAATTAAATGCCAAGAAATGTAAAGTTCTTATTTTTTCTAAGGGTAAGGTTAGACGTTTTCCCGACTTTCTTATAGCGACTGAAAAATTAGAGGTTGTTCAGAACTTTATGTACTTAGGGTTAAAGTTAAATTATAATAACAAAATGAATGTCGCACAACGTGATCTTTATGACCGAGCTTCCCGAGCCATGTTTGCTTTGTTGAGGAAAGCTAAATTATTGATGCTTCCTGCAGATCTAACAATTGACCTATTTGATAAAACTGTACTTCCTATCCTTACATATGGTTGTGAAATTTGGGGCTTTGATGTGAATGATATTATTCAGAGACTGCAGTTAAGATTTTACAAGTTGGTTCTGAAAGTAAGACAGTCGACTCCTTCTCTCATGATTTTTGGGGAAACGGGTAAATTCCCTGTTGGTGTAACTGTTAAATGTAGAATGTTATCATTTTGGTTTAACCTTGTAACAAACCACCAGACAGAAAAATTATCAGTTCTTGTTTATAAATGCCTATTGAAAATGTACGAGTCATATGTTTATGAAAACAGATACATCAAATATATCCATACACTCCTAAATGAAACTGGCTTGAGTAGTTTTTGGTTGAATCAAAACTTTCTTGATGCAAATCCATTGTGGTTCAAGGAGAAGGTGAAAAGATGCTTAAAAGACACCTTTTTACAATCTTGGTATATGCATGTAGATAATGACGAATTATATTTAAACTACAGAATGTTTAAAACGTCTTTTTGTGTTGACCCATATTACTTAGTCTTGCCATATACAGGGAAACCCATTTAGTACGAGTACGGTTTAAACGAGAGCCCGTGTTTAACGAGTGGTTTCAAAATTCCCGACCACAAGCCTTCTTTTTCCTTGTTAAATAATTCTGCATACAACGAGCTCGCTACAACGAGCAACTTGCATATAACGTACAATTTATTGACTCCCAAAGTCAAGCTTTTATGCAAAAACTACATGGTTAGAACGAGAACGCACTTACAACCACACCGCCATCCCAAAGTCAAGCTTTCTTGCACAACTACCTGGCTAGAACGAGAACACGCTGACAACAACATCGCCATCTTGACTGACCCCTCGATATGTAAGCGGCATTCTGATTGGCCGATATAACAACTTGGGTGTCTGCAGCGCAAGCAGACGACACTGGACTCGCTCTTTGCGCACTGATCTTGTGACTTCCGGGAAATTTCAACTTTCTCTTAAAGCGCTTGTGTGGATTTTATGTTTTTGATGTTATTGTGTGTTAATAAACTGTTTTAAAGTGTTTGTAATCGGCATTAAAAACCCTATGGATACAGGATACTGGGCTTACAACCATGCTCTGTTGGGTAATTGTGTTGTTTCCGTTTTTCTGTCTTTTTCACACTTTACCAGCACGCACATCACAGTAGATGTGAGGAGCGATTGATAGGTTCGTCAGGGTTGCCAAAATCGATAAAATGGTTTGAACGAGCAATGCTTACAACGAGTAAATTGGCCCTCTCCCCTGGAATTCGTACTAAACGGGTTTCACTGTAGCTATATGATTACTGTGTTAAAATTCAGAACTACTAATAATAACTTGCCTGTGAACACGTTGCGTTATACTGGTACACCCAGACATGAAAGAATTTGTGAAAAATGTAATGTACATGATGTGGCAGATGAGTTTCACTACTTGTTTGTTTGTTCTTTCTTTGACACTGACAGGAGAAGGTACCTCCCTAAGTATTTTTTTACTCGCCCTAATGTTTATAAATTCAAAGCTTTGTTCTCTACAAAAAATAAGAAAATATTACTCAAACTAAAGCACTTCATTACAGTTGTTAACGGTTCTTTCAGATAAATGCTATTAATCATGTCTCTTTCGCATTTTGTTTTTAATTTAGTAATACATTACATTATTTGTAATATTATGGTATGGGTTATCTTTGAAATGATTTTGGACATCACTCTTGCATTGATTCTTGGAAATTTATTTATGTGTTATTTTTTTATATTTCTGTGCCCAAATGGGGTATGAAATAAATTTCTTGCCTTGCCTTGCCCTATATCTTTACTCTCCTCCAACTCTCCCCCCTCTCCCATGCACCCAAAGTCTTTTCCTTCTGACGTTACCTTGCAGAGAAGTCGTCATCCTCATTTCCCCACCCCCAGTAGGAGTTGGAATAGCCGTTGATGCGGTGGTAGTTTTCCCTGTTCAAGGCAATGACTCCGCCCGCATAGTTGTAGTACATCACACTGCAGTGCACACACGTGTATAGCACAAATAAATTGTACATACTATTCATGGGCACGTTTCTTTATCATCCCAAAGCAAACGAGATCAACAACGATAAACAAAATACAACTACACGGGTGTATAATAAAACTCTGAATGACAATGCACAAAACAAAACAATGAATTTTCCACAACATTTTCTTCATCCAATTACACATATGCACACACGGAAAAAAAACCATACAAGCCATCTTCATACACAACTTAGTTCCAAAGGAGTTATTATAGGATTCAGAAATAGGACGTTGATACTGCTGAATATTTTATTGAAACAGAAGCTAAATGCTGAGTGTGGGGTTTGCACACAATGGGAAATTCTAACCTAACCCAAGAACCCCTCCTTTTCAGTCATCCAGGGTGTTCTATCAACCTCCCTTATATATTGTTCTAGGCTTTCAATATCAATGTATAATTCTTTCTGTATCATGACAATAAAATCCTAACCTAATATTAACCTTATCCCTTACCAGAGCAAAGGAAAGTGTTGCTTTATAGCATAGTGGAAATTTTCTTTGAAAATTGTTGTGGGGTACACCAAAAATATATTCCTGCAATTATGCTACAACACAACAGCGTAACATGGGAATTCTATAAATAGACAACCAAGCTACTAGCATATTCAGAACCGCCGAAGATGCCCTAAAAAGGCAAAATGTAAACAAGGGTGTTTAATCTTTACATTTGCCATTATAATTACCATAATTAGTAAGTATTATTACAATGATATCACTAGTGTATAATCAATAACACTGTCATCACCCCACTCACTGGTATCTCATTTCGTTGATGGCCGACGCTAAGTGTCGTGCGTGGGGGTCACACATGTATAGGTTTTTGTCAGTTTCCGGTAAAAGGTCGGCATCTTGAAAGACGAAGCAGTCGAACTTCTCAAACTTGAGAGCCTCCAGGTAACCAACGTTCATCAGTTTGCCACGATTGAACTGCTTCGATCCAGCCTGAAATAGGCAAAAAATACAAACATAGACATGCAAAGTCTGCAAGCATGAACACATGTACATGTTGTATATTCGCACACATGCACGAACGCACACGCAACACACACACACACTCACACGCGCTGTTTATTATTTGCCTTCTTGTACCCTACCTAAAATTGCACAAGATAGAGTTCACACAAAAATAAAAATAATTTTACCCATAGTTCATTTATCAAAGAAATGCTCCACTTATAATTTATCAATGAAATGCTCCACTTATAATTTATCATATGAAATGCTCCACTTATGTCAATCTTCAAGGCTGTATGGACTGGACAATGTAGTTAAAAAGAATTTCTGTGTTCAGGTAATGAGTCTTGAACATGGATCACACAAAATCATACAGGCACCCATGTTCATCATCATGACATCGCTCACCTGTTCGACTCGAGCACACCTGCACTATTTTCATCTTTATCAAATCATCATTATACAGCACAGTACTGGAGAAAAAAACCCATTCTTATCTGAACATATTTTGGGGTTAAAATGGATGTTGCTTCCTAGTAGGGCGTAGGAGTAAAAGACCTTTTTGAGTAACAGGGAGCAACACCCCAAAAGTAAAAACATTAAAGATTTTAAAACATTGGAAAGACTCCTCTTTTTCAAGTAATACTTCTCTCAGTATCATTTTGGGTTTTTTCAGTTTTACTTTAGTACAAATTCGCTGAAAAGTCCAATGCTCGTTATCAATGACCTGTTCGATGACAAAGACGCGGAAGCTGATCATCTGGCGTTGCATCATGGGCAGGATCCTGTTGAGCAGGATCATGAGAAAGGGGTGCCGGTCGCGATATGGGATGATGATGGCCACCTTCTGCCACGCCGTACAGTCCTTAGGGGACCAAACTCCGCCCAATCGAACCTCAGGGTTACGCTCCTTGATCTGGTCCTCCGTGGGCTCCGTGAAGATGTCCACTTTTACCTCCCCTGGGCCAGAGACATACACAGGCTTCGTTTGGATCAGGACAAACATAAGATGGAATGACACATGAACGTACGCTTAGATGTTGTGTGTGTACCTGTCAGTGCCCGGCAATATTTCTAGACAGAAGAGGCAGCAGCTATTCTGTAAAAAGCCTTGCAGAAGTTGCAGCATGGGCCCCCCCCCCCTCCCCCCACTCTTTCGACCATGAGGATGTAATGACAGTTGTTAGAGAGGACCCCCAGAGGTCAACCAAATCAATCCCTAGTCTGCAGCACTAAGAACCAGAGCAAAAGTCTAGTTTGTGAGTCATAGCAATTCACAACAGACTAAACTGTATATTACGAAATTCCACTACTTGAGAAGTGGCGATGATATTGGTCAAGTCTCAAGATCAGGAACCGTTTTATGATGATGTGATTGTGCTTATGAGGATGACGGTGAAATTTTGGTGATCATCAATAGTAGTCTCTAATGATGATGATAAACGATAGTAATGAAGATGACGGTGATAGTAAGTAATGATGATGATTATGATGATGTTTCTGATGATGATTCTTAATAAATTCAGATAATAACTGATAACTTACCCAGCTGATCGAGGTTCACTTTACACTTGCCCTCGCTGGAGTGTCCGATCTGTGACATCTGCAGTAGTGCGTCAGGCATGGTGTACACACAGTGACTCTTGTAGTTGAACAGCGCGAAGCCCAGCAAAGAGAAGTAGATGAACAGCAGCACGTGACGAATGTAGCGCCGACAACGCAACAGCCGAGACTTCAGACTCATTCTGACTGCTTCACCTCTTTTGCTGCTTCTTCTGATGACAGGTTTTAGGATGAAATAACATTGATCAATCATTCAGTGTTTCTTTTAATGTCTAGTATTCACCTTTAAAACAAAACATTTGATCTTCCCAGAAACAAATTCTTCCATTAAAGGTATTATGTCCTGTATCCCAAAACTTGGTCAAAACACTTCTTTTTGTGAATTAACAACTACCAACAAACTCATTGCAATATATTTTGCGCCTTTTTTTTAAATACATGGTTCAATTGCATTATTTACGCCTGACTGATCGTACCAGGCCGGAAATATTGATCGGACCAACACCATCTTTGTTTATGTTTTTTCTGTGCTGTAAGCGGCCCTCCCCTAAGCAACGCGAACAATGACCGACCACGGCTACAGTACCGTTGGCTGCAAATGCAGAAGAATTCATTGTGCCTGTTTAGTGTGCCGTTTGGGCCAAACTGAAGAAAACGATGATATAGGCTATCATCGATTCCCAAGTCTAGAAAAAAAACAGAGACGAATGGAGAGAGTTCGTTATCAAATGCTGCCCATTTCTCGGGTCAGATGTTGAAAACGATCACGATGTTCTAAGCGGCTAAACTTCATCTAAGAGTGAGGTCCCTTGTTTCAATAGCGTTGCCTCGACACATTTGATCACTAAACTTCCCAAGCGTTTTGGAATCGCAACTTCGAAATTAATGATAAATCACACGTTTTATAAGGCAAGGGTCAACAAGAGAGACTCTGTGAAATCATCGCAGAGAATTGCTAGCAATTTAAAATGCCAGGTGCGAATACAATCGGAGTTTAGTGTTCAGTAGCGCTTTGTAAACTATCGAGCATTTTACCTAGCCATGTTTGGGAGTAGGGCTCCGAAAACCTAAAAATTACCCACAATGAGTTGCGCGTGGTGCTTTTGAAAGTGCAAATTGAGGAAACCCGCCGTTTGATTTGGCTTGAATATCTTGGAAACTTTTTTATTATGTTATGCAATTTTTTTTTAGGATGTTTGTTTGAGTGATCTCAACCCGTTTCTGCAATAAACAGCATCAAGACATAATACCTTTAATGCAGAAAACCAAAATAGCACACGCATTAAAATTCCCGTTTTGAAGTCTGCAAGATTTAAATCATTTAGATTTACTTATTATCGTAAATGTCAATTCAAATTGTTCAACTTAATAATTTTGGTAAAGAATTTATTTCTTGCCATTGTTTGGCTTTCTTTTCCAGTTTTATCCCAACTAAGAACTTGCAGGTTTAATTAAGTTGACTATGAGATTCTTATCCCGTTTTAATCTTTCCTATGTTCATTTTTATTTACATCACAATACATACTGTAAGCAAGGTTATATCCATACAAGGGTGGCTCAGACATTATAAGAATGACAAACAATTATTATGAGAATGAATGTGTGTGTGTGTGTGTGTGTGTGTGTGTGTGTGTGTGTGTGTGTGTGTGTGTGTGTGTGTGTGTGTGTGTGTGTGTGTGTGTGCACTGTGAGTGTGACTGTGAGTGTGTGTGTTCAAGTCTTCAATTATTCTTAGTCACGCTATCTCAGTAGGCATTATAGTATTATACTACAGTGACTTGAACTGAAGTTATGCAATGTGGAGAGATGAGGGGGAAAAGAGAGAGAGAGACAAATGAATACATGTGTAGGTGAAGGGGTGTTGGGCTAAATAATATATATCTTTATTTTGCAGTATCCAGGCAAGACCAATCCGGCTAGCAAAGCGCTCCCAAGGACCAAACCCCGACCAGCACAGCTCCTGCCCAAGAACAAGTAGTGTGTGTGTGTGTGTTCGGGCATGTGTGTTGCTCAGAATTAGGATAGGGTTGTTAATATAACATTGAAAGGATATTTTGAGACTGAAAGCCAGGAACATGCGAGGGTCTAGCTCTAAACTATTCCTGACACTCGGCTACTACGAGTACTACTCATTGATGACGATTACTCTAATAAATATGACTCAATGCATGAGACAAGTGCATGGTAAGGGGGCGCCGGAAAGCCGAAATAAGAAGCTTTCTTTGACTGAGTTTTTTTTAATACAAAAACAAATATTGAAGAGCTTCTTTTCTCAAAGAAAGCTAATAGTTTCTAAAGATGGTACACTATCTGTGAATACTGTTTTTCTTAAAAATTAATCATCTTGATTGTCGGAAGAAAGATGTCACAAATTTCTGTATTCAAGTCATGAGTGAAAAATGCCTCAGAAAAAATCCAGAGCCGAGCTGCAAGATGCGACAAGATCAGCAGACCTCAAGAATACCCTGAAATGGCCACTTCTTGAGAACCGCAGAACTGAAGCCTGCCTGAACACATTCTATAAATTCCACACAGGTCTTCTGTCCATTAACCCTCTCACTCTGATCAATCGAACCGATAATCTATATTGAATACCAAGTGATGGGAAGTAACTCCGAACGTCACACCAAATCTTTTATTTAAAAAAATCACTCAGAATAAAGTCTAACTCACATTTAATTTCTGAAAGATGCATATTGAATAGCAATGATCATATTTTCATTCCAAAGCTAACACACTGTCACACAACAAACCATGAATTGGAATTAAAAAATCCGTAATGGCGCTCCGAGCATCGCGTCGAGTCAATACTGCGCACGTCACGTGGAAAGAAAAAAAAAATTTGGGGTCACTTCGAAAAATCCGTTCAAAAAGACTAGTGGGTCCTTTCCCTTGCTGTAAGAACCAAAAACGGACCACTGAGAGTCATGAACAAGAAGAACTAACTTAGTATATTGCATTGTGGGTAGGGCAAAAGTGAAAGTGAAACTACTAGACCGGGCGTTCAGCGGGCGCAATCGGGGGCTACGGGAGCCAATGGTAAAGAAAAAATCGGTCGGATCTGGCGTATGCAGCCGTGAGAGAGTTAATACCAAATACTCACCAACAAATACACAACAGAAGAAAAGCCTCCGTCAATACCACTCTGCTGCCTACGACATTCCAAGCCATAGAACACAGTACAGACAATCCACATTCTTCCCCCGCACCATCCCACAGTGGGAACTGCCTCCCGGAAGCAGTTGCCTCCTCTCAGTCATTGGAGGCATTCAAAGGAGGCCTCCACAAACACCTCCACTGTAACTAAAACCAGGGAACTAGGGGCCATAGATCAAAGTAGTGGTAAATGAAGGGCAGGAGCTGTGCCGGTCGGGGTTCGCCCCCGGGGACCGCTGCGGTAGCTGGATTGGTCTTGCTCAGATACTACAAAATAAAGGCTATGGTCCACTTTTTTTCTTCTTTTTTTAAACAGATCCACACTAGGTTTTATTTTATGTTTACTTTCCTTTTCCATTAGGCTACTTCTATTTCCTCAGCTATCTAATTTCTTGTGTTCTTAGTAGTACTACC
>CM065682.1:27220433-27225433 GCA_017654935.2 Phymorhynchus buccinoides
TTCTGGAGTCCTGAGCATTCTGTTGTGCAGAAAGACGTTTGTTCGCCCTGACTGATCTGATCAATGTCCACAAAAGAGCGCTGTTGCTTACAGTCAATACAATGACAGGGAGGAAAGGCATCAGAGTAAGCCGAACCCATTGCCACACCTCGTAAAGAAACCATTGGTATGCCTTGGATCTAGACGCAATACATTTTCCGTTATAATGAAAATGCCCAAACAGTTGGTGAGAATGGATCAGAAAGAAACAGAGCACTATTATAGCAGCCATAATTCGCGACTTTCTCTTCGTCCACACGGCATTGAAACGAAGTGGCCACAGCACAGAAGCACACCGGAGCATAGTGAGTGCCACGAGCATCCACGCAGGCAGAGCTTCCCAAGAACGTCTCACAAACGTGTCCAACTTGCACTGCCAATCGCCCAAGTTTTCAAAGTATGGTACACCAAAATGAACGTAAAGGAGCCTCTGAAACGGAGCCATGATCAACATGGAGAGGTCAAACAAGGCCAGAAGTTTAAAGAAAACACTAGATGTGGACGAAGGAAGACGAAACATGATCAGAAGTATCATCACGTTTCCGAAAAGTCCAAAAGGCAGAACCATAATATCGGTAATATCTATGATCAAATCAGCCATTATCATATAAGGTTGGTTTAAATCGAACCATGTATAATTGTTGGAAGAGTTTCTGTACCCGGTATCGCGTCTAACCCGGATTAAAGCCATCCTAGGAGTAAGCTCACCAACAAGAAGGAAATAAAATGATGTGTAGTTTGCTTGATAGTTCAGTTAACTTTTGTTCTCAGGCCTTGTTGTGGGGGAGGTTTTTTTTTGTTCGCATCGAATGTGTCTGCTCTTTTTGTTTGTATGTTTGTCCGCACGCTCATCAACCACTGTAGAGAACTTTTTCTTCAAATGTTGTATAGTGGTATGCTAGCTGAGTGCGGTATGTCCCAAGGTGCGACTATAACCCAGGGGTGTCGCCAAACAGGCAACAATTCCTCCACCACTTTTCACCACCTCGTGAATTTTATGGAGACATAGTATACACAAAGAAAAAAGTTAAGCACCCCTTAAAGCAAATTAGCTATTACAAGTCTGACAGGAGGGATGGGACGCAGGGTTGAAGCAGTCATCCAGGCACAGGGAGGAAACACACGCTACTGAACTTGGATTTGCCAAATGAGTTTGGGACACTCCTCATGACGTTTTCCCACAATAATTAACTTTTGATATAGCCATATGAAATTGTTACATTGATAATTAAACATGGTATTTTTTAAATTGAACATGACAACTCTTTTTGTTTCAGAATATCAGAATGCATTTGTAAAACCATACATTAAATTATGCGTTTTCTTATAGTCAGATAGTCAAACTTTCATTTACCAATCAATGTTGTTTCATTCTTTATTGATTATTTGCAATTAATCTCGATTTCATCTCATCTACAGCACAAAAGTGATGGGGTGCTTAACTTTCTTCTTTGTGTATATATGAAACTGTTTCCTGTGGAATAATTATTACCAAGATATGCCGTTGAGCATAGCAACATCTAGGCCTCCACCACATTTGACCATGCAGTATCTCATTAATCCCTAAGCAGTCATTTTTTGATTTTCTAGGCTAGTAGCCTATCTTGTCCTCGATAATATGATAATATGAAAGGGTACAAGTGCGAGGAGCTCCTAAGACCTGAAACTAGAATTTTTAGAATCCCTGAAACCTGAAATGAAAGATCATGAAAATCAAAACCCTGAAATTGAACGCAACCAAGCCTCCTAGCCATAAACTTCTCTAACAGCATTTTTTTAGGAGCAGGGGGTGGGGGGGAGGGGGTGGGGTTCTTCCCCAACGCCAGCTGTCCTCAAATCCCTTTGGCCGAGAAACTGGGGATGTTCCCTGGGCAAGGCATCTCTATTTACAGACAAATTTAAGCCAGCCTGCCCTCTCCTATATCTGGCAGTAATAGTCGGAAACACAGGCATTCCTACATACATACATACATACATACATACATACATACATACATACATACATACATACATACATACATACATACATACATACATACATACATAGGGGAAGACGGGGTAAAAAGCGCATGGGCGGGTAAGACGCCCACCCCAATTATCTCATGAAATAAAGAAAATTTCAGTCAAATTTGCCCATGAGACGAATGCTAGACATTAACGCTCGTCTCATGGGCAAAATGAGACTGAAATTTTTTTCATTTCATGAGATAATTGGGGTGGGCTTCTTACCCGCCCATGCGCTTTTTACCCCGTCTTCCCCTACATACATACATACGTACGTACATACATGCATACATACATACGTACGTACATACATACATACATACATACATACATACATACATACATACATACATACATACATACATAGGGGAAGACGGGGTAAAAAGCGCATGGGCGGGTAAGAAGCCCACCCCAATTATCTCATGAAATGAAGCAAATTTCAGTCTCATTTTGCCTCATGAGACGAGCGTTAATGTCTAGCATTCGTCTCATGGGCAAATCTGACTGAAATTTTCTTTACATACATGCGCTGACACTACGGCCAATAGGCTATGGAAACGTTTTTTTAAACCTTAAAACCTTTAACATTAGCCTATCTATCGTGTTCCATAAAAGTGTGTGGGAGGTGTAGTAGGGGAAGACGGGGTAAAAAGCGCACGGGCGGGTAAGAAGCCCACCCCAATTATCTCATGAAATAAAGAAAATTTCAGTCAAATTTGCCCATGAGACGAATGCTAGACATTAACGCTCGTCTCATGGGCAAAATGAGACTGAAATTTGCTTCATTTCATGAGATAATTGGGGTGGGCTTCTTACCCGCCCATGCGCTTTTTACCCCGTCTTCCCCTAGATATAGTGTTGAATCAAATGAAAACCTGCGGGCGGGAAAAAGCGGCTGACCTTATATCATGTACTTAGGTCACACACGCACACTCCCACCCCCCACTCAAAATTTCGCATGGACAATGTTCACTAAGAAGCAACATTTTGACATTTTGGGGAAAGGGAAAGGGTTAGGATCAGCCTAGGACAGGGGCAAATTGTGCCGTTGGAAATTAATGGTTACGAAAATTGGTAATGAGTGATCGATACTCTCTCTCTCTCTCTCTCTCTCTCTCTCTCTCTCTCTCTCTCTCTCTCTCTCTCTCTCTCTCTCTCTCTCTCTCTCTCTCTCTCTCTCTCTCTCTCTCTCTCTCTCTCTCTCTCTCTCTCTCTCTCTCTCTCTCTCTCTCTGGTTTAAACAAATCTTTATTCATTTGGAAACGATCAAACAGAAAGACAATTAGAGCAACTGCAAGCTCGAAGCTTATACCGTACTCCTTCTCTCTCTCTCTCTCTCTCTCTCTCTCTCTCTGTCTCTCTCTCTCTCTCTCTCTCTCTCTCTCTCTCCTCTTTCTCAGTCGTGGAGAGAGAGAGCAGAGAGAGAGAGAGAGAGAGAGAGAGAGAGAGAGAGAGAGAGAGAGAGAGAGAGAGAGAGAGAGAGAGAGAGAGAGAGAGAGAGAGAGAGAGAGAGAGAGTTCTCTCTTTTCTTTTGAGAAGAGAGAGAGAGAGAGAGATGAGAGAGAGAGACGAGAGAGAGAGAGAGAGAGAGAGAGAGAAGAGAGATTGTTCATCTTTCCTTTGCAGTCGTGGAGAGGGAGAGAGAGAGAGAGAGAGAGAGAGAGAGAGAGAGCGAGAGAGAGAGAGAGAGAGACGAAGAGAGAGAGGAGAGAGAGAGAGAGAGAGAGAGAGAGAGAGAGAGAGAGAGAGAGAGAGAGAGAAGAGAGAGAGAGAGACGAAGAGAGAGAGGAAATTCTGCTTAAGTCCTCCGGTCTGGAACAGACACATTATGGGACATTAGTAAATATAAAGATGGTGGAAACGATCCTGGAGGCAATGCCCGAATGCAGTGCAACACCAGGAAAGTCCCAAATTTGTAGCAATACAGATGTGTATGCAGAGTATCCAATGAGAGAGAGAGAGAGAACTTGAACCTGAACTTGAAATACTTTAATGTCTTTAGGCCAAGGGCACATAAACATTGGGGAGAATGGGGGAACATAAATAGTAATACAGAAAAGAAGAAAAAAAGGAAAAAAGTATAAATTGCACGTTCTTGGCAATTAAGAGAGAGAGAGAGAGAGAGAGAGAGAGAGAGAGAGAGAGAGAGAGAGAGAGAGAGAGAGAGAGAGAGAGAGAGAGAGAGAGAGATTCTGTTTTATTTTGCTGCCGTGGCGGGGGGCGGGTGGGGGGGTGGTGTAACCAGGAGCCCCCCATAATCCGCCCCTGTATGATTCTTTTAATAAAGCTGAAAAAAGCAGACTTTGAGATTGAGGGTCGTAAACGTGAAGGGGTAACTAAACTGCATCTTTGCCATCTTTGCAAAAACCTTGCAGGGTATCTGAAAACTATGGGAATTATTTTCATATGTTACGGATATGAAAGAGACCAGATTGATACATGTACGTGTATGTATTTATTGCAAAACATTTAGGGGAAAGAGGGGTAAAAAGCGCATCCTACCGGGGTAAGAAGCCCATGGGCGGGTAAGAAGCCCACCCCAATTATCTCATGAAATGAAGTGAATTTCAGTTAAATTTTGCCCATGTTCCTTTGCACGTCTTTTAAAATACCTCATATTTAAGTTTCATGATGTTGTGGTCAATAATATGAGTTTTTGAATATTTGTTGACGTTCTTTTTTTTTTTTTCATTTTCTGTCCTTGGAAAAGTTAAATAAAAAACCAACAACAGCAAACTACCTCCATATTTTTATATTTATACAAAGCTTATTCTATGGGCTTTTGAACGATACTTTTCTTTTTTAACAACACTGTGATTGTCAGCTACACAGACTGAAATGAATTAGCTGACTGTGACGGGGAAAAACGCCCACGGGAAAGAAGCCCATGCGCGTTTTGCACGCCTATAATTGTAGGTGATGGTCATCTTTTTTATTGCCACATATCCTGACAAACG
>CM065682.1:27230433-27235433 GCA_017654935.2 Phymorhynchus buccinoides
AAATTAGCACGTCCTTCTTCGTGTCTTATCTCCGAAGAAATCAAAAGACGAAACAGATAACAGATTTGTGACAGTTTGAGAAATATGAAATCTTATAGTCAACCAACAAGAGTCGGGTTAGAAACGATTACAATTTCTACGCTAATAGTAATATTATAAACATTTTCGACAAAGTCTGATTCTCTTTTAACTTGAGTTTTGAATTTATTTAACATTGCATTAAGCTATTCCATTTGGCATGACCACTTATATTGTAGAGCCTTTTGGTATGATGTTCCAAAAAAAAAGTTATGTTAAATGTTCTTTTAATTTAGAGGATGATACACGCAGATCCGCGCTGTTTCCCTTGTTAAAATAACACAACAATAACAGACTCTATAAGATCATGGAGGGAGACGGCGGATAGCTTATTCGCGAGGTTGACCTCGTATCGTAATCCAATAAAATTCCAAGAAAGTGCGCATGCGCGTCTCGTGCGGAGAGAGAGAGAGAGAGAGAGAGAGAGAGAGAGAGAGAGTCTGTGCGTGTTTTCCATTGGCTTTCTATTTATAATTTTGTTTGAGAAAGACATTTTATTGGACAGGAGCTGTGCCGGTCGGGGTTCGTCCCCGGTGAGCGCTACGCTAACCGGATTGGTCCAGCCTGGATACTGTGAAAAGGCCTATGGTAAAAAGCTGTCAACACCACCAGACAGTAAAACAAAGACACTTTTCTTTATTTAAAAAACAAGAACAACAAAAAGATTTTATATTTTAATTCTCAGTGCGCTCTCCCAGTTCCGTCGAGTACATAGCCTTCATAGGCTCCTTCGACGTACCAGAACCAGAACCAGAACCAGGACGTGCTTCTGAATATATATGGGTCAAAAGATGACTGAGCAATCCGTTTGAGATTCTTTCGACTTCTCATAGAGTTCTCTACTTTTGAGTTAGTTTAACAACGGACACGTCGTCGAACAGCGTGTGAAATCCTCTAAAATAGAAGATTATCTTGCAAAATATTTGCCTTCAAATTTTCGTAACATCGTACCAAAAGGGAAGTATCCCTATAGTAATTTGTATGATTTGCCCTAAGCATTTTGACATAAGTAATTATAGTGTCACTGCACGTACTAACATCTTAAACATCAAAGAAGCTATTGCCCCCAAAGTCAAAGTCAAACATGTTTTAAATGTAAGGCCTCTGGCCCATAACAATTACAATAAGAATACATTTACATAACACCTCGTGCACTCATTTGCATTTCAGACATATACTGACTTTTGTTTTTACTGTATGAAAAGACAAACTGAGAGGCTATTGTCAGTAAAACTTCATAATGAAAAACAAATCTGCCTTTTGAAAGCGTAGACCTACATAAAAGCGTATAATTATGTCAAAAGCGCACGTACAGCAAAACATTGAAAAGCAACAGAAATAAAACAAAATCCGCATGTCTAAGTAAAGGACACCATGCATCTTATGCTTAATGAGAAAGAAAACTCAACACAAAGTAAAACAAGCAGCAATTAGATAGAAAATAGGCACCCACAGAACTAAATGATACTAAAAACCAGAAGTGTTAAATATATGGCAATAGTAGAACTAGAAGCCTTGATGGATGCACAGGAATATAGCATTAAAAAGCAAACAAACGAACAAAACAAATCAGGGTAATAAATCATGAAGTGTAACGAAAACATTTTTCTATTTCTCGCTTTTTAGTTCCCGATCAAAGCTTCGGGAAGTATTGTTTTGGGGTGGGGGTTTTTCCTAATCCTCGTTTTGTTAAAAGTATAAATGTTCTCAAAAATGGTATAGCCTACTTTAGTCAATTTAGTCCATTTACAAACAATGTAGTCTTCCTAGACACATTTTACACCAGTGGTGAAAAGCAACAATATCTCAACGTGTTACAGTCACATTCTCTTTGGATTACACAGAAAATGAGTTTTGAACTGTGTTATGTAAGCAATAATATATCCACAAAATAATTTTTGAACATGAAATAGCAATCGTCATTTCATCTTTACTTCATGACAATGTAAGTAGATATTATAAAGAAGAAAAGGAGTTTTCCACGGAATTCAATTTTAAAAAAACCCTAACAAACATTTAAAAAAACCGTTGCTCGTTTGGAGCTTTCCACCCCTTTCACCCTCCTGTCCCCCTCCATCCCATTAACTTTGTACAGGTTTAGAACCTCAAGCTAGACCCGTCAGGCTGTGGATCAGTAAAAAAAAAACAATCCGATGAGAAGAAAAACTCGATTCAATACCCGATGGACAGACCCGTTCAAGTCACAGCTACTGTCAATGAGCTCCTTCGAAATCCGGAATGTGTCGGCTGAGGACAGCAGGGAGACCAGGCAACTGAAGACCGGACACATACGTAACCAAGCCATTAAGGCCATGCTTCGATCACAAGACAGACATGATGGGGCTCGTCCTATTCCAAACCAGGCAGAGACAGCGCCTGTCCCCCAGCCTTTACACTGCCGACTCCTGTCACACCTTCACAGGGTCAACGTGACACACGCCAATGACTGCCCTTGTAGCACTGGAATCCAATCCCCAGAGCACATCCTCAAAGAGTGCCCCACTTACCGTGACATCAGATTTCAAACCTGGATGGAAGGGATGGAGCTCCAACAGAAGCTGTGGACACCCACAGATGTGCTGAAAAAGCAGACTTCATCCTCACCGCCGGATTGGAGATTTGAGCATGCCCCAGGAACACAGAAGAAGAAGAACCTCGGATACCTCCGCCTGCAAAGTTACGGTATCATCTTGTCCGTATCTTTTGTTTTCTGTTGCCAAATCTACTAAAAACATTCTGCTTATTATAATTGCTTAATATAGTGCGCACAACCCATTTTTGACACCTAAGCAGTTTTGTTCCTCAATAGTTAGCTCGTCTATCCACCTGACAGGCCGAATTGATTTGATTTACAAACGGATGTTGATAACATTCATTGGAGGGTTGAGGTATCTCCAAGGAACAACCCAGTGGATGTTTGTTTGAGTCAATCTGGATAGCAATGCAATTTCTGAAGCCAATTTATTTCTTATTTATCATTCAGGAAGCAAGAATGCCCAAAACGTTAGGCAAAATACGTTTGAGAACATTTCTTTCATGAACTGCAACAGCTCACACAAGAAACAACCAATTCAGAAGTTCAACCCTACAACTTCAAAGTGCAAAACAACTTTCAAACGCAGCCTTGTATTAGTATGTCAACCTGAATAGTTTATTTGCTCTTAAGGCTTGCACTGCTTCATTGGCTTCTGCTAAAATACATACTCCAAGAACAAGCACCGATTTCTTACCCTCACCACCCTTAGGCATTTACGAAATACAAACACCACTGAAAGAAAGGTTGTTACGTGGTGAGAACAAGTAACTGAGGTCAAGGACCTTGAGCCAAACTTTGTCTCCAGCATTCAGACTGATTAGTATAGAAGCACTGTTCCCTCCCTTCTTTCCCTTCATCTCCAAAACGCAATCCTCTCCCACCATCAGATGCACAGGACGACTGTTGCTATATGGTGCTGACTCCGCTGTGACTCGGAAGAGGTACGTTCCTACTTCAGGGACTGTAAAATTCCCCGTGACTGCACTGTAGTGACGTCCCTTGTTGATTGGTACTCCCATAAAGATGGCTGCTTCCTTCCGTTTGCTTTTCGGTATGGAAAGCGTTTGGGCGTAGAAGGTGAGGACGTCTTTAGCTGAAACAAACACATGAGATACCAATGAGTAATATGTACCGCACAAAAAAAAAATCAAGAGGAGAAAGATCTTAATTTGTAGTTTGGTGGTTTTACCTTTACTATTCATTCCTTTTTTTTCAAACACATTCAACACTTTATACATTAACTCTTCTAGTACCATGTTTGTTTGTTTTTACGTTTTAGGTTGTCCGTTGCATCTCAACCGACAAGAGGGGAGTAACTTTTTTTTCGAGTGTGCATGTGTAGCTTTAACGGCAGAAATATTGACATAAGCTCTAAAGATAGACAAACACATGGCGGGGTGCTTGGCAGTGAATGTCTTTGCATTTGGTGGGAGTGTAGAGATGACTTGGGTGAATGTATTCACCCATGGTGCTAGAAGAGTCAAGCAGTCGAGACATCAGTCAGCTTTATCCACCAAAGGAGACACTGCATTGAAACAGTATCACTATAGTTTAGAGTATATATCTTAGATAATTTCTTGATATAATTATTCGGCAAATCAAAACAATAACAGATATGCTGAAAAAGATGGAATGATTATTTTTAAGGAACACTTTATAAGGATTTATAATGAAATAATGATCTCTTTCGACTGCAATGAGTAAAAAGTAATAATGGGACTATAGGCATAGTAATATACAAGAAAATGGGATTGCATATCAGAGGCTCTTTCTATTGAACGGATAAACGAACGAATAAAAATGATTTAAACAAGGTAATGAGGTAAGCATACAAGCTTTTTCTTACACTGAGCCCTGTGCAGGCAGGCAGGCAGACAGACAGACTCTTTTTTATTTTAACACAGACAGAGAGAGAATTGTCCCAAACAAAACATGCCCTGAAAATTAATAGCTGAAGACAATATATACGTGTAAAAATACCATTCGTTACAGCATGCCAAGTTTAATCTACCACGTTCCACAATAAAACGATGACTTCACTCGCCATGTACTGACTTTTTGTTACCTTCGTTTTTTGGAAGAGTTAGTGTTGTCATCTGAAGAGTGCACACATCTTTAGTCAGATCCGTAGTTTCCGTTTGTAGCTTGGTGACGTCAGTTTTGCACTGGTTGACGTCACCCTGGCAAGTGGACAGCTTTGAGGTCAAGGTATTGGTGGCGGTCGTCAGACTTTCTCGTTCTTTCTGCAGTCTACTGACGTCTTTCTTACACTGGTTGACGTCATTCTGACAAAAATTCAGTTTCGATGTCAGGTTGTTCGTGTTCTTGGTCAGATTCTCCTTTTCTTTTTGTAGTTTGCTGACGTCATCTTGACAAGACTTCAGCT
>CM065682.1:27247933-27252933 GCA_017654935.2 Phymorhynchus buccinoides
TGTATCTGAAAATGTCCCCACACTGACTGCTGTTAGCCCCTAAAACGTATCTGAAAATGTCCCCACACTGATTGCTGTTAGCCCCTAAAACTTATCTGAACATTTCCCCGTACTGATTGCTGTTAGCCCCTAAAACTTCTTTTCGCATGCTACCAATGATTTGAGAAGTCTCACTCAATGAAAGATCCCGGTTTTCTTTTCTAAGAACCTACCATTAACATATATGAATATAATGTAAAAGGTACTGTTGTGCATATGCCTGTGTTCTCTGACTAGCGCCTGATCTGTTTGAGTTTTCGGGAAATTCCAATCAGTCATTCAAGTGACCAAGCATTTGTGATTTTCCGAAAGAATTCGGAGAAGCCCGAAGACTACCTACCCCCTCCCCCCAACACACACACAGTGACGCCATCGACATAAGAGAAATTTAGCTTTGTGAGTGACGCACATACACACCACCACCACCACCCACCACCCCTTTTCCTTTTTAGGCTCGGTGTACATCTTGTGTCCTGGCTAACACAAAGCATCTGTTTCGTTTCATTCTGTGTTTTTCGCACACTGCTGCCATGTCATTCACACCGACTGGCGTGCGTTGTGTGCGCATTTTGGTCTGCTGTCGCCCATGTTGTTTGGGTCTTGGGGAAGGGAAACCAAAAGAAGCAGACCTGCTTGTGTGCATAACCTGTCAGCAAGTCAAAAGCAACAAGGCGTGTACATTCCACACAATTGTCAAACATGCAACACAGATGGACACTGAACATGAGAGAGAGAGAGAGAGAGAGAGAGAGAGACATGAGAGAGAGAGAGAGAGAGAGAGAGAGAGAGAGAGAGAGAGAGAGAGAGAGAGAGAGAGAGAGAGAGGGAGGGAGGGAGGGAGGGGGTATGTTTTTTAAAGCGCATTTGAATTTCTTTACTTTTACAAGACAATAAAAAAGATTGGGAACGGGGATTTATCTTCCTGTTGTGTATAAACAACAACAACACATTAACGGATCCAGAAACCTAGTGTCACCATGGCTCCGGAACACAATAAGAGACACCCTGATCACCAAGGCTCCCCCGTGGGGAAACGTGTGTGGGGGATGTCTTTCGTACAAATAGTTTCCCCATCTTCTGGCAGTTATGTGCTTGTAACTTCATATAATCTGTTACTCTCTTCATGGATGCTATGCTTAGTGTCCATGCTCTCTTTGACTCTGCCTTTTCCCTTTGCTTGCTGTCATCTGCTATCTTTCTGCATTCCGAGCTTTTCTTGTTGGCAGCAGTAAATCACATCGCAAGGAAGCCAGTTACAACTTCACAATAATAATAATAATAATAATAATAATAATAATAATAATAATAATAATAATAATAATAATGAATCTTTAAAAGCAAATCCCGTTGCCGATGAACAGAATCAATAAACGAATACAAAGAATTGTCCATCCTTAATCCTTTCACCGCCAAAGTCGCATTTTAGCACCACAGTGATTTAGCACCTATGTCACTAAAAGGCATCAAATTGGGGTCTATTATCCAAAGACCCTATTGTCTTAGTTTTAGGAAGCAAGGATAGACCTTATTTTATATACATCACAGAAGAATCCACAACACTGCAGATGGATTTTGTTCTCTATCCAGGTAAATGTAATGGACATTTTTGGCTGAAATATGGCAGGCGGTGAAAGGGTTAAAAGGCACACAGCTGCTATCAGAACCGCCTGTGGCTAATGTTTTTCAGGTGGTCCTTCAACACTGGAGTGGCCTGCACGCTCTGTACCTGGCACTACCCCCTCGCTCCATCTCCCTCAGACAAAGTCTCCCCCTTATCTCCCTGACTGTCCAGGGAGGCGTGTGGCCCGGCCAGGGCAAAGACTTCACCTTCACCATCCTCGCCTCCACCCTCAACAACCAACCCCATTTTGCTCACTTCAACGCCATCCTGTAGTCCCAGTTAGACGACAGCCCTGAAAAAGCCACCCGAAAGTCGCAGAATATGAGTTACTTGCGTGCCTTGAATCACCCCTACCGAGTAACAAAAGAAAACCTCTCACAAAATCCTGATGGAATTGTGAAATTGTCCTACAATATCATTTCCGAGGACAGGAGTAGATTGACGAGGGACTACCTAATCGAAGAACAGATTCCTATGCACCATTTAAAACAAACCGAGCCTTTTATGCACGGGTTTGTCGCTTTCCCCCGCTACTATGACCCAAAGTCTAAGACTAACAAGTCAGAGACTCCGGAGCGGAAGCTGTGTGACGTAGGAGGGGTGACGCCATGTCTGCTGCATTGTGGGGTGGTGGGTCATCAGCCAACGGCTCTGGAGCTGATCCCTTTGTCCACTGAGGCCTCTCCAGGACCCGTCCTCGCGATCAAGTCGTTTCAGTTTCGGTACTCCGCCGTGGGGCTGTTCAAGCTGGTCAGGCCTCAAGAAGGGCTGTATCAGTGTAGCTCCCGCTCTGCCAACACCACTGCCATACTCAGCATCACGGTGTCCGTCTTCTGGAAGGCCCGCATCACCGTCGCCAAACTCACCCGATTTAGCAACAATGTGTGTGTGTGTGTGTGTGTGTGTGTGTGTGTGTGTGTGTGTGTGTGTGTGTGTGTGTGTGTGTGTGTGTGTGTGTGTGTGTGTGTGTGTGTGTGTGTGTGTGTGTGTGTGTGTGTTCCCCCCTTGATGTGTGTGTGTGTGTGTGTGTGTGTGTGTGTGTGACTGCGCGCGCATCAAGTACTCGCGCTCTGAGCTGTTGGCGATTCCATGTGCTCGCCTGCAAGCTAATTCCATCTCGCAGCTTCGCCTACTTGGCCTCGGCGTGTCTCTACCCAGAAAAAGATACCCCCGTAAAAACAAACCCCGGACAAGTGTGCCAATTCTATCTGCGCCGCTTGCCTCAACTTCATCATCTGACCAACTCACTCCACCCTCACCATCTAGATGTTTGCCTCCTTCCACCTCTTCCTGCCTGCCTGACGACCATGACGACTCCACTCCTGTGCCACCACTCAACTTTCCTGTGTCTCCTGCTTCATCTGCCACAACCTCTCCTTCATCAGCCTTCCAGCACTGTGACTCTGTATCTGTTCTATCCACCACCCCTTCATCCCCGTGTTGTGTTCCTGAACCATGTGTTGACAACTGCGTGACCAACGACTGTGACTCTGACTGTGATGTGTCTTCTAACCAGCCCTTTGCTTCTCTACTGCTGCCTTCAACGCCCAGATCTCCGTCTCCACCTCCCCCTACAGCACCCAGCCACCAGTGTGACGTATCATCTGTGTCACTGAACTCTATTCCATCCTCTGATAGTTTTAGTGTATGTATATTTAACGCCCAGTCTGTCTGCCCTGAGAACAAAGCGGACTATATTGCTGACTATGTTTTTGAGCATGACTTTGATTTAGTTTTTATAACCGAAACGTGGCTCAAAAGTAATGGACATGAACCTAAACTAAAGCAGCTAACTCCTCCTGGCTACAAAATTAAATCCTTCCCCCGTTCTTCTTTAGGTGGGGGCCTCGCTGTACTGTATAGGGACGTGTTAGATAAATTCCTTTCCTTCAACACAACCCTCCCCTTCCCCCATCTGTCTTTCGAGGCTGTAGAAGTTGTTCTTAGCATGTCTGGTCAATCTGTTGTCTTCTCCTGTATCTATCGCCCTCCCCCTAGCAGAACTAACAATCTCACCGATTCAATGTTTCATCCTGAATTTGAAGCCCTCCTTGACTCCTATTCTCTGAACCGCAGTCCTCTTATTGTGCTAGGTGATTTTAATTTTCACTTCGATAACCAACAGTCCTCTCACACAAAGCGTCTCTGCCTCTCACTTGCTAACCACTCCCTCTCTCAGCTTGTAACTGAGCCTACACACAACAAGGGCCACATCATAGACTGGCTAATCGCGCGTGATTCCGACCAACTTGTTTCATCAGTGTCAGTGTCTAAGATCCTTTCCTCTGACCATTTTGCCGTCCTCGCCAGTCTTAATCTTTCCAAAACTCCCAGAAATAAACGTACGGTCACACGCCGTAATCTCAAGTCTATAGATATTCATACTTTTAGTTCAGAGGCAACAGAACTCCTTTCTAACGTGAGTATTTCCGACGACCCTGCCTCGACTTTTAATTCTACTATGAGTAACTTGCTTGATAAACACGCTCCCCCATCCACTCGTGTTGTGCCCGATCGTCCCTGCGCTCCCTGGTACACGCCTGAACTTAGAGTAAGTAAACGCACTAGTCGTAAGGCTGAGCGTCAGTGGCGGGCCTCAAAACTAGAAATACATCGTCAGATATATCAGTTTCTTCGTAACATCTTCACTCTTCTTCTGGCCAAGGCAAAAACAAGCTATTTTTCATCTAAAATTCTTGAAGCCAACACAACAAAAGTCCTGTTCTCCACCATGTCTGATCTCCTAGGCAACAAGAAATCAAGTCCTCTGCCATCAAATATCAGTCCTGACAAACTGCCAGAAACCTTTTCCTCCTTCTTCTCCACCAAGATTATCGATCTACGATCAAAAATCGACTCCATGCCTTTTCAACCAACTATTCCAGACCCATCATTCACTGGTGTCCCCCTTCTCTCTTTCAAGCCGGTGTCTGAGACCGAAGTTCTTTCTACTTTGAAAGAAATGCATTTTAAATCCTGTGATCTTGACCCCATCCCAGCCTCTCTTTTCTCACAAATCTATCAACACCTTCTGCCATCAATCACCAACATCATCAATTCTTCTTTAGTTTCAGGTGTGTTTCCTTCTGCTTTCAAAACCGCTCTTGTAAGGCCCCTTCTCAAGAAGAACAATCTGGATCCTAATAATCTGAAAAACTACAGACCTGTATCTAACCTCCCTTTTCTCTCCAAACTCCTTGAGAAGACTGTCCTGAAACAACTTAACGATCATCTATCCTCAAACAATCTTCATCATCCTTATCAGTCTGCCTATAGAACCAACCACAGTACAGAAACAGCCTTTGTTCAAATCGTCAATGACCTCTTACTTGCTTCTGAT
>CM065682.1:27265433-27275433 GCA_017654935.2 Phymorhynchus buccinoides
AAAACGCGTTGGGCCACGGTTTTCTGTAAGGCGTAGCAAAGCGTTCGATTGACAATGATCAGAGGACGTAGTAGGTCATGGGAGGGTCTGGGTTCCATGGATGTGAAGGTGGCCTTGCACAAAATGAGACCGATGGAGACACGGATTGTCATCTTGGAGGTCGAGGCCCATGAAATGTTGGGAATTGGGAACGGGAAGGGACCCAAAATATGTTAAAACTTGGGGTAACTTGGAGAGGGTGGGGGTTTGGGGGTAGGGTGGGGGTGAATAAATGAATGCGAGGATAGAAATGGTGGGAAAGAGGGCAGTTCTTAACGTTTTGATAGTCGCTTGTATCGACCCTATGTCCAACTTCTTGCGAAGCATGATTTGTTGTCCATTTTCCCTTAGTTTTTGTTTTCATTTGTAATGCAAACAAATGTGTTTCCTTGCTTGTATTGTGCTTGTACGAGACCACACTGTAATTTCACCTAACGTGATAATAAAGTATTTTTGACTTTGACTCTTTATACGTACCTCAGTTAGGCTACCTGTTATGGCCATATGGCATGGGGAACGCATAATAATAATAATAATAATAATAATAATAATAATTAACACACCAAAGCCCTGCAAACACAAATTAATGGTCAGGACAACATGCGAGTGACATCGCATCGATGTCGGTTTTGGTCAAGATATGTCGAATGTCGGAAAACAGACCAAAAAACGACATTACTCCGATATCGGGATTGGTCGTGAAAACAGACACACACACACACACACACACACACACACACACACACACACACACACACACACACACACACACACACACACACACACACACACACAAATGACGTCATGCTGATGTTGGATTTTGGTCAAGGGGGGGGGGGGGGAGTGAGTGGTTAGGCCACTCATAGGGGAAGACGGGGTAAAAAGCGCATGGGCGGGTAAGAAGCCCACCCCAATTATCTCATGAAATAAAGAAAATTTCAGTCAAATTTGCCCATGAGACGAATGCTAGACATTAACGCTCGTCTCATGGGCAAAATGAGACTGAAATTTGCTTCATTTCATGAGATAATTGGGGTGGGCTTCTTACCCGCCCATGCGCTTTTTACCCCGTCTTCCCCTAATATGACTTACAACTCACTGTGTTGCCATGGGTAAACAGAAATATCACATGAATAATGTTAACGTGTACCGAGACCTTAAAACAAGCATCAGTATGACGTCGGTTTTTGGTCTGTTTTCCGACATATTATGACACATCCCGACCAATCCCAACCTCGGTGTGACGTCGTTTTTGGTCTGTTTTCTGACATACGACGCATCATGACCAAAACCGACATCAAAGTCGCACGTCGTCCCGACCATTTCTGTTTGCAGGGTTGAAATCTGCCCAAGTTTTCGTTTTTCAATTGCAACTTACACCATTGTAATGAAAGGTGATATTATCAACTTCCTGATCGCTTCTCGGCCTTTTGGCTAAGACAGTGATTCAGGAACATAATTTTTTGTTTATACCGTGGTTGGTTTGTTCAGCCCGTCGTACATGGCGAAAGCCGATACGCGACGTTAAACTGAACTTCCATCCATTGTAATGGTCATAAGAGGATCTAGGGACGCCGGGAAAACCACTAATCCTCCAGAAAATCTTCAGGAGACTGTTCCAGAGCATGAGTAGATATTGCCTTGAATGTCTGGTAGCAAACAGTGGCCCAACAATCTGTCAACTGTTTAAAAGTTGTTGTTTTATTTGGAATAACACATCCACTGATCCATATCCCCATTGGCAGTCACGTGACAGTTTAAAATTGATTTTTGTTCTTCAATTTTACGGTCAGAAAATGCTGAACTTTCGTTTTGACATGAAATAAAACTAATGATTTGGTTATTGAACCCATGGTGAGATTAGAAAGTCAATATGTTATTATCCCCTACTTCATTGAGCAGTTTTTAATACTATACCACAGATTTTTTTTTTATAAAATGAAGCGACTTTGTACAGTGGTTCACGGGAAATTGCACGGACATACAACTAAGAAAGAAAGAGCACACATATTAAAAGATGTAACAAGCGACAGAAAGACATACACAAGACCTATAGCTTTCGAAGGAAGACCAATAACAGCGTGATGACAATGTTTTTTTCTATGGTAACGATAATGATGGAGGAGAGTGATAACTATGATCGTAGGATACCAAGAAGAACAGTATCACTACCACCATTATCATAATAATAATAATAATTAACATTTATAGAGCGCCCTTTCTCTCATGAGCTCACGGCGCTTCACAATCACCATCATCATCATCATCACCATCACCATCATCATCATCAATGTCTGTTCGTGCGTGTATGCATGCGCGTGACTGTCTGTCTGTCTATGTGTGTGTTGCATGCATGCACGTGGCTTGCTTACTTGAAGGAAAGCCTGATAGACAGAGCTGAAGCTGTGGTCAGCGTGGTGGAAGATCTGCCTGTTCCCGTGCAGGATACCAATGCCCTGGGTCTGCCCCGATACACAATGACTGTCCCTGAAATGCTCCCTGCAATGGTCCGTGCGGTAGTTCATGGAACAGCTCAGCCAGAAAAGGTGCTCTGGAACAAAAACAAACAAATGATGTCAAATATAATGACTTGAGTAAAATGAAACAAAAAAAGTGCAATTATTATGGTATTACCCTACATGGGTGAGGTCCCAAGAACGCACAGCAAAAACGACGTGGTAAAAACAATAAACTAGGTCTACTGAAAGTGTGAAGAAATCTGCTACACGTTTTTGTTTGTGGCTCAAGCCACAAACCTATAACTCACTTTGTCGGTCGGTCGGTCTGTCGTTCCAAAATTGTCGCACATTTTGATAAAATTGTCGCACTTCAAATCGAGGCTACACTTCAAAATTAATTGAGGCCGCTCTTTAAAATGATGTATTTTAAAAGCGTACAAAATAATAAACGTACGTAATACAGACACTACAACAGACACGACGAGTATGCGGTGCTTCTTTTGATGAGTATAAGTAGGATACATAGTTTTAAATGTTTTCCAAAATATATAAAAAGTTACGAAATGGTGCAGAGATAACATTCTGGGCCTGTATTCACATTGAGATAGCATGAGACTTAGCATGATGCTAACTTAGAAGCTCTTCCAATGTCCTATAGGATTTAATAGGACTTTTGGAAGAGCTTCTAAGTTAGCATCATGCTAAGTCTCATGCTATCTCGACATGAATACAGGCCCTGGTTTACAGATTAAAATTATTGAAAATCCAGGGGAGGTAACTCATGATTGGAGTGGTAAAAATAGACCGCGTGCCACCAACTATTGCGATTTCGCGCTTGTTATATGGTCACTTCAATTTTCACTTCTTTTTTTTTATAAATGAAAGACCTTTATTTGTATACGTACATAGGCGCATATGCACGCAGAGTCAGGAATAGGCCTACTACGGCTACATAGGGCTACGTTGGATCACTCACACACACACACACACACACACACACACACACACACACACACACACACACGTACACACACACACACACACATACACACACACACACACACACACACTCTCTCTCTCTCTCTCTCTCTATCTCCAATCTCTCTCTCTCTCTCTCTCTCTCTCTCTCTCTCCCTCCCTCTCTCTCTCTCTCTTATTTTTCCTTGGCACAAGAAAGGGGACTACAGAAAAGCAGAAAATGATCGTGGAATATCACTATTAAACTCCCCTGGCCTAGTAAAGTGTACAGCACTATTCTGAACAACAGACGACTAAAAGCCTTTACTGACACAAGAGAGAGTATACCAGAGGCACAAGCGGGATTTAGAAAGGTTCATAACACAACATATAATAGCTATATTCTCACTTCAGTCATTACTAATGATTAGTTCAAAAATAGATCAGTAAAAAAAAGGAGGACGTTTTGATACCATTTTTGTTGATTTCTCTAAAGCCTTCGACAGTGTTGTCAGATCAAATTTACTTTATCTTCTCTTACAGAAAGGAATAGGGGAAGACGGGGTGAAAAAAGCGCATGGGCGGGTAAGAAGCCCACCCCAATTATCTCATGAAATAAAGAAAATTTCAGTCAAATTTGCCCATGAGACGAATGCTAGACATTAACGCTCGTCTCATGGGCAAAATTTGACTGAAATTTGCTTCATTTCATGAGATAATTGGGGTGGGCTTTCTTACCCGCCCATGCGCTTTTTACCCCGTCTTCCCCTACAGAGTGGCCCTACATGGGGCAATGTTCCAAACATTGTCTAGTATGTACAAACAAGTAAAAGCCGCAACAGGAGTGGGCTACAGTATTACAGATTACTTTGATTGTACGTCAGGAGTTAGACAGAGCTGTATTCTCATATTTAACAAGTATTTAACCCTTTCACCGCCAGCCGTATTTCATGCAAGAATTCCCATTAAAGTTACCTGGATAGAGAAAAAAAAATCCATCTGCAGTATTGGGGATTCTTCTGTGACATATATAAAATAAGGATCTATCCTTACTTCCCCAAACTAAGACTATAGGGTCTTTGGATAATAGACCCCAATTTGATGCCTTTTAGGGGAAGACGGGGTAAAAAGCGCATGGGCGGGTAAGAAGCCCACCCCAATTATCTCATGAAAGGAAGCAAATTTCAGTCTCATTTTGCCCATGAGACGAGCGTTAACGTCTAGCATTCGTCTCATGGGCAAATTTGACTGAAATTTTCTTTATTTCATGAGATAATTGGGGTGGGCTTCTTACCCGCCCATGCGCTTTTTACCCCGTCTTCCCCTAGTGACATAGGTGTTAAATCACTGTGGTGCTAAAATGCGACTTTGGCGGTGAAAGGGTTAACAGGCAAACCAATGAACAAAGCATAAAACTGAGATGTAAACATTCGTTTGACATATAGCAAACATATAACATGTAGTTGTACGCAAGGCAATAGATAAGTTATACAGTGTGAGTTCAATATCACACAGGATTTAAGCAGGGATGTAGCCTACACTATGTTTGCCCGCACCATCTTCTTGTATCGGGGAGAGAGAGAGAGAGAGAGAGAGAGAGAGAGAGAAGAGAGAGAGAGAGAGAGAGAGAGAGAGAGTGAGAGAGAGAGAGAGAGAAGAGAGAGAGAGAGAGAGAGAGAGAGAGAGAGAGAGAGAGAGAGAGAGAGAGAGAGAGAGAGAGAGAGAGAGAGTAGAAGTGTTAACAAAATAACTTCATCAGTGTCCGGTTTGCTGCAAGGGTGTTCAATCACAAAGTCGTCTGACTCTAACATAAGCACATCTCCACAGATTTTGGCAAATCCCAAACTGGCATGGTGACAAGAATACAATTTCTTTACTTCAAAATTACCACAAAACACCAATGGTTTCAAGCTTTGGATATTTTATTTCACCTCTTCGTCAGGAAGATGAGTAAAACAAAAACCCTGACATGAAATAAAAGTTTCAAAGGTACAGCTAAAAAGAAAACAAAAGAAAAGCAGGGGAGAGCACAAGAATATAATTTGAATAAGTTATCACAGCTTGTTCAATGTGTCACGTGCTGCTTCTCGTCACGTGACCCCCCCCCCCCCCCAGAAAAACACACAGAAAGAGAGACAGACAGACAGACACTGAGACAGACTGACAGACACTGAGACAGAAAATACCTGGATGAAAATGTAGGTAGATATTGTAAAGATCCTGATCCACCAGTAGCAGCTTGTTGCGGTATTTCTGACTGTAGGTTAAAACACGCTCGCTGAAGTTGGATTTTCGTAGCCTGGTCAGATTCATCAGTATCACGCCTGAATTCACGCCTGAGACAAGAAAAAAGAACGAGGAACGAAAAGAAGGAAGGAAGGAAGGAAGAGCAAGGATGGAAGCAAAGAAGGGAAAGAAAAAGGGAAAGAAATAAACAAAGATACAAAGCAAAACACGCTTGAGTGAAGTTGGGCCTTCGGAGACGGGTCAGATTCATGAGTACTCGTACCACGCCCGAATTCACACCCAAGACAAATAAGAAAGGAATGTAATAAAAGAAGGACGGAAGAAACTTGGGAAGGATGTAAAAAAAATTAAAAAGAATAAAATAAGCAAAATAGAACATCGGTAAACGTAATAAGCTTACATGTGCATAATTCTCCGTAAGAATGTTTATTCTAATGACATTAAGCTCACGTACACATTATACGCGGAAACGCCATGCGCTTATCCGTAAATAAGTAGAAGAAAGAAGAAAAAAAAGCGGACAGGTTTCCGCGCAGAAACGCGTCCGCTTATTTTTTCCTTCTTTCTTTTACTTTATAGGGGTTTCCGCGCGGAACATTCGCGTATGTGCGTACGTGCGCTAACGCTTTGTGCACTTGTTTAACTGTTTACATGTTATATATTACACAACAAATAATGATCACTTACTGCATATCGTGCGCATTTATAATTCTTGCTAGGCACTAGGGGAAGACGGGGTAAAAAGCGTATGGGCGGGTAAGAAGCCCACCCCAATTATCTCACGAAATAAAGAAAATTTCAGTCAAATTTGCCCATGAGACGAATGCTAGACATTAACGCTCGTCTCATGGGCAAAATGAGACTGAAATTTGCTTCATTTCATGAGATAATTGGGGTGGGCTTCTTACCCGCCCATGCGCTTTTTACCCCGTCTTCCCCTACTACACAAAAGAATGTACATTTATTACTAGACGTACAATCCCTGAATAATCATGGCTACAGACAGTTCCCATGCACAATCAAACACACAAATACCATTTCACATTAATAATAATGGGCATTTCTAGCGCTTAATCTTAAATAAGCCCTAAGCGCTTACAATATTAAATAAGTTTTTCATAAATTAATAAACCATCAATACAAACAAGTGAACATGAAAAATATGTTAAACTCAAGCGCACACAAAACTACACACACACACGCGCGCATATATGAGTGTATTCTGTACTTATAACAACACATATTGCCAGTGATGTCCCGGTGTCCAGGTCATTGGAAATAGCTCTGAGAATTCCCCTGCCAGGTCAAAATAATGTCCCATTGAAATTTGACACTGGCGAATTTTGTACCAATTATTTCAGCAAGAGACAAGACATTTTGTCCAATTGATTTTTGTTGTTGCTTCAGTACAGATTATCCTATTACTTCAATGCACATATATATTTAATTCCACCTAGTACACACACTAACACCAGTGAAGTTAGTGAATCTGGGTGGGTTTTTTAAAAATATTGGAACTGTGATCTTTTTATTTACTGTTTAACTTTTCACGTGCCACTACATAGGCCTACGCATTCCATTTTACTGGACACATACATATTGTGGCTTGTGACTTGTTAGGTTAGGTTAGGTTAGGTACTTTATAGTCACAGAGGCGTCTCTGTGAAATTCGGGTTGCTCCCACCTGGAGAGCGCGTCGCAGCCAGAGGCGCGCCACCCTTTTTTTTTTTCTTTTTTTTTTGCATGCGATTTTTTGGTGTGACTGATGAAGAAGGACGGGAGGGGGGTACATTTTGACCAAATGACAACTTTTTCGTTGCCACTGGGTTTAGCGTGTGCTAAGTGCTTGAGCGCACGGGACCTCGGTTTATCGTCTCATCCGAAAGACTCCACGTTCAGACCGCAAGGCCTAGTGCAAAGTGAGAGGAAAAATCCCCTGTACCCAGGTTCGAACTCGGGTTTACTTGACACGAAGCGAGCGCGCTACCACTGTGCCACTGTCCACTGAGTACTGAGTCTCTGTCTTACCCGAGGGGTATACGAAGGGAGTCCTGGTCCGTGTCTTGTACCATCCACCTGGGCCTGTTTTCTTCTCATGGTTCGGGGCCAGCGCCATGATGTTGGAGGCATTGAACAGGGAAAAGGTTTTCCACACGTGAGCTACAGAGGTCAGAAACAGAGTGTCTGTGTCCACGTAGATCAAAGAGTCCACGTCCGGCAGCAGAGACTGCAATACAGTTTCAGGGATCATCCGCTAAAGCGCTGCAGAACGAGAAGGAACGCTTAACACTTAGGAAATGCGCACAAGTTGGCTGAGATTGCTCCAGTCGATTGAATCGTCAGTGTGTGTGTGTGTGTGTGTGTGTGTGTGTGTGTGTGTGTGTGTGTGTGCGTGCGTGTGTGTGTGTGTGTGCGTGTGCGTGCGTGCGTGCGTGCACACACACACACACACACACGAATCACGCGGAATTTCACAAACAACTAGCGCAACGCCTAGTACCGGTAACGCCGAGTACCGGTAATACGCAGTACCGGTAATGCCAAGTACCGGTAATGCTGAGTACCGGTTTTGCTGGGTCCACGAAATATTATATTATTACTTTTGTCTTTCTCCCCCCTTCTATTTTTTTCTCTCATCCCGTTCTACAAATTTTGAAAATGTATAGGCCTATGTTTGATAAATTGTAACCAAATGTGTCATGGAATTCTTTGTACATAATTATGTTCATTCTCTGGTGTTTAAGAGACGATATGTTCTGCACATTGTGTATGTGCTGCTTTGCACTTTAGGGCGAAGCAACATTACGGGTACGTACGCATTCATGTGACTCTCTTTTCTTTACATGCCTTTTCTTTTCGCCTAAAATGTGAATGGTGTGTTTGTGTTTGTTTGTTTGTTTGTGTGTGTGTGTGTGTGTGTGTGTGTGTGTGTGTGTGTGTGTGTGTGTGTGTGTGTGTGTGTGTGTGTGTGTGTGTGTGTGTGTGTGTGTGTGTGTGTGTGTGTGTGTGTGTGTGTATGTGTGTGTGTATGTGTGTGTGTGTATGTATGTGTGTATGTGTGTGTGTGTATGTGTGTGTGTGTGTGTGCGCGTGCACGCGTGTGTGTTCCTGCATCTGTAATTTTGTGTGATTCTCTCTCTCTCTCCCTCTCTCTCTCTCTCTCTCTCTCTCTCTCTCTCTCTCTCCCTCCCTCTCTCTCTCTCTCTCTCTCTCTCTCTCTCTCTCTCTCTCCTCTCTCTCTCTCTCTCTCTCTCTCTCTCTCTCTCTCTCTCTCTCCCCCTCCCTCTCTCTCTCCCTCCCCCGCTCTCTCTCTCTCTCTCTCTCTCTCTCTCTCTCTCTCTCTCTCTCTCTCTCTCTCCCTCTCTCTCTCTCTCTTTCTCTCCCCCCCTCTCCTCTCTCTCTCTCTCTCTCTCTCTCTCTCTCTCTCTCTCTCTCTCTCTCTCTCTCTCTCTCTCTCTCTCTCTCTCTCTCTCTCTCTCTCTCTCTCTCTCTCTCTCTCTCTCATCTCTTCATTTCGGTGTCTGTCTATCTGTCATTTTGTCTCAGTCATTGTTTTTTCCCCAAAACTTCTTCTCCTCCTCTCCCTTACCACGATGGTTACTTTTGTTAATATTTTGTACATGATTATCGTATTGTGCTTGCAGAACATAATAATATACGTCTTTTGTCCATATTTTTCATTGCAAACTGATTTTTTGTTTACAGTTTTTGTTTTTCATCTTGTTTGCTTCAGTTGTGTTTCTCATTTATTAATGACGTCAGGATTTTTTTTTTTAAAGAAGAAGCTTTGTTTAGCTTATTCCTTTATCGTCAAAAAAGATCATTTTGACTTGACTTGACTTGGAAATCTTTTTGAAAGTGTTTCTTGAAAAAAAGGCAGCAGAATGGACCGGTAAGGCAGAAAGATAGTAGATGACAGTATGCAAAGGGAAAAGGCAGAGTCAAAGAGAGTGGCAGATTAGAGGAAGTTACAAGCACAGAACTTCCAGAAGGTGGGGGAACTATTTATACAAAAGACACCCACCCACCCCCCGGTATCCCCACGGGGGAGTCTTAAATACAACTTTGCCCAAAATGCATAGCATAAACAAACAAAACTCACGTGCAGAAACATTCGTTGAAAAGCACAGGGTCTCCAGAAGACCTTTATCCACCAGGCGGAGTCCTGGTCGGCGGGGAAGGAGATGTTGTGCAGGCGATACTCTAGCCTGTGAAGGTACTGCTGAGGCCACTTCATGAACTGTCCGCAAAAATAAGCATCAAACTGTCACCCCCTCCCCCCTCTTCCCCTCCCCCGC
>CM065682.1:27282933-27430433 GCA_017654935.2 Phymorhynchus buccinoides
AAAGTACACATCCGCAAAGTGGATGAATCTCGACTGTGTGGTCCCAGTCTTCCCATCAAGTCCACGGCACACTCAATCTGGGTAGGAACCGGCCTGGGCCAAAAAAAAACAAGACCCTGGTGGGATTCGAACCCAAGACCTCCCAGCCACTAGACCGCGACACACTACCACTTCGCCACGGCAGCTGGTTAATATAAATGTTGACGTTGTTTGTATTCAATTTTAAAATCACTTTTTTTTGTATATCTTCCCGGTAACATCTGTGTGAAGAATGGGCTTGCTGTTTGTTCGTGGATGCGTGCGCTCTAAGTTTGTTTTTGTCTGAGCGTGCGCGCACGCGCGCGCGTGTGTGTGTGTGCTCGCGCGGGTGCGGGTGTGCGTGTGTGTGTGTGTGTGTGTGTGTGTGTGTGTGTGTGTGTGTGTGTGTGTGTGTGTGTGTGTGTGTGTGTGTTCATGCGTTTGGGTGGGCGTGCGTGCGCGTGTATCTGTGTGTGTGTGTGTGTGTGTGGTTGGGTTGTTCGTGCGTCTCTCTATGTGTGCAATCGCGTGCGCGCGTGTGTGTCCTGACACTGTGTGTGGTGGTGTGTTGTGGGTGTGGGTGTGTGCAAGGCTACTTCGCGTTAGCTCTGAGGTTGTTTGTTTTCTTGTTTAATATTTCTTGTTTAATTATTTATTTTTAATCAATGTAAATGTTTTGTAAAGCGCTTAGAGCCCTTACTGAGAATAGGCGCTATAAAAAAAACACCGCATTATTATTATTATTATTATTATTATTATTATTATTAATGTTTCGATTAATAAGAACTATCTTGATTATTAAAAAAAAAAAAAAAATCGGGACTTTCCTGGTATTGCAGTACCTCCAGGATCGTCCCACTATTTTATTATAGTTATTAATGTCCCATATGTGCCTGTTCCAGGCCGGAGGACGTTAAACGAACTTTCACTTAATTTTTAAAACCAAGTATCAAATTTCTTTTTTGAATGATTACATAAGCATATTTTATACAGAACAGCATCAAGACGCAAAGACTCACCAAACACTTACCTCCGTATTAATGGTGTGCTGTTTTCTCTTTGATGAGTTCTTAAACCTGTACCCACAGAATACGATAGTCGTTGTCCATTTCGGACAAGATACGACTTTCTGTCCTTTTCCAGTAATGCCAGGTTGAACACCACAATGGATATCACACAAAACACGGAAAGAGTTACCACAACTAAACCTAATTTCCTTACACCCATTTTTATTAATAAGGATTATATTCTAATTGCAATTGTTGTACACATTCTTTGATAAATCGTCTTTGCAAAGTCTTCTTTTTTTTTTTAATACAAAAAAACCCAGAAGTAAAACCTGTACGTTCACAGTTGATTTTTCTTCACTATTCAATCATTTTTGTTCAGTATTAATGTCCTTTTTTCTTACACTCGCACACATATACACGTACACACACACATAACGCACTCGGGATCTCGTAACACATTAATGTTGTCTTTTTTTTAGAGGAAAGAAAGCGAAAGGCAAACACGGTTGGGTGTGGGTGGGGCTTAATGTGCGTGCGAGGCAGGCGAAAGGAACCTCGGACACGAATCCCGAAACAAAACAAAGTGTAGGCTCAACACGCTAGAGCTGGGTCACGTTGCGAAAAGGAAAGTGTCAGGGAACGTTTGCGTTAAATAAAAAAACCCACCGTTCTGTGCAACCCATGCTTTTGCCGGTTGCGATGAAAACCGATTTGCAACTTTACAAAAAGATTCTTTCGAATGTTTTCCTGGCAAGGCACACAATCCTGTATTATCTCGCATACATTGTGGGCTTACGGACATGGATGAAAGCAAAATTTATCTAATTCCTGAAATGCAGTAGAACATGAGTAGTAGTAGTAGTAGTAGTAGTAGTAGTAGTAGTAATAGTGGTAGTAGTAGCAGCAGCACTAGTAGTAGTAGCAGTAGCAGCAGCGGCAGCAACAGCAGTAGTAGTCAAATCAAATCAAATCAACTTTATTTCAAAAAAACCTGGGGGCACAAGAAAATGCATACACGTACCATTCACACCTGCGGCATCAAACATTACAAACAATAGCCCAAAAGACACCATAACAGTACACATCAACATAGTATTACATAGGCTCCAAACAAAAACCACAACAAAAACCAACTAAAACACTTTTTTTTTAAACAGTACTCATCACCATATAGACAGGCACATTATACCATCATGTTGTTGTTGTTGCTGTTATTGTTGTTGTTGTTGTTGTTAGTAGCAGTAGTTGTTGTTGTCGTCGTCATCGTCATCACCATAGTAGTAGTATTTAAAGGGAACATTAAGTCCAAAGACGAGTCACCTTTACATTAATATCCATGTGTAATAAACAATCGCTGTGCATTTTTTTCTATTCAAAAGTCTTTCAAATGGAAATAAATCAACTTTAAAGTGCAGAATTGTAGGCCCCAAGGTCGTTGCCATGTTGCCACTGTTAAGAGTAGATGCCCCCTGAATATGACGTCACACACTCAGTTTACTATGACTAGTCCGTGCTTGGGCAGTAAGCCTAAAAGGTATATGTACATGTATTGCATGCATGCGCGCGCGCGCGTGTTTGTGTGTGTGTGTGTGTGTGTGTGTGTGTGTGTGTGTGTGTGTGTGAATCAGGTTAGAGAGAGAGACAGAGAGACAGAGAGACAGAGACAGAGAGAGAGTGTGTCTGTTCTTTGTTAACTGAAAACTGCAACAGACAGATTAATTAAGAGCTTCTTAGTCTTCCTTCTTTTCCTTAGCTTCTCAATGTGTAGCAGGTCAGTGTTGCTGTTGAATTAAGTCACTTTGTTCCTGGTTTTATCTTAATAGACTATGAGAAGTCTAAGGGAAACTGAGTCTGTGACGTCACAACCTATAACAAAATGGTGGCCTCCATAAACCTTCAACCTGGCACATTCCAATTGCGTTTTTTCGTTGATCTTAATTAATAGCGTATGTTTATTTGCAGATGCAAGCCTATTTACTTATAATCTTACAATAGAGATCAACTTCTATGTGGACTTTATGTCCCCTTTAAGAAAAGAAATGAACGTTGCTTATCAGAAGCAGCAGTATTTGTAGGGGAAGACGGGGTAAAAAGCGCATGGGCGGGTAAGAAGCCCACCCCAATTATCTCATGAAATGAAGCAAATTTCAGTCTCATTTTGCCCATGAGACGAGCGTTAATGTCTAGCATTCGTCTCATGGGCAAATTTGACTGAAATTTTCTTTATTTCATGAGATAATTGGGGTGGGCTTCTTACCCGCCCATGCACTTTTTACCCCGTCTTCCCCTATGTGTGTTTGAAATTTAAAAACAAATGGAATCAATAATTGTTTTAAATCGGACACCACAGTTGTTGTTGTCATACCCTGGCTAAAAGACTCCAGGGATCATCCCAACAGCCGAAGCACTTGAACACTATGGTACAAATGCATGAGCTAGGGATGAGAACATTACGTGTGTGGTCGTTTTTGATTACCCAGCCACATGGGCAGCCACACTTCGACTTCGGAAGATTTTGGAGACTGATGATATCATGCTAGGAGCTTGTCATGGCTAAAGACAATCCCCGCATAGCTATGCAGAGCATAGCAACATTGTGATGTAGCCTTGGTGTTCTAGCCTATGTCAATCGATCTGACACAGCCTTAAGCCAAAGCGAGGACACCACAGTTAAAATTGAAAGCTTTACCGGAGCGCTTTTGTCTACGCAAAGTCCTTTTGCACGTAATCTGTTGTTACAACTCGTTTTACTGTAAAGTACCTTGTATAAGCCCATGTTCGTTTAAACGCCCATCCCCAACTTTGGAGCAATTTTCGTGTACAGGGGTACTTACCGAATAAACGCCCACCCCCTGTTTTAGAGCAAAATTCGTTCATAGGGGTATGCACCTTGTAAACGTCCACCCCCTACTTTGAATCATGGGGGTGGGGGTACTTGGGCAAGTCAACACCTGTAAGATATTGCTTCTTAGTCATATTTCTTTCCTGACTTGTCTAAAATAAAAACAAGCATTTCAGGACTATGGTATGAAACGTTATGACATCATCCATGTCATCACACTTCCTGTAGTAGACTTGGGACCAGGCAGGGAAAGGGTTAACCCTTTTACCGTAGTAGACTTGGGACCAGGCAGGGAAAGGGTTAACCCTTTTACCGCCCGAAAATTTTGAGCAAACAAAATCTGTCACATTTTCTTGGGTAAAGAAAAGTTGGCGTCTGCCATGCTGTGAATCCCACTATGACATGTATCAAATAAGGCCTCCCACAATCTCCCCAAATCCACAACATAAAGTCAGTGGATAACAGATCGTAATTGTATGCCTTTTAGTGGCATGGGTGTTAAATCAATGGGGTGCAGAAATGCGATATCAGCGGCGAAAGGGTCCAAAAAAAACAGTCTTGGCCTCTCTGAGAGAGTCAGTATTTTTCATTTTGTTTCTAAAAGCATCCTTCACTATCCTTCACTCACACACATAACCCACTTCCCCCCAACACCTCATGCGCCCGCACACACATGCACGCACGCCCACACACAAGTGCGCGAGTATGCACACACACACACACACACACACACACACACACACACACACACACACACACACACACACACACACACACACACACACACACACACACTTCTATCTCTATTTTATTGTTTCGCTCTCATGCTCAGATGCTCTCATACACATCACACACAACCACTCCCTATCGTGTAGGGGTTGTTGCCTGTCCGTCGTTTCCGACAATGACTGGCAGTTAAATAGCAGATGGGACAGCTGCTCTCCGGCGGACTGGGCTAAAATGTTTATAGTGGAGAAGCCTTGCCCAGGGTACATCCCCACTCTCTCGGCCAAAGGGATTTTAGGACGAGGATTGGCGTTGGGGAGGATCCCCAAAGGCCAACCAATCCCATTGGCCGCAGCACTAGAGCCAGTGCAAATGCCCCCTAGTTAGAGAGTCAGAGTCTTCCACGAAAGACTAAGCTGTACCATGATATTCCAATACTGTAGAATATCACTATAGTACAGCTCTCACTTACTATTGGCCCTTTCTACAGGCAAAGGGGTACTTACCTAATAAACGCCCACCCCCTACTTTTGGACCGATTTTGTGAGGGGAGGGGGGGGGCTTATACAAGGTACTTTACAGTACTTTCGCGATATTTACTTTTTAGATGAAAAGCTAGACATGGCAGCTAAGCATGGTTATGGTTCCGAATGCCTTGATTTCTCCCTAGCTTTGCACGAACCGTGCAAAACTAACTTCAGCTAAAATCGCATAGTTGGAAAACTCCAAAATAGCATGAAACATTACGATAATCAAGAACATTTGGATATTAAAGGGATTAGAAATAACGTACTTTAGTTTAAGCAGAAAAAAACCCCTTTCATTAATGCATAGATGTTAAAGGGATTAGAAATAACGTACTTTAGTTTAAGCAGAAAAAAAATACTTTCATTAATGCATAGATGGAAATTAGATGCTTTTAAAACAGAATATATGAAAAGCATAGTTTGCGTGTTTGGAAACGAAATAACTCCTTATATTATTTCATGTGATGACATAACGGAATGTATTCCTGTTCTGCAAAAACATAGCAGTTTTACTCTCTTACTAAAATCATCGAGTCTTACTCAATCCGATTATGTATCATTAGACATTCTCCCTCTTCATTTTAAATTAAGATATAGGGGAAGACGGGGTAAAAAGCGCATGGGCGGGTAAGAAGCCCACCCCAATTATCTCATGAAATAAAGAAAATGTCAGTCAAATTTGCCCATGAGACGAATGCTAGACATTACCGCTCGTCTCATGGGCAAAATGAGACTGAAATTTGCTTCATTTCATGAGATAATTGGGGTGGGCTTCTTACCCGCCCATGCGCTTTTTACCCCGTCTTCCCCTAATAAGGCAATATTTATGTTCAAAATTATGTAAGGCTATGCTCCTCCTTCTCTACAAGAAAAATTTCAATTCAACATGAAACATCTTCCTCATAGACTGATGTTACCTCTTCCCAAATTAGATTTATTCAAATCTAGCTTACAATATGCAGGAGGTCTCCTTTGGAACGGCATTTCTTCCCAATTTAACGTTCATGTTTGTTTAAACACATTCAAAAAAAGATATCATCAAATACTCATGAACGAACACTCTAGCTCATAATATCCAAGAATGTCTACTTAATATCCTTTTCTAAATATCTCATTTTTTATAATACATGCTTATGTGTTAAGTTTTCTTTTAAGTACATTGTATTTACTATGCATTATTTTTCCTGCATATATTGCTTCATTTCTTCCATTTTATTCTGTTCTTTTATTTTGACCTCCCTCTCTCTGTCGGTATCTGTCTGTCTGTCTGTCTGTCCTTGTCTCAGTCTCGTTAATTGATGTAATTTATTATATTTATATGCCTTGCACGGTGCGTCCGTTTGCGACCTTGATTGAAGGTTGAGTTTTTTTCTTGTATTTTGCGATGTCTTTTTTTTTCTATTTGTATTTTTTTCATTAATTTTCTTTTGGTTCTGAGGGCCGGATGAAAAAAAGCCGGATATTGTGCTTATTCCGCTTTTCCTCAATAAAAAACATTCGTTCGTTCGTTCGTTAGTTTAGAGCGCAGTCCAGTAAGTACATACTTGTGATTTGATTTTGTTTATTTGTTGTTGTTTTTAGTGGGGGTGGAGAGTGGGGCCGGTAAAGAGATGTATACGGTAATTTATTCATGATGTGCAGCGATACTCTGTGAAATGGTGGTCTTGGTTGATAATTGTAGTCTTGGTTTGAATGCTCATAATCTGATCCCATGTATCTTAATGTTACTAGGGGAAGACGGGGTAAAAAGCGCATGGGCGGGTAAGAAGCCCACCCCAATTATCTCATGAAATAAAGAAAATTTCAGTCAAATTTGCCCATGAGACGAATGCTAGACATTAACGCTCGTCTCATGGTCAAAATGAGACTGAAATTTGCTTCATTTCATGAGATAATTGGGGTGGGCTTCTTACCCGCCCATGCGCTTTTTACCCCGTCTTCCCCTATCTTAATATTAGGCGTATGTTATTATGCTTCTGTTGATTGTGTTGTTGATTGCTTTAAATATGTTCCTAATTTAATCCCATGTCTTAATGTTATCGTGCTTTCTGCGATTGTTTTGTGATATGTTTTTAAATTGATTTGATGTTGCACCTGAATGTAATTTCTCTGTTGAGATAATAAAGTATACTTGACTTGACTTGACTTGTGTGCGCACGAGCGTGCGTGTGTCATCACACCACGGGCGGACGAGTGACGAAGATTCCTTTGGTGTAAGGGCCGCAATCCAGTTATGTACTAATCGTAAAAACAAGTTTGTCGCATTTTGGTTGTTTCCCTTCTCCAAACTCCTTCACACACAAATATTGACCCCCAATCGGAATTCAAGGAAATGAGATGGCGGACCAACTGGCCAAGACTGGTAGCAAAAGAACCCAACAATCATCTTCCTCCACTTACCAAGAAACAATATGCTGAACAAGATGTTATTGCATCGCCCTCTGCCAAGGAGGTTCTATTTTGCTTTTGTTTATGTGATTGCTAACCTGATTATCGTTATAAAAAAAAATCTGTAAGGCTATGGTGTTACTGACTTTACAGTATTTTCCATTTTCAAGTTCATCTGTAGAAGAAAAAAGGGGTTTATTAACAGCAGCCAAAAAACAATCTGCTTCTCTGGTCTAAATTAATTTATGTGGGCTAGGTGTGGCTTTCAAAGCACAATACAGTGGAACCCGGTTATAAGGAAATCGAAGGGAAATAATTTTTTGTTTTCTTATATCCGGGTTTTCTTATATCCGATAATCGGATATAAGAAAACATTTTGAATTTTGTTTCTTATAACCGATTTGAATGGGGAAAAGGGGAAAAAATAAAAGAGAAAAGGAGAAAAAATAAAATAAAAGACAAACAGAAACGTAAAACAAAGAGAAAATGCTTTTACCTAATTTGGTGCATGACTAAAAGGGAAAAAATGCAAAGCAAAGGAGGAAAAAAAGAAAGAACAGAGCAGAAAATTAAAAACAAAAATGAAGGCAGACGTGGTGTGAGTTGCATGATGAGCGAGCAAGATAGAGTAACATATTTGTTTAAATGTAAATTTCTGTTTCTTGTTTTTAATCAATATTCTAATTTGGATGTATAACTCATTTTACACAGTGGAAGACAATTTTGTATTTGCGTTTGTACAATGCCAATGGACAATAAAGAAATTTGCGACCTATGACTCATGTTTTACATCACAAAATCAAAATACAGCAAAACTCGGTTATAAGAAAATCGAAGGGAGACCATTGTTTTAGCTTATTACCATATCCAAGTTTTCTTATATCTGAAACTCGGACATGAGAAAACATTTTGAAGGTTTTTTTCCTGATAACCAAATTGAATGGGGAAAAGGGAAAAGAGAAAAGAAAAAGAAAAGAAAAGGAGGACAGAAAAACAAAACAAAGAGAAAATCCTTTTTCCTAATTTGATGCATTTCTTACATCATAAAATCAAAATCATCTACTAAGAAGAAGATTTAAAGGTGCCTACAACCACTCAAACTAACAAGCTTTTTTCTTCTTCTTTTTACTGTTATCAAATGCGTACCCATTCACCTTTCTTGTACTGAACTATTACCATTTACTGTCCACCCATGCAGCTTTTTATCAATCGTTTGCTTTTGTTTATGTGGATTTTCATCCACATATTCAGTTATTTGAATTTATCTTCTTAAAGAAATGGATTGCCTTTTCCTCTCTGCCATTGCTGCTGAAAATAAAAGGATGGACAGTCTCTCTACCACCAACACTAAAGTACAGACACTCATATTTTTTTTTTTTTCTTCTCCTCAACATTTATTTTGCACAGAATACTGAAGGAAAGTATGGAATAAAGGAACAAAAACAACTCAATTAGTCTTGCAATCAAGTGCCTGTACTGTTTAGACTGTCTGTGACGCAACTGGTATGGGGTAAACTTTCCCTTTTTGGAATGACTTCAATTTTCTCGGAACATCCTTTCAGTTCAGGTCCAACTCACTTTTAAAGACACACTGACCCAACACGATTAAGTCTCTTGTTTTTTCTGGGTAGCTGTGACCCACATACAAACTTCCACCAAGTGTTTGTAAACCGAAAGCAGCTGTTTCTAGTTGTCTGGTGGTGTAAGATGCAAGTATGGCTGATGATTACACTACGGTACTGAACCCGAAGTAAAAGGGCAAGTCACACTTGTAAACCGAAAGCAGCTGTTTCTAGTTGTCTGGTGGTGTAAGATGCAAGTATGGCTGATGATTACACTACGGTACTGAACCCGAAGTAAAAGGGCAAGTCACACTTGTAAACCGAAAGCAGCTGTTTCTAGTTGTCTGGTGGTGTAAGATGCAAGTATGGCTGATGATTACACTACGGTACTGAACCCGAAGTAAAAGGGCAAGTCACACTTGTAAACCGAAAGCAGCTGTTTCTAGTTGTCTGGTGGTGTAAGATGCAAGTATGGCTGATGATTACACTACGGTACTGAACCCGAAGTAAAAGGGCAAGTCACACTTGTAAACCGAAAGCAGCTGTTTCTAGTTGTCTGGTGGTGTAAGATGCAAGTATGGCTGATGATTACACTACGGTACTGAACCCGAAGTAAAAGGGCAAGTCACACTTGTAAACCGAAAGCAGCTGTTTCTAGTTGTCTGGTGGTGTAAGATGCAAGTATGGCTGATGATTACACTACGGTACTGAACCCGAAGTAAAAGGGCAAGTCACACTTGTAAACCGAAAGCAGCTGTTTCTAGTTGTCTGGTGGTGTAAGATGCAAGTATGGCTGATGATTACACTACGGTACTGAACCCGAAGTAAAAGGGCAAGTCACACTTGTAAACCGAAAGCAGCTGTTTCTAGTTGTCTGGTGGTGTAAGATGCAAGTATGGCTGATGATTACACTACGGTACTGAACCCGAAGTAAAAGGGCAAGTCACACTTGTAAACCGAAAGCAGCTGTTTCTAGTTGTCTGGTGGTGTAAGATGCAAGTATGGCTGATGATTACACTACGGTACTGAACCCGAAGTAAAAGGGCAAGTCACACTTGTAAACCGAAAGCAGCTGTTTCTAGTTGTCTGGTGGTGTAAGATGCAAGTATGGCTGATGATTACACTACAGTACTGAACCCGAAGTAAAAGGGCAAGTCACACTTGTAAACCGAAAGCAGCTGTTTCTAGTTGTCTGGTGGTGTAAGATGCAAGTATGGCTGATGATTACACTACAGTACTGAACCCGAAGTAAAAGGGCAAGTCACACATTAGGAGCCATTTTGTCCTGAAGAAAAGAAAGAGTGATTGAATGATTGTACACGCGAGCGCGCGCACACACCCACACCCACATGCTCTCTCTCTCTCTCTCACACACACACACACGCTCGCTTTTATCAATAAATAGACATGACCATGCCATATTTGCACTGTATTTTATTCATATGTAAATGTGTATGCGTATTCTTTCTCCCCTCCTCTCTCTCTCTCTACCGGACAAAACTTAAAAGCATTAAACATCCGTTCGTTTGTTCGTTCTCTCTGTACTGGCCATTAAAAAGATGTACGATTTTGTCTAACTTTTTGTTTGTTTGCGGGGTTTTTTTTAAGAGGGGAGGGGGTGGGTGGGTCATTGTTATAACTGAGATTGGGAGTAGCGGCCTCATAAACTGTTTAATGTATTCAGTAACTCGTTTTTGATTAAAAATAAATGAGTGTACTGAAGCTATTGTCTAAAAGCAGAATGTCATTATTATTGTAAAAAGAGAGAGAATGTGTGTGTGAGTGTGCGTGCGTTTGTGTGAGCATGCGTGCGCGCATGTGTGTGTGAACATTCTGACAAATAAATATGAGTTGCCATAAGTGAAACTACTGATGTGAGTACTGGTAAAAAAAACGGTTAGAAAAAAAACAGGTTCAGAATTTTGAACCGGTTCTCAGATCTATTCATAATATGCATGCCCAGCATACTTTTTTTGTCATTTTTGTTATATGGCATTTTTATTGTTTTATTTGTATGTAATTGGCTTTATATTGAGAAAATACATTGAAATTGGTGTAGAAGGACTTAAACTTTGCAGAATGTTTTTTTAGGTGTGTTTAGAGGCAAAAATACAGAATGTACACATCGTGGATAGGAAAATTGTTTTATTTACTTTGACACTGTTTGACACAAATCTAATCACTGGGGAGCTTTCAAATTTCACCCAAACCAAGAAAATTAACAGTTTTGTTGCATGAACCAAACAGAAAGCAGGTATGTCTATTAGATATTTTCCTACGGTTGCTCGCATTACAAGAAAAAAATGTGGTTGGAAAAAAACCCCATTAAAAATTTGTTTTACTGCACAAGAGAAGCCCGATTTGAGATTCATGCAACAGGCCACAGTGTAAAAACGAAGTGTGCAAAATGTTAAGTCTTTATCTCAATTAGTTCTTGCGATATCATTTGCAAACCACATTATGTGAACATTTCGTGATCATTCTATATTTTCGACTCTAAAAACTCACAAAAATGTTTTTGGCAAAGCTTAAGCCCTTCTACGTCAATTTCAATGTATTTGTTCTCAATATAAAGCCAGTCACTAAATTACCGACATCTTATTTCAGTGTGTTGTCTCTGCCTGCGCATGTCTCTGTCTTCACTCTCTGTCTCTGTCTCTGTGTGTCTCTCTCTCTCTCTCTCTCTCTCTCTCTCTCTCTCTCTCTCTCTCTCTCTCTCTCTCTCTCTCTCTCTCTCACACATGCTTCCATTGTCTCATATCACATCACAGATCCAAAATTCTAAGAACTATTTTGAATTTCTTTTTGTTGTCACCTTTCTTGTGTTAAAAAAAAGATTTGATGGTTGTTTTTTGGGTTTAAAAAAAATTTAACTGACAAAATCAGGATCATTGTTATGGACAATTCTGTCCATTTTGAGCATGACTAATTCAATTTTTTTGTCTGTAGAGGTTGACATATACACTATGTCACACACAGACAGACACACAAAAATGCACAGACCCTTCTTCCCATTGCAATACACTTCTGTTCTTATTGAACTGGAAGCACGGATCGGAGAGCACAAAAAGTATAACAAATATTTTACAAAACTTGTGGAAACTGGCACAAAAAGGAGGAACAAAAACACAGAAAACGACAGAAATAGGTAGGAGTACACAGGAAAAAGGCACTAAAACATGATGATGCTTTTGACACACAAACCATTGTCCACAGAATTCAACCCCATACTTCACACAGATCAAAACTATGTGAAAATAACAGTTTATTGGCTTCAAGAATAAACCTACAAGAAATGAAATAAATACAGTAACAAAAAATTAACATCTCTATCACTCACTGATCATTTGGTCCATGGTAAACAGGGAAGCTGGGGGGGGGGGGGTTCAAAAAGGGAAGATTCAAATCGGTTCTATGTACAAGTGCATAGTCCAAGTGATGTAATCAGGACACCAAAGCACGGTACACCCGGAACAGGCTATAAAACCATAACCCAGGTTTAGCCAAATGCAATGGGCAACTGATTGGTAAGAATAAACGCTACCTGTCAAGAAAAACACATCTATTCATAATTATTGTTTCCTACAACTCTACTGAAACATCTATATGAGTTGCTAAGCCTCCACAAACAACAAACTGCTGTACAAAGTTGTTCTTTTTGTGAAGAGGTGAAATGCACACAAGGGGGAAGCAAAATGCAAGGCCTCATACGTTCATTCTTTCCTGAATATATCAATGTAAAGGTCTGAAAACAAGATGGAGGGATTATGTACAAAAGTCAAGGAGTCGTAATAATCTGGAATGTTATTTGAGTTCTCCTCAACATCTTCTGTCCTCTGCCATAACCGTAACAAGTCGTTTAAATTCTGTAAAACAACGAGAAGATAAAAGTCGAGGTTTTAGGAAACAAACCAACCCATGCTTAGTTGTCAATAACTGTGATTAAAGCTGAAGCATTTCTTGCTAGGAATAATTTCGTCTTTGCAAAAGTACTCGCTGTGAGGAAACAACAAAATAATCGTAAACAAATGCTTGCACTGCAGCATTTTTCTGCTGAACAATTCCCAACATTTTGCACCTATTTTGAAATGAAAGTAAATTACAAGAATACTGAGACAGATTTTTTTTCAAAACATCCTCAGGGGAAAATAACAAACTCTAGTGCAACATAAAACGACCGAAAGATGAATTAGAACTGAAATAGACAGAGCTGGTTTGCTTTGTTCTACACCCAAAAAAAAGTACTGCAACATAAAAAAAATGAAAAGAAAATATTTAATGTTAATTACTGTTAATTCTTGTCATTCTTCACATAACAAACCCATAAGTGGAAGCCCATACTAGATTAGTAAGAATTCACAGCATGGAAAATAATTTGTTTCCAAAAGATTAAACACAAACAGTAGCCAAGCATCATCAGGTACAGATACGATATCCCACATTCTCATGACTCCTTCCTCTGCCTTTCCCCAAGCATAACTGGACATCAAAATCTGGGCAGTATAACAAGCCACAAATGAAACATGAAGCGCTAACCTTGAACGCATTCAGCGATATATACTGCTTTGTAATATTATGATACAAACTCGGCACTCGGGAACGAAAAAAGTAACGGAAAAGCAATGGCCCCCTTTTGAGAAAAAAGACAAGCGTTTCAACTTTGTCAGCACTATAGATGAATCAGGATTATTCATTGTTTCAATTGCTGAAACAACAGCAGCAATATTTCAAAATAAACACTTCTACCCAAAAAAAAGCAGGGGAAAAAATAAAACGGAAAAGAAATACACTGGAAACACAAAAAATGTGGAGCACAAAAAAAAGAGGTCTAGGTCACGAACACTTCCACACACATATAGCGAGGTTTCCGCCGAAGAACATGTACAGGAGATTCTTGACTTCGTGGGTGATCTCAAAACCATATCCCTCCCCCACCACCGCATGCCAGGATGCCCCAAATTTCTTATCCATCGTGTCCTTGATCATCTTGGCTGCATTCTGTGTGGAGACACCAAACAGTAAATTGTTATATCATCACGAAATCAGAAAAACAGAGCAACACACTAAAGCAGTGCTGTCCTGAGGCCCTTGTCATTGACCTATTAAAATTGAAGACAAATGTCTGATTCATTTTTTAACACTGGCACGCTTTGTCTTATTGATTTTTGCAAGCGCCAGGACATTGTCCTATTGATTTCTTCTCAGGACAGTTTGTCCTATCACTTTTCGATCCTTGGTACACCACTGCTAAAGCAGGAACAGTTCTAATATATATATTTTTTTAATCAAGACTCTAAAGAAAGAATGGTAAAGGTCAAGATGTTACATTTCTCGGTTAATTCTATTTTTCCGTTTTTGCCTTTCTTACCATACATAAAGCTGTATTTTAGGAACATTTTCACCAAATTATCTTTTTGGAATACTAACCCTAACCCTATGAGACGGAAAAACGCAACGAACCACAACTGTGACAAATCGCGGTGTACTGCAGTACATAGTGGGGGTAGGGTTATGTTCAGGGCTAGGGTTAGGGATAGGGTTAGTATTCCAAAAAGGATATTAGCTAAAAATGTTCCTAAAATACAGCTTTATGTATGGTAAGAAAGGCAAAAACGGAAAAATAGAATTAACCGAGAAATACAGGGGGGGTGGCACATCTTTACCTTTACCAAAAGAATGATTGTAGCAGTTCGCGGGGGTGGGTGGGTGATCTATTTCGGCATGAGAAAAAACAAAACAACGGTAGTCATAAGCTTTTTTCATGCTGTACATGTTTAGTATAACATGAAGGAGCTGAAATTAGTAATTGTATGAATTCCATTCAACACAAGGTAGGAAAAATATATATTGGATTAAACGGGGTTTTTTTTATTCAACAATTTCAAATTATAAACAAGAATGAGGTAACAGGGTAACAACAAGCATATAGCTTATAACGTACCCATACACAATACATTACATATGATTCAAATGACGGAAGATATATATTGATACATGCACCGAGACACCTTCATTTTCTTCTGATTTTGTTTTACACAAACACTAATGAATAATCCCATGAATGATGATAATTAACAGACACATCAATAGAATGAAAAAGGCAGAAACTTAAGTTGGGTTGTGAGCAGATCTATACCAGTACATTCTAAATTAATGTTCTATTAAGTTTACTATCCAGTTGGTGATCGCTTGAATTGTTAGTCATCATTTTTACCTTGAAGTTGAAATGTATAGAACCTCTTACTCTTGTCACTGACTATTCTTAACAAACAAATTGCAACTTGAGCTTACACATATTTCTTTTTAACCCTTTCACCGCCAGCCATATTTCAACCCAAAATTTATTTTCATTAAAATTACCTGGGTAGAGAACAAAATCCATCTGCAGTATTGGGGATTCTTCTGTGACATGTATAAAACAAGGTCTAACCTAACTTCCCAAAACTAAGACAATAGGGTCTTTGGATAATAGACCCCAATTTGATGCTTTTTACTAGTTTAGTGACATAGGTGTTAAATCATTGTGGTGCTCAAATGCGACTTTGGCGGTGAAAGGGTTTAGAAGAATCTTTCAAAACTAAAGACAAGAATAATATACAAAACTTAATACTGTAATACATACCTCCGTCTTCAGAGTACCATAGTTAGCATGCAAATATTAATATTCTGTTAGCATTTTTTTTTCTTATTGCTAATAGTGATAGTACATAACTAAAGCAAAGATACATTACAATCAGCATGTACTGATGTATAAAGATGTAAAACAAGACAAACATTGGACCATTCTAAACACCTATCTGCATCTTGACTGTTTACTGTTCAGTGGCACACTTACTCACATATACGACAGGGTTTCTGATAACGTAGAGATTGTGCATATTTACGCACTAGACCTCTCAAACCACACCCTAGAATCTCAAACCATACGTGAGATTTACCCTTTAAAATCTCAAGTAGGGGGTAAGATGATGCATTAAAATGATTAATGCATTAACACAATCGTTACCTATCACTAGTTATCAGTAACCTTATGACGTTGCTCCTATTTCAATGGTCTGCTAGGCCTATCTAGGCTACTGCCACAAGCTGGAGTCACAAGCCTAGATCTACTGAAAACTCTAAAAGATTGTGCTGAAAGCCCTGGCTCGTAAAGCTTGGCAAGTGTGCAAGTAAACTTGAAAACAAAGAAGGAACAAGTTGTTCCACAAACAGAAAAAGAAGTGATGTGTGTGCGCACATGCTAGTATGTGTGTGTGTGTGCCATGCCTGTTATGGGCACATGCGCGAGCGTGTGTGCATGTCTGTGTCAGTGTGTATGTGTGTGTGTGTGTGTGTGTGTGTGTGCACGCACGCGCGTGCGCACGGGAATTGGGGTAGAATTTCTCTCATATTTTCGTCTTGATGCTTTAAATTTTAAAACTGGGGGTGAAAATACCCCTTAAAACTGTAAACAGGGGGTGAGCGTACCCCTTAAAAGAGGAAAAAATAAAAAACCCTGTACACCCACATAAAACTCCTTCCAAATTAAAGCGGATCAATATTGCATTGAAAAAGAAAATTACTGATAATGCACAAATTTCTTATTCAATATTATTATATTAATGATCTTGGAAGTAATTATAAATCTACACTCTTCACCTAAGTAACGAACAATGCTGCAAGACATGGCATTTTCGCACAACTACCATGACTCAACACTGCTTGTAAATAAAATAGCTTTGAAGGTAAAGCACTAACATGTCGCAATAACCTCTGCATTTTTCCTGGCAAGATAATGAAAATATCTGAAGCACCTACTACTTTATACAGTTCATTAGTAGAAATCTGAGCCTTTAATTCTTAATCCAAAGTTTCATTTATGTACAGTACATGATCCCAAAAGTTCATATAGTGAATTATGAAAAATACTTTTACGTTTTTTAATAACAGCAATTTCTTCTGTCCACTAACAAATGACATAAAACTTTTTAAAATGCTTCATTCACAATTTAACCAACCAGCTTAAAATGTTCAGCTTATTACAAAAATAAGTTAAGTGTAAGAATATAAAAGTCAATGACAGCAAATGAACAAAGACATGTCACCTCATTGTTGCTAGCAAACTTTTCACAGGCTGTGACACACAGCTCCATGGCCTCAGTCTTCATCTCATCATTCATGTCAGAATGCTGCAAAAATAACACAAACACACATGTCAAAGTTAATATTAAACAAGAAACTTAGGGAAAATTGTACTCTAGACCCCCAACCCACCCCCCACGTTATCACCGTTAATCTCAAAGCCTGGTTCTTTCAGTTTAGTGAAAATAATCCTAGGCTGATCCTACCCCTATCCCTTTCCCAAGCAGAATGTCGCTTCTCAGTGAAAATTTCTTTGTGGGTTAAAAACTACCCAGAGCCACGTTTTTGGCCCTATATTACCAAATGCGATTTTAATGCACCTTCACAAAAATTTCAGGTCTCACTTTGTCAAAAAAGTATATTCCTGCAGCAAATTGTTTGACTATTTATTTATAAACAAATGAATAAAAGATATGTCCCAGTACATCCTGGGTTAAAACATTTTTACCCATGCCCGCAAAGAACAAATACCAAGCTGGAGCACTGATGTCCAGTGCATAAACTGTAAAGTGCTACAAACACTAACATAATTATTCACACAACTAACACACACAACATGCAGAGAGAGAGAGAGAGAAACAAAGAGGTACAGAGAGAGAGAGAGAGAGAGAGAGAGAGAGAGAGAGAGAGAGAGAGAGAGAGAGAGAGAGAGAGAGAGAGAGAGAGAGAGAGAGAGAGAGAGAGAGAGAGAGAGATTAAAAAAATATATCGTATTTTTCGGACTATAACGTGCACTTGATTATAACTTATAAGGCGCCCCAAAATTTTACACAAAATTCAGATTCTGTTTTTATATTTTCTTACTGTTTTAGTATACTGTCTTAGTAGTCACATTATAAGGCGCAGGGGTCTCAGTCTAGGGAAAAAAGTATCACCTTATAGTCTGAAAAATATGGCATATTAATTATATATATATATACATCAGAAATATTTCAGTCTCCCATCCCTCCTACAAGTATTATTTTCTAGTCATCTGTAGAGCATGTCACCACAGTGCATCGCCATTCATTTTGTATACATATTTTTTTTATTCTTTCTTTTTTTTTTCTCTCGGGGGGGGGGGGGGGGGGGGGGGGGGGGGGGGGGGGTGCAGGTGGTTGGATTCGAGAAACCTAACTGTCAATTATACCTGGCAGCGGGACTCTCCTTGCTCTTATCAACTATTGCCTGCTGTGGGGTTTTTAACGTGCAAAAAGCGCAAGGGTCCAGACTTGCTTTAAGTCCCCATCCAAAGAAACTGCGGCCCAGTTTGTGTTGAAATTAATCTACGTTTGAACAATGTTTAACTTTCTAACACTAAAAACAGATAGCGGGATTTTTTAAGAACTGAGTATTGATTATCATTAATATTGTGGGGTCAATTATACAACCATTTCATACAGCCATTTCCCACAGCTCAGCTCTGTAGCTGAGGTTGTGTTGTCACAATATCATGTGACAATGGGCATGGCGACTACCTTAAACCTTCATTCTTCTTTCATCTCACAACCACCATCATCATTTTGATGGCTCTGTTTTTTAAGTTTTTGACTACCAATGTTGGTTTACAATATTTACTTCACATTTGGCAACAGATATCTTGCTACAATTTCAACTTAGTATCCCCTGTTGCAACAGCCAGGTGGCTATCAATCATTGGTAGAAGAGAGCGAGTAATGCACCAGCATACACATCACTGATTTCTTCTTCTTCTTCTCTTCAGGGCCCACAAGTTGACCAGTCAGGCTCCTTTGGAAAAAAAAAAGGAGAGACTGAAAATTTGAGGGGGGGGGGGGGGGGGCATCCGACAAGGAGGGTGAGGGGGGGGGGGGGGGGGGAAGCAAGCCCTGAGTACCTTTCTTTCTGGCCTTTTCTCAGTTTTCTGCCTTCATTTAAGGTAGTATCTTTCTGAGATTTGATCTAGTTGATAGTAACAAACCATAAAAGACACTGGGGCAGTGGTAAGAGACCGGCAGTCACAAGTGAAGAGGTAAACTTGAGCGGGTGCAGTATCATGAACTCATGAAGTAAACAAACGCAACAAAGTTAATCGATGATTTTTATCACCCACAAACAAGATTTCGTGAAGACAATGAAATCTTCGTTTCTTACCCTGATTAAAGGATATGTGTGCCTTTTAGTATCGGCTTCCTTCTTTTCCTCCTGGGGTTCCCCCATGTTTTGTTTCTGGGCGATGACAGATCTTCGTTCCGTCCAAATCAAAAATGGTTACTATGCATTTGTGCGCATGCGTATAGGCGACTTGTTTTGAAGCAGGTTATCTGGGTGTGCATGAAAACCGAAACCGAATGAAACCACCCATAAAACCCGAAATCTAGTGAAACCGAGCAGTAAAACAAGAATGAAACCGATTTTTGATTTTTTTTAATATTATTTAATTGTCTTTCTTTAATCTTGTCATTAATTGTCATTAACTCTTAATTAATCAGTCTTAGATGGAAATAATAATTGAATTTTCTTCTTCTTCTTGATAGTCGAAAGCCCCCCACTAGTACTGTGGCATTATATCGACAACACTTTAGGGAGAGCACATCTTAAAGAACAAAACAATAATAAAACCTATTCTAATTTTAGTGACCTGGCCAGCCAGCGCCCGTTCAGCGGGACACCAACATGATGCCACGTCCAGCAGCAACCTAACCTAGCCCTAAGTATGGTTTGTAAGGAAGGCGAAGTGTCCGGATTTAAACTTGAATATGAACATAGATTATATTATGAAGAAATGGAATGAAATCTGAATTTGGTCTGTGGCCAAAAAAGCAGCATGCGTGTATATGCGTGCGAATGTCTCCCTCTCTCTCTGTATCTCCCCATCTTTCTCTTTATCTCTGTCTCTGTATCGCTTTCTGTTTCTCTGTCTCTCTTGTAAGGACGTTTGTCTGTGCAATTAAAATATTCGAGTTGGAGTTATGTCTCTCTCTATGTCCCGGTCTCTCTGTCTCTCTATGTCTTTCTCTCTCTCTGCCTCTCTGTCTCCATTTCGGACTCTCTCTCTCTCTGTCTTCCTTCCTTCCTGTAAGTGATCACAGTCAAACTTGACTATTCTGTCACTGTAGAAATTGGGGATCTGCGGAAGAGCGCCTTAATACAGGGGGAGGGGTAGAGGTGGAGGGAATTGGGGAGGATTGGGGAGGGGGGGAAGGGGGGAGTTTTGCTGGATAATTATTTGGAGACAATCAACACAAAGGTGCCGATGGTCTTGGCCTGCACAGCTTCCTGGGGCAGCTCGTTCCAGTCCCGGATTGTACGTGGGAGGAAGCTGGCTTGTCGGTACTGAGTGCGACAGAAGATCTGAGAGAGCTGCCGCCGTGGGTGAGTGCGTCGCTCTTTGTATGTCTCACTCTCTCTGTCTATCTGAAGGCTGCGCCGCGGTGGCCGGGCCAGCCACACATATACCAATCGCATCTGAATGCAATACGATTTTGATGATGTGAGTCATGAATTAAATGAAATACTTAATTCCGTCTAAAAACAATTCTGAACTCACAACCTCAAAAGAGAGAGAGAGAGAGAGAGAGAGAGAGAGAGAGAGAGAGAGAGAGAGAGAGAGAGAGAGAGAGAGAGGAGAGAGAGAGAGAGAGAGAGAGAGAGAGAGAGAGAGAGAGAGAGAGAGAGAGAGAGAGAGAGAGAGAGAGAGAGAGAGAGAGAGAGAGAGAGAGAGAGAGAGAGAGAGAGAGAGAGAGAGAGAGAGAGAGAGAGAGAGAGAGAGAGAGAGAGAGAGAGAGAGAGAGAGAGAGATATTCCGAAATGGAGACAGACAGAGAGAGAAAGTCAATGAGAGACAGGGACAAAGACACACAGAGAAATACCCCCCATCTCAATTCAAACTGAATCAAAGTAATGTCTCATATGGCTCCGGTCGACGAGACGTGAAACAAAATCATTCACACAGAGAAAAACAGACAGAGAAAAAGAAAGGCAGAGAGAGAGAGAGAGAGACAGACAGACAGAGACATACAAAGACAGAGAAAGATGGAGAGACAAAGATATACTAAGACATAGAGAGAGAGAGACAGAGAGGCACAGAGAGATACAACGGGAGAGATACAGACAGAGACACACAGAGAGAAACAGAGACAGAGTCACGCCGTGACAGTGAGAGAAAGTCGAAGCCAAGAAGAAGAAAAGAAAGAGAAAGAGAGGCAGATAGAGAGACAATGGGAGAATCAACAGAAACATTTGTTTATTGAGGGAAAAGAATAAGCACACAATGGGCTTGTTTACATCTTGCCCTCGAAACAATTAAAAGAAGAAACGCACGGTAAGACTTCAATTAATGACAAAAGCAACACGAAAAAAATTATGCACATTCATACACCCATCCACCCCATCCTGTCTGTCTCACCAACCTCGCACACAGCAGAGTAATCATATGAAGAGAGAAGGATAGAGAGAAACAGAAAGGGAGACCGTGGCAGAGACGAGAGAGAGAGAGAGAGAGAGAGAGAGAGAGAGAGAGAGAGAGAGAGAGAGAGAGAGAGAGAGAGAGAGAGAGAGAGAGAGAGGCATAGAGAGAAAAAAAAAAAGAGAGTTCACAGAGAGAAAGACAGTCCCATATGTGCTGTTTTGCAGCCGAGTGGACGCCGTAAAACCTAACTTTGCCTTGCCGACAAGGCTCAGACCTGGTATTGCAGTACCTCCAGGATCTGCTCCAGTAATGATGGTTGGTTGATGGTTCGTCCCATATGTGCTGTTTTGCAGCCGAGTGGACCTAAAACCTAGGCCCTAACATTCATTCATTCCTTGCCGACGGTTTGCAGTGAATGAGACAAGCAGACAACAGACAGACGTTTTCGGTTTCGGGTTTCTGGCATACCGGGGTTATCTAGCATGGATCATGGCTTATCTCCCTTGCTCTTCCGTGTGGTGGGACTTTTTACTTTCAGTTTGAAATCTTAGCTATCTAGAAAGTTACAACAAACGGAACAAAGGTTTCTTTGCGACGTGAAGGAAAAAAAAATAGGTAGAGCATAAACAAAGATTTTAAGCAAAAGAATAAGAATGCTTTGCATGTGAGTGTATCCCGCCCATTCTTTTCAAAAACTTACCCAAAAATACAAACAAGGATATATTACGGACATGACGTGAAACCGGATGCTGTCATTTGTTGCCCACCAACTTGATCTACTAATCGAGGCGATTTTGAGGGATTTGACACATTGACACCTTTGCTAGCTTAGAGCAACGAACTCTTAATAGCCTTCAAAATGACTTCGCCGTCAAAGCTGCTGTTTTATTCCGGCTTGATTTGTGTCGTAATAGTTCTGCTTATTGTCCCACCCAAGTCATGTTCCCCTATTCAACCGGTAGATATGCAAGATGAATTCTTGCAATCCAAACAATTCTGGAAGGATCACAAATGTGTGTTCCCGTCTAATGCTGACTTTGAACGCGATCCGACCACATTTGTAGATCATTTTCCACTGGAGGCCTGCGTCGACAACACTGTCAGCAGAGAATTGACAGAGGATGACAAAATTGGATCACATTTGTGCTCGTTGTTCTTTAATCTGTCCAAGGAGTTTTGCCTAAGTGAGGAAGGAATGTACTTGACCCGAGAAGCTCTGTCCCAACTTACTCAAAAAGATGACAGCTGGGATGCATGCGTCAATGCCAAAGCCAAACTGAAAGTAGACACAAACAGTAGATTGAAGTTTTTGTTTGAAAACATGAGTCTTTGCGAAAGCTATTGTGTTAACAACCAAAGATTGTCACCCGTTTGTCGATTGCTGATATCGGCTGTGATAAAGTTTGAAGAATTATTTCACCCCAACAAAGGTAAATGTTATATGTCTTGGGATAATATTCAAATTTGTTCCTGTGAAGGATAATAATTTATGACAGAAAAGAGCAACCTCAATGGGGCTTTATACTACTTCTCCGACACAAAGGGCGATAATTTTAGGCCCAAACTGCCCATGCCACCTAGTGATGAGTCAGGTGCAGATCATTTTATGTGGCTATATACTACTAGTTCCTGACAGGCAAGGGCGATAATCTTAAGTAGGTGGTGATAGCACCTCAGTGCACGAGAAAGGGCAGATAATTTTTTTAGTATAAACTAAAGCCTCATTTTTCAGTCAACAGATGATCTCCCTTTACAGGAAAAAAATGTGAATGCTGCTGTTAATTCTCAAATGCCAAGCAGTCTATGATCTATCTCAAGGATTGTATGCTGTGACTAGGAGTACTTCCCCACAGGAAATTAAAGCAATTTGAATAAAGTAAAGCCAAAGGGCATACTTTTGTTTTAAAATTTAGATTTTTCTCAGATTGCCAGTTAAATTAAAACTTGATAAAATGCTTGTTTGCTTTAAATGCAGAGTAAGACCATCATTGGGAGAAAAAGCATATGTGCAATTTATTGAGCAACAACTGAACAAGCAATATTATTGCATGAATGATTGTAGCTTTGGAAATGGAATGGAAATCTAGTGCGCTTTATTTTTCATCTCTGATTTTGTGCCCATTTATCTTTCTTTTGGGTAGGTTTGGAAGACAAGGATAACTCCCCTGCAGAAGACAGGACAGAACTGGAAGACAAGACAGCATCAGAAGACGATGGAAATCACGCTGAAGAAGACAAGGCAGCGGCAGAAGGCAAGGGAAATCACGCTGAAGAAGACAAAACAGCATCAGAAGACAAGGGAAATCACGCTGAAGAAGACAAGGCAGCGGCAGAAGGCAAGGGAAATCACGCTGAAGAAGACAAAACAGCATCAGAAGACAAGGGAAATCACGCTGAAGAAGACAAAACAGCATCAGAAGACAAGGGAAATCACGCTGAAGAAGACAAGACAGCATCAGAAGACAAGGGAAATCCTGCTGAAGAAGACAAGTCAGACAAGAAAGCATCAGAAGACAAGGGAAATCCCGCTGAAGAAGACAAGTCAGCAGCAGAAGACAAGGGAAATCATGCTGAAGAAGACAAGTCAGCAGCAGAAGACAAGGGAAATCATGCTGAAGAAGACAAGTCAGCAGCAGAAGACAAGGGAAGTCCTGCTGAAGAAGACAAGTCAGCAGCAGAAGACATGGGAAATCCCGCTGAAGAAGACAAGTCAGCAGCAGAAGACAAGGGAAATCCTGCTGAAGAAGACAAGTCAGCAGCAGAAGACAAGGGAAATCATGCTGAAGAAGACAAGTCAGCAGCAGAAGACAAGGGAAATCCCGCTGAAGAAGACAAGTCAGCAGCAGAAGACAAGGGAAATCATGCTGAAGAAGACAAGTCAGCAGCAGAAGACAAGGGAAATCCTGCTGAAGAAGACAAGTCAGCAGCAGAAGACAAGGGAAATCCCGCTGAAGAAGACAAGTCAGCAGCAGAAGACAAGGGAAATCCTGCTGAAGAAGACAAGTCAGCAGCAGAAGACAAGGGAAATCCCGCTGAAGAAGACAAGTCAGCAGCAGAAGACAAGGGAAATCCCGCTGAAGAAGACAAGTCAGCAGCAGAAGACAAGGGAAATCCTGCTGAAGAAGACAAGTCAGCAGCAGAAGACAAGGGAAATCCCGCTGAAGAAGACAAGTCAGCAGCAGAAGACAAGGGAAATCCCGCTGAAGAAGACAAGTCAGCAGCAGAAGACAAGGGAAATCCTGCTGAAGAAGACAAGTCAGCAGCAGAAGACAAGGGAAATCCCGCTGAAGAAGACAAGTCAGCAGCAGAAGACAAGGGAAATCCCGCTGAAGAAGACAAGTCAGCAGCAGAAGACAAGGGAAATCCTGCTGAAGAAGACAAGTCAGCAGCAGAAGACAAGGGAAATCCCGCTGAAGAAGACAAGTCAGCAGCAGAAGACATGGGAAATCCACCTCAAAATGAAAACACAATAGAAGCTACAAAATCGGAACCAAAAGGGCAACAGAGAGGAGGTAAAAGAGTATGAAGTATTTTATTATAATAATATTTTTCTGATCGCCTTTCTTTTTTCTTTTTAATGAAAATACTACTGTAGAGAAAACCAGGGCATAATGATTTTTGTTTGTGGCACAAGCCACAAACCTATAACTCACTTTGTCGGTCGGTCGGTCTAAAATTGTCGCACTTCAAATCGAGGCTACAAAATTGTAGCACTTCAAATCGAGGCTGCACTTCAAATTGAGGCTGCTCTTTAAAATGATGTTTCGTTTTCAACTTAGCCTCGTTGTGGATCCGAAAAGCTGTTAATAGTATCACTTGAATTTGCAGTCAACTTTAAGTATAACCGTTTCAAAGAGTCTTTCTATTCCTAAAATGCTACATTTTCAAATACAACAACGCTAAAACTTTAATTGGTACATAAATGAATGTATAGAAAGTAAGGTAAAATGCAACAAAGATACAATTATAATCATTCTTATACAGTCAAAATGCAAATTAAAACAGCCTAGAAATACGGCGTCACGTCGTGGATTGGCTGAGGTTCATGAAACCGTTGACTTTTATCGCTTCTCTGCCTTTTGGCTAAGATCAAAGTGTAGTATCTGTTCTTATCAGCTTAATATCTGATACGCTCCCTATCGGGGGCTTCGATATTAAACTGATTTTTTAACCTCGGCGAAGTATCAGGGGCTTGCTCCACCTTCACCACGGGTTGGCCTGGTATTGCAGTACCTCCAGGATCGGCCCACTCTCCCCAAGGGGAGAAAATCCAATGAAAATGTCAATGAAACTTTCTTTCCTCTGTTTTTGTTTGTGGCACAAGCCACAAAGCTATAACTCACTTTGTCTGTCTGTCGGTAGGTCCAAAATTGTCGCACTTCAAATCGAGGCTGCACTTCAAATTGAGACTGCTCTTTAAAATGATGTTTCGTTTTCAATTGTCGCACGCCACAAACGATTGCGAATCCGCGCTTGTTTTCTTTTTCCCCCCTGAAATTTTGCATGCAGATATAGGTAAGTTTAAAGATGAAGGTCAAAGTTACTGGAGCCGAAAATGCTTCAGTGCAGCTGCATGATCTAGCATTTTCACTCACTAGTTTAGGCTTTTCTTTGTTCATTCAATATTAATATTATGCAGTCTAAGTAAGTCGTAATTTATTTCACAAGTAATTTTAAAAAATCCATATCTTTGATGAATTTGCAACTGTATTTGGCAGTTTTCTTTAGGTCATCTGACTGACATAAAACTAGATTCTGAAGCACTATGACTAGAAGTCATAATATTTACAAATAGTTCCCCCACCTTTTGGAAGTTCTATGCTTGTAACTTCCTCCAACCTGTCACTCACTTTGACTTTGCCTTTTCCCTTTGCATACAATCATCTACTATCTTTCTGCCTTACTGGTCCTTTCTCCTGCCTTTGTTCTAGAAATTCTTACACAGATTTTCTCCAGCCGAGGACAGACATGCTGGGCCTAACTTAGTTTCCTAGTTAAGGCTCATAACGACAGCATTGCGCATCAGCACTCACATGACAGGAGACTGTGAGTGATCAAAAAAGAAGAGAAGAAAAATCATGTTAATCAATGTTTGTTTTAGCCTCAGTTCGGCTTGTTGTCTTCCCATCTGTCTTAAAATGATTACTATGACACAATTTTATATATGTAATAGGAAATGAGTTTAATGCGTACTTTGCATGGGACCCACATATCTGCGCACATGAAAATGAGTTGACAGTTTAATGCGTTTATCAATGAAGGTCAAGAGCTGGGGTGAGCTTTAAAATTTGAAGATTGTTATGTTATGGACAAGAAGTAGATAATTAGTTTGCTTTTTCACCCTTTTATTCTCATTATAATAATAATAATGGGAATTTATATAGCGCTCTTTCTCACATGAGCTCAGTGCGCTTTACATTGATAACAAAAACATTAAAGGCAAACAAATAATTAATCATTAGAAAGTAAAATAAGCACGATGCTTACACACAACGTTCTCTTACTTCCTTACTCTCTCTCACACACACACACACACACACACACACACACACACACACACACACACACACACACACACACACACACACACACACATGCATGCATGCGCACACACACACACTCACACACAATTAATTATACAAGAGTAAAATAGTTACAATATGAACATTCTAAGAAGAAACATAGAGACCACATTCACATTCTCAATCAAGTTTGAATACAATACTGCAACTTGAAATAAAATCATACTGCCATCGACATACCAATTACATGACTAATTATAATAGACAAATTTTGCAAAAACAAAAATACCCTTCTACCTCATTTACAAGCATTTAAAGTTTACAAGACGTAGACATTCTACATACAAAATACGAATTATAAAATAATTGTAAATATATTTTTTACAAGATTTCTGCAATAAAACGGACTCCCCCCCCCCCCCCCCCCCACCCCCCACCATAGTGTGGTGTTTTTTTAATCTGCCAAATATAGGAAATCTAAGAAATGTGTGTGCGTGCAAGTGCGTGTGTACTTTTTATTCTCATTATAATTAATAGTGTTTTTTAATCTGCCCATATTACTCATGGCAAAATCATTGCATGAATAATTTGCTAGATATTGTTGATTTGTTCACATGATGACTGAACACATCATATCATGAATGTGTGTAAGGGGGGTCCACAGAAAATATCTGCTTGCACTCCAACAATCACATGATATTAATCCCTAGTAAGAGAGAGAGGACTACTAGAGTGTGTGTGTGTGTGTGTTTCATAAAAAAAATATTTGAGGCTAAAGGGATAGATCCTGACCGAGGAAAATTGAATGTTTCTAAAATGACTTCTACATAATATCTCCAGAGAAAGAATGCGTTTTGTTTGTAGTGATTGTGTGCTTATGACACATTTATATAAACTGCAACATTTGCACAAGTCTGTAAAGCAATATCAATATGTTAGTACACACTTTTATGAACCTTTGCATTAAAGTACATCCATTTTACTTGCAGTAATAGCATGAGAAATCTCCAGGAATTGAAGAACATAGCTTTTAGTATCATCAGTTATTTATTATTTAAGTTGGCAGACTTTATCATTATGAAAAATAGTATAAAAAAACCCAACATAATTCACTTTTCAAACAGTGGAAACATAAGGTTGTCATGGTATTGTTGTTTGCCAAGTGTTAACAGTTAACACCTACAGTATACATGCCAAATGAACCTATGTTGTTTACATTTTTGTTGTAGTTGAACAAAAGGCACACACACACACACACACATTGTATTGCATCCAATACTATTGTGGCGGTACCATAGCCGATGAGGTTTAACCGAGGCGTGGTTATTGCTACACCTATCTGTATTGCTAAAAAAATCGGGACTTTACTGGTGGTGTGCTGCCTCCGGGCATTGCCTCCAGTATTGTTCCCACCATCTTTGTATCTACAAATGTCCCATGTGTGTCTGTTTCAGACTGAGAGGACGTAAAACACCATTTTTCCTTCCTACACATGCACACGCATACACACACACACACACACACACACACACACACACACACACACACACACACATAATAGTATGGTGTGAAGTCATTATGTGAACAATATCTAGCAAATTATTCATGCAATGAATAGTGCTTGAAATTATGAAACAGAATGTACTATTGTCAGTACAGTGGCCATAGCATTTGCCAGGACTGTTAACAATCTAAGCATGGAACAAGTTAAATAACGGTATAGCCAATGTCCATTGTTAATGTCTGTTGCAGATGATGACAACAGGGACCAGAAACAGACACAGGAAGAGGAGGTAAGTAAAAGTAAAGCTTGTTCATTTGAGGTGATTATGGTCGAAATATACATCGCTCTTTCCCCATAACATTGCAGTCATATGCTAGTAATGATATTACTAGAGTATGACTGTTGCAATGGGGAAAGAGTGAATGATAACAGTGTGTATTTGGACCATTAGGACACAACAGAATAAAGCTAAATCCAAGATTACAGGAAAGAAATGGCACCACGGTGCCAGTTACATGGATGCTCCTGCTTTCAGGATGTCCTGAAATGCAGGATTTTTTTTATTGCCTGGAGCCGGCGTCGCCGGATTATGAGAATTAGAGAAGCAACAAATTTCCTGTTTATAAAGGTTTTGTCAGTTTCTCACATGTGTAGAATATAAAAGAAAGAAATACAGATAAATATTTACTTAAATTACATGCCTTTACTAGGAACTTTATAATTTTAGGATTGCAGTTCTTAACTGGGCGACCCCTGGACCCCTTCCTTGCAGGATTTTTTTAATTTCCCAGGAGCACCCATGCAGTTAACAGTGTAATGCCAGTGTGATTTCCTCTGCCAAGAAGCTAAGCTTTGTATGCTTGATGTTTATGTGTGTGTGTGTGTGTGTTTACATGTGTGCCTATGAGTGTTTACGTGAGGGGGGTCATACATGTGCTAGTAAGTGTGTGTGTGTATATGTGTGCTTGTAATTGCATGGGTGCAACTCCCCAAATGAAAAAAAACGAAAGGCAGGGACCCATGGCCACGGCTGGGTACAGGAGCAGAGCCCCGTCGGACGATTCAGGGGGGCAACTTAACAGAGAAATATAACGAGACAGACAGACAGTTAAAATGAGAGACAGAGACAGTTTGAGTCTGATAAGCCTTTTAAAATTATTACATTGCCTTTGTAAACTTCCAAGATAGAACAACTAGACTAAGTTCAAAACGCCCCAAATCGCTTGTGGTCATTTGTGTGTGTGTGATGAATTACAAAAAACTGAAGTTCAGTTTCTAGTAAAACTAAAAATACTGAAATCAGTGTAAAAAGGAAAGAGTAGCACCCATGTAACTGTGTGTGTGTGTGTGTGTGTACCCACATGTGTGCATGTAAGTTCCTCTGTGTGTGCGTGTGTGTGTGTATAACATGTGTGTGTTTGTATACATACGTTGTCAGGTCAAAATTAATGGAAATTATAATGGACTTAGGGGATGTTGGGTAGGAACCCCCCCACCCCCCACCCCACCCCCCGCCTGCTCCGTGTCTACTACAGGAAGTGTGATACCATTGTTGATGTCATAACTTTTGATGCCATAGTCCTGGAACGCTAGTTTTTGTTTTATGCAAGTCAAGAAAGATAATGTATCTCTAGATTATTTTCTCCATTGAGTTTCTCTTCAATTTTATAATTAAAGGACTCCTCCGAAATCGGAGGGTGTCGGCTGTGCACAGCGGGGAGACCAGTGAAACTGAAATTACCCATTATGGCGATAACGGATATGGCCTGGGAATGCAGAAGAAGAAGAATAATTAAAAAAAGATAATTTCTCAACATTTCTCCAGCAGTGAAGGGGTTAATATTGATGATTGATTAGGGGGTAGACATTCACAGAGCAATGCAGCTGGTGGGTTTGAATACTTGCATGCATTAGTGATTTTGGACTTTACCTCAAATCAATCAATCTTTTACTTTTAGTCTCATTTTTTTTCTTTGTTCAAAGCAATTTACTTAATGTGCTTTTATGATTAAAAAACTTGCACGAGGAAACCAAGTTAAAAACATGAATGTTGATAGTACAATGCTTTTTTGCCCCCCCCCCCCCCCCCCCCCTCTCTCTCTCTCTCTCATTTCTTTCTGGTACATACGCACACACATGCATGTATGTGCACAGGCTCAGATACATAATGGCATACATGCACAAATGTGTTTGTGGTTTATGTTAATGTATATATAGTGAGTGTATGTATGTATGTTCATGTTCATGCGCAAGTGTGTGTGTGCATTATGTGTGTGTGTGCAAGTGTTTGAGGTTAATGCATGAGCATGGTTGTGTTTGTGTGTGTGTGTGTGTGTGCCTGCGTGTGTGTGTGTGTGTGTGCATGCATACATGTGACTTTGGGCATGTATACAGATTTATATACAAAAAAATAATGCATGCTGATGTATATAAATCTGTGCACTACACATACCCAAAGTCACAGGTTTATCTACGCCACTGGTTTCTTGCAGATCGAGGACACAGAGGGTGCAAAGGGAGCAGGAACAGAAACACATTTTGGAGAGAATCCAAAACCATCAGGACATTTCTTGCTTTTTCTCTTAATTGCACTGGCCATCATTTTGGGGGCCTATGTCCTTTATCACAACAGAAGAAAGGTGATTCTCTCTCTCTCTCTCTCTCTCTCTCTCTCTCTCTCTCTCTCTCTCTCTCTCTCTCTCTCTCTCTCTCTCTCTCTCTCTCTCTCTCTCTCTCTCTCTCTCTCTCTCTCTCTCTCTCTCTCTCTCTCTCTCTCTCTCTCTCTCTCTCTCTCTCTCTTTGTATGTCTATCTCTCTTATAATGGAGTTCTTTCTGATGATTTGTTGTCATTGTTGTTTTTCCTCTCTCCCCTCTGACATCTCTCTTTCTGAATTGTGAATCTCTCTCTCTCTCTCTCTCTCTCTCTCTCTCTCTCTCTCTCTCTCTCTCTCTCTCTCTCTCTCTCTCTCTCTCTCTCTCTTTTGTTCTCATTCTCTCTTTGTGTGTGTATGTTCGCTTATAATGGAGTTCTTTGCTGATGATTTGTTGTCATTGTTGTTTTTCCTTTTGTAACCCCCTCCCCTCTGACATTGGCAGAAGGCCTGGATCAGTAAGCTTTGTGAATTGTGAATCTCTCTCTCTCTCTCTCTCTCTCTCTCTCCTCTCTCTCTCTCTCTCTCTCTCCTCTCTCTTTAATGATGAATATATAAAGTATGATTGAGGTGGGGTTTTTTAAAAGTTTGTGCACTTTTCTAATTTTGAATGTTTAAAGATGTGTGTGTAAAGTAGGATTGGGTTTTATTTTCCCGTGTGTATGCGCTTACTTTACACATTTTGAATGTTAATAATGAGTATAGGTTTGATTTTGTTATTGATGTGTTACAATATAGGGATGTTGTTGTTTTTTTTTGCATGCTTTACATTACTTTGTATGTGTTTATTTTTGCTTTCCATTTTCTACTTTTATATATGTATTCTGTCCAGAGGGCTGGATGTAAAAAAGCATGTTATTGCTTACTCTATTACCCTCTATAAATAAAATTCATTCAATTCAATTCAATTCAATTCTCTCTCACATGTACACACCATTGTATGGGCATGGCCTGACAATTAAAATTTTCCTGACTCCTCTCACACTTTTTTTTTTTATCTCCATCTGTGTGTGTGTGTGTGCACATATTTCTTGCCCAACTTAATTGTTGCACAACTGACTGTTTGGGACCCTATGCACTTTTATCAGGATAGGAGAAAGGGGAGTTTTATTATTTTCCTCTCTCTCTTAATCTCTTTGTTTGTTTCTTTGTCAGGGTCTGTATACGCGTGCATTTCTTTTTCCACCTTATGTCACTGATTATACTAGCTGTGTGTTTTGGAGCCTTTGCACTTTATCACACAACAGGGGAATAGAGATGTCATTCTTCTCTCCACCACAACCCTCTCTCTTTCTCTGTGTGTGCGACTGTCACAAGAGACAGGTGAAGCTGCTTTCTCTCTGTGTGCGTTGTGCTTTCTCTCTGTGTGCGTTGGAGTGTGTGTGCTTGTGTGCATATACATGTCTATGTCCTCACCTTAAGTATCTGTGTGCGTGTTGTGCTTGTGCAGATACAAGTTTGTGTGTGAGCATGCATGTGTGTGATGTGTACAAATGTTTGCATCCATGCATCCTTATGTTTATATATATGTCTGTCTGTGTGTGCACAGATCATGGGCTACGTCGTGGAAGGACGCGAGTCCTTGAACAGACAAAGCTCCTCTAGTGGCGACGACAGCAGCAAGAGGAGTGACATCAAGTACAAAAAGCTCAACACCACTGCTGACATCATGCCCGAACTGGACAGATCTATCACCACAAGGAATTATATCTACTGACACCCTGCATCCATTGTGCAATTCTTTATCTAATGCGCAGCTACCTTCACCTATTGCCTAACTGTATCTGTGAATGTTAGGTAATCACGAACTGTTTTGTTTTCAGGATGCGTTCAGGGCTCCCAATCTCCCTGCAAAACAAGGGGACCCAGGGACTACTTCACTGACAGTGTAGAGGGTCCTAGAGGCGGGATAGAGGGTCCCAGTGGCATTGTGAATGCTAAAAATAATTTTTCTAGTGCATCCCTGGGACCCCTGCACATTTTTTAGAGGGTCCTTTAGAATTTTAGTGCTTCATAGACCCCCAAACGGGGGTTCCTGGGAGCCCTGGCGTTGCATGGTTAAGATGTGTTTCGTTAGGCTGTGGTGCGAGGTTTGAACCTTACATGGTGACAGTCTTGTTAAGACCCTAGCTGTTGATGGGACTAACTAAAAACTATGCTAATCTATCTGTTAAATATACTGACCGAAAAATCTATCTGTTAAATATACTGACCGAAAAAGGTCATGAAGTACAAAAAAAACTAAAGCTACTTTAGACATAATGCCTCAGTGCTTTATGGCACATGATAAAACCAGACATTTTGGAATTTTTGCATAAAATGAGATTTTGTTTTCGCGAGATGGAGATAGGATTTCTAATTAATCTAATTGCTAGTTTTGATTTTGCAGTGATTTGAATTTTGACATCCAAGATATATCATTTGCAGAAATCTGACATAGAAGTGAGAGATTTGGCTCTTTGTAATAACCCCTTCAGTGCCGCCTATCTGCGCATGTGCCATCAGTTTGCCACGCAATTTTTTAATGCGGCAAAATCGCTACTTAGCGCCAACATACATGGCTTAAACTGCTTCTTTCTCAGGAAGGAAATCCTTTTTTTGAAAAATCGGTACAGAAGGAAATAACATTTTTTCCAAATGTTCAAAAACAAAAAAATAATAAAAACTGGAAAAAAACAGCTTTGCTGTAAGCAAAAACCCGATTGCCGTTGTATAAGAGCCCTGAGTATGCATCCAAATTGCTTTAAATTGATTAAAAGTGATCAGCTTCATAGGGGGCGTTGTCCCATATCCTTTTTTTTGAAAATTGTCTGGTTTAACCCTTGTATATATTACATCGGTGGTAAGTACTGAAGCATTACAGAGGATGTATATATACGTCGTAAGCTTTGAAGGGGTTAATTAGGTGTTAAAAAATTATTGAATAAACAGAAAATCATTCACATTTTGCTTTTATGTTTTGGATTTGATATGCATGCAAATAGAATGCCTTAAACAGAAATTTCATATTTTTAAGGTCGCTAGCTTTTTCTTTTTGTTGTTGCTTTTTCTCAAAAATGTGTATACATTGTAGGGTTTTGCCATGCACTATCACAATTCTACTGAGTAACTTCATCTTCTAAGAAAATGCATCCACCGCGCAGTTGAATGTACTGAGCAGTTGCATCTACTGAGCAGCTGTCTATTGATCAGTTGCCATACATCTACTGAGCAACCTCATCTAGTCTACTACGGACATCCACTGTGCTATCACATCTACTGAGTAATGTCAGTGACAATTGCTGCAGAATTGACACTTTTTTCTTCAATATTTTGGGGCCTCATTGTCTCATGACTTGCTTTTTTCTGACTGTTTTGTGGGTCTATCTTGTTCATAATTTGATTTTTGCCTGACAACATTGATTGGGTTCATTTTGCTCTCGATCTACTTTTTTTTCTCGCACAATATTCTTTGGGCTCAGTTTGCTCTTGGTTTGAACATTCGTTCCATTTCTTATGCCTTCTGTGGGATTGTTTTGCTGATTAATTGTATTTTATTGCATTTTTCATAGCATTATGTTTACCTATTATTTGCTTCAGTTTGATTCTTAATATTCAATGGCTTCATTTTGTTGATTATAATTTAGTTCAGAGGATATCCTGTGGCTTTATTTTAACAACTAACTTGCATTTATTTCAGGCATTTAGTTGTGGATTTGTTCTTTCTAGCTTCCCTCCAATCGTTCTACACTTAACTTACTGATTGTATGTATTCTGTCCTTCAAGACTCTTATTTGCAACCTTTGGGAAATGTGGAGCATATTGACACCTTGGTTGATTAAAACCTTATATGGATCTAAATATGTGATTACTAGCTTCCCTCCAATCGTTCTACACTTAACTTACTGATTGTATGTATTCTGTCCTTCAAGACTCTTATTTGAAACCTTTGGGAAATGTGGAGCATATTGACACCTTGGTTGATTAAAACCTTATATGGATCTAAATATGTGATTACTAGCTTTTTAGGTAAAGTATCCCTTGACATTTATGCGGTGTGTGTGAATATCTATCTGTATGCCTCTCTCTTCAAAATTAAAGCTACAAATATTTCTTTGACGTTCATAGATGTACAGATGGTTTGCCAAAGCAATGGTCCATGATATGTTGAAGTGGCTTAAGTGTCATTCTTTTTTTGATCAAGCTGCAGCTTTGATTACTTGATGGCTATGCTTTGTCTTGTGGTTTATATAATTTACTATGATTTTTTCTCTTTCAGTTTTTTTTAAATTTTGTGTATTTGCACCCATGCTACTCCCATGCCTACTATGCAAAGTGATGTTATTGATGATGTCATAACTTTTGATGTCATTAGTTCTGGAATACTAGTTTTTAGTTTAGACAAGTCAGGAAAGAAATATTGACTTACCCAAGTACCCCCACCCCCCTGATCCAAAGTAGGGGGTGGGTGTTTACAAGGTACATACCCCAATGCACAAATTTTGCTTCTAAGTAGGGGGTGGGTGTTTATTCTGCAAGTACCCCTATGCATGCAAATGGCTCCAAAGTGGGGGGTGGGCGTTTATTCTGCAACCCTATGCATGCAAATGGCTCCAAAGTGGGGGGTGGGCGTTTATTCTGCAACCCTATGCATGCAAATGGCTCCAAAGTTGGGGGTGGGCGTTTATTCTGCAACCCTATGCATGCAAATGGCTCCAAAGTGGGGGGTGGGCGTTTATTCTGCAACCCTATGCATGCAAATGGCTCCAAAGTTGGGGGTGGGCGTTTATTCTGCAACCCTATGCATGCAAATGGCTCCAAAGTGGGGGGTGGGCGTTTATTCTGCAACCCTATGCATGCAAATGGCTCCAAAGTTGGGGGTGGGCGTTTATTCTGCAACCCTATGCATGCAAATGGCTCCAAAGTGGGGGGTGGGCGTTTATTCTGCAACCCTATGCATGCAAATGGCTCCAAAGTGGGGGGTGGGCGTTTATTCTGCAACCCTATGCATGCAAATGGCTCCAAAGTGGGGGGTGGGCGTTTATTCTGCAACCCTATGCATGCAAATGGCTCCAAAGTGGGGGGTGGGCGTTTATTCTGCAACCCTATGCATGCAAATGGCTCCAAAGTGGGGGGTGGGCGTTTATTCTGCAACCCTATGCATGCAAATGGCTCCAAAGTGGGGGGTTGGCGTTTATTCTGCAACCCTATGCATGCAAATGGCTCCAAAGTGGGGGGTTGGCGTTTATTCTGCAACCCTATGCATGCAAATGGCTCCAAAGTTGGGGGTGGGCGTTTAACCGAACGTAGGCTTATACAAGGTACTTTTCAGTATTTGCTGCTTGTGTAAAGTCTCTTCTGTGAGAAGTAAATTCTCATGTTTGATATAAATGGTGCAGTAGCTTGCTCTTTGTGTGATCTCCTAATACTGAAGAGCCTCGTTTGAATAGCGCAGCAGTCTTAATCAAGCCAAGCACCATATCATTGGCTGCTTATTTCTTCAACTTCTTTTAATCAAGCACAGCTAAATTTAAGATGTAATTTTTATGTTATTTGTTTGTTGTGAACCATTTTTATCTTCTTTGCCAACAACAAAAAAGAAAGAAATCCTCTGGGGGTTTTAAAAAAAATCTTCCAACCACTTATTACGACCAGCTTTGCTTACAATGACCTTTATTTTTAATCCATTAGTTAGTCTCTTGTCCTTTTAATTTTGCAAGGACATGTGCCTGCATTCCATGTGTGTGATAAAAAAAATGCTGGAAAGACCATGGTAAAATGGCTGCATGAGATCAATGTTAGTCTATGTTGATTCTTGCTAGTTCCGCAACTCGGACAAAAATGTGGTCAGAATACAAGCAGGGTGTGCCCATGCTTTAAAAAAAAATGTTTTATAACACTGTTCTGCAACATTGGGTATTAAAAATCAAACGTTTGCAATTCATGTTTTATTTTGAACACTTGCAAACTTTGCCCTGTTGATTTCTGCTTGAACCGGGACATTTTGTCCTATTGATTTTCTTGATTCCGTACAGTTTGTCCTAATGCTTTTTCATCCTCTGTGCGTCGCTGCAGCGTTTTGGCCCTGAACTTGCACTGTAAGGGGGCTGGTCCGCACCTGGCAGATCATTACTCTGGGATGCCCCTGGTCATTTTGGAAAGAAGAAAAAGTCCTTTCAAATTCATAGGGACTCTCGTTCGAAGGACAGATGACTTTTCTTGTGAGTGGACCTTGGTACTCGTTTTTCCATTCCTCCATAGCAACGGTAGTGTAAAATGTTTTCTTCTACAGTCCCATGATTATGATGATAAAACCTGGATGCAAATTATGTACGGCGAATTCTGGTTGGTTTTTGGTGGTTTTTTGGGGTGCTTTTCTAACATAGAAGCATCATTTAGAAGCATCACACCGTCTCAACCATGACTACCCAACAGTTGATGTGGATGATTATACAACAGAAAGCAACTACAGTTTACTAAGAATTAAAAAAACCACTCTGGGACATAGGCCTAAATCGTTGCGTTACTTATATAAAAATGACGTGTTTGTTTTGTCACATCCACAGCATGGGACTAGAAGAAAAGCAACAACAAAACAACATTGCAATTTTTACAAGATAAGGAGTTTGAGATAAATCCACTACTCTCAATTTTTTGGCGGTACCATAGTCAATGAGGTTTAACCGAGGCGTGGTTACTGCTACACATGTCTATTGTTAAAAAATCGGGACTTTACTTGTGCTGCACTGCCTCCGGGCATTGCCTCCAGTATTGTTCCCACCATCTTTGTATCTACAAATGTCCCATATGTGTCTGTTCCAGACCGAGAGGACGCAAAACACCTTTTTTCATTTCATTCTGTGTAGAAACCCAAGTCAAAGAGCTGTTAGACTAAATGTAAACCAAAGGTGTTTGGTATTTTTTAATAAAAGTAACCTTAGAATGTTAGGGGGGTTGTGAGGAAGAAGAATGTAGAGTGAGATGGGGTGGGGGTGGATATGATTTAGGTTATCCTTTTTTCTTGTTATCCCCCTTGACTATACATTTTCAAACATAAGAGAGATAATGACCAAACACGCAGATTTTATTAAATAGGTAATGATATAGATATGTAGATCTTCAATTTTTTTTCTTCTACATATCATGAAGCGTTTTCTGTTTACTGCTAACCTTTGTGCCATGAAAAACCATCTCGTCTGCCACCTCTGGCTTTGTGCCTTTTAATGTGTTTAAAACATGTGCTTTGACTTTGTGCCTTTTAATGTGTGTGATATATTGTTCTTTATGCATGTGCTTGAATCATATTTCTTCTTTTTATTCCCCAAGAGCTGTTCTTCCATATTGCTCAATCATGCCTATATTTATTATAGCTTTTCATCTTGTTGAATTGTTCCCAAAATGAGCTGAACATGATTGCAAGGATAAGCAGTGGTGTGTGTGTGTGAACAGCAGTCTATTCATTTTCTGTCATTCTGCCTGAATAGACATTTGACAGATTAGTATACAATAGTTCTTTTTAATTATGTTTAAAAATAAAATAATAAGATGTCATTTCATTATTGCAAACAATAGAAAGCCATACAATTTAAATGAAAAACCAAAAATTTTGCATCTGGTTTTGACTTTTTTTTAAATGACTTTTCTTATGGCGTTTGTGAAATGTCTTCTTTTAATAAGAATATCATTGTTGCTTTAAAGTTGTTTCTGCTCCAACGATGATGTTCGACCATCACTCCACGAGTAGGTCCACGACTCTCCCCTCATGTGGTTGAGCGAGCTCAAAGATGGCTGGTGAGGCTGAACCTCGTCTTGAACAGCCTGTTGCAGTGGGGACAGGGAAGGTTCACAGTTGAGGCAGGCTACTCCAAAAGATTGTGTGAAATGTACGCTCAAGGGCAGGATCAAAAAGAAATTTGGTTTAACCTTCATTAACAATAATGTGCTGTGGATTTTTCAGTGCTTTTTTTTTTACGCCTTAGGTGATGCAATTCTAATGTCGGCTTCTACCTGTAACACCAGTGTTCTTGTATCTTTCCTTCAAACCACCTTTGGAATAGGGTATTTGCCGCGTGCCGGCGACCCTCAATTTCACTGAGTTGAATTTAGAGAGTTGAATTAGAAAGGTCAGCATAACTCGGGCAGAATGAGTGCGGGCAAATTAGTGGTCTAGTATAGAGAACGAACACTCGTGGCAAATGCCCTATTAGATAGGATGATTCTGTAATGGAAACTCACTTTGTTCGTCTAATGGTATTTGGTATTTTCTAACTAATTTTGTTTTATGTCAGTTTGTTTTCTTCTGATTTCATGCTTGTGCTTTGATGGAGCTTAAAGGTGAAGCGCTTTATAAATTTTCTTAAATAATAATTATCCTTTATTTCTGCTGTGATTAGTTCGTTTTTTGATTAGTATTATTTCAAGAGATATGCACCCTGTGTACTTGTGTGTCAAGTCAAGTCAAGTCAACACAAGTCAAAATTTTATTTCCAGACGGGAACATTGTATAAGCAAATGATATACTTTTTTTTACATGATTTTTGTGTGTGTGTGTGTGTGAGAGAGGGAGAGTGAGAGATTTGTGTGTGTGTGTCTAAATTTGTAAGGAAAAAATCTGTTAGAAGTGTGCAAGGGTGTGCACACTGTATGTTTGTATGTGTGTTTTGACTGAAATGATTCAACATAATGTTTGTTAAGAAACTGACAAAATAAAAGTAGGTTATAAATCATGGTCATGCTTTTTTCCGTTGTAGTACATTCCATATCAACTGCTCAGTTATTATCATCTTAGTTTCAGACATTCTACATATGACAGAGTTTTATGTGTTGCTTTTGTATTCAAAACAAGTATAATTAATTGTTCGTTATAATTGCATTGTGTGCTAACTCTGTGTGTGTGTGTGTGAGCGCTAAGCTTATGATGTAATAAAAGTAAATCATATTGTGAAGTTACTGACACAGGCTGATGCTGATTTGTGGCAAAATGATAGATTTTGGTGTTACAGCTTGCTGATTTTACTTTATTCCTAATCCTTTGCAATGCACCACTCCCACCAAATCAATCACACATGCACTAACACACAGATGAGTGCATGCATGCACACACACACTCAAACTCGCACGCGTTCTTGCATGCCAGCAGCACATACATGTATACACATTTTGCTTTTGTGTGTGCTCACCAAACAACATTAGCTTATGCTCTCTCACCATCATGGATGTGCATGCACACGCACACACTGCTTCTGGGTGGAGATTTGTTTTTAAAAGTTTGAATTTCAAGGGAAAAGTCACAAGCCAGCGGCTAAAGATGTATTACAGAATGAAAAATATGGTTTGAAAATCATTCCGTTTCATCGTTGATTTACCCACAATCCCTTTTGTTACGTTATGATGAGCGTGGTTAATGCTAAACACAAGAAACTGCAGAACTGGGTTATGCTGGGTTTTTTGTTTGCTTTTTTGGGGGGGAATGGCTTTTGTTTGTTACGAATTCATATTATGAGGGTATCTGTTTCCTGCCATTATCTATTGGTAGAAATTACCTATATGTTGGTCAACAGGGTCTTAATGTATACATGTCTCTTAAAGGCCTATCAACCGATCCTAGGAATCGGGTAACGCTAGTCCGACATGTGACGCAGCGTGTGAGACATGCTGACTCGCACAACAGGGAGAAAAGAAGGGTAAAGCATCTCTGCCACAAGCCGTGATTCAACTGATGATGCGCGCCTACTGCCTCCCGCCTTTTATAGTCCTGTTGCGGCTTTAACCCTTTCGCCGCCATCCTTTTTTCAGCCAAAAAATACCATTAAACTTAACTGGGTAGAGAAAAAAAAGTATCTGCAATATTGCGAATTCCTCTGTGACATGTATAACATTAGGCCTATCCTTACCTCCCACAATTATGAAAATAGGGTCTTCGGATAACAGGCCCTGATGTTATGCTTTTTAGTAGAGGTGGGGGGGGAAACCGGTTTGAACCGAAAAACCGGTATTGGAATTCCGCGGTTCGAAAAACCGGTTCGAGTTGCTGTGAACCGGTTTTTAACTGCAAACTGAAAGTAAGTTTCTCTTAGAATAACGCATTCTTTAAAAAACAACACTGAATCTCAGCGCAGATTGGGTGTTTGTAAACCAAGAGTAGCTGTTTCTAGTTGTTGAGCTAAGTTTTTAGTTGAGTGTGTGTGTATGTGTGCGCGCGCGTGTTTGAATATTCTAACAAATAAATATGTTTGCATAGGTAAAGCTACTGATGCGAGTACTGGTTAAAAAACCGATTCGAAAAGACCGGTTCGGAGAGGAAAAACCGGTTTAAAACCGGTTCAAAAATTTGAACCGGTTCTCCTCTACTTTTTAGTGGCATGGGTGTTAAACCATTGTGGTGCAAAAATGCGACATTGGCGGTGAAAGGGTTAAGCTAACAATACTTTCTTACATCAGTTTAATTAACTTTTTTAATTAACATTAACTTTTTTTGCATGTGATGGATTCTTGGTATTTTTGTGTGTCGTCTATGCTGGCTAACAAGATGGAAATTTTTTTCTCTGAAAATTGGTTAAGATATTTTTGTACAGCATGCAAGACATTAGCATAAACCACAATTTCACACAGACCTTTAATTTTAGATAGTATGCTCAGCATCCAAGTGTTCAGTTTTATTCAGAGCACATTTAAGGAATTCAATTGAGTCTGACAGAATTGATAGGCGAAATTTCAGTTACCATGGGCATCATGAAAGCAGACCCAAATTTTTGATAGACCTGTTTTGGGTCTTCAGTCCAAACACACCCAGCATCTTGATCTTTATAACTCGACAAGTAAAGCGGAATGACTGACGTTTCTAGCACTGCCTAGATATGGGCTATAGTATACAATGATGGAGGCTCCATGTTATAAGTTCTATATTATTTTGTCATGTTTTCAGGCTGTTGAACGTTGGTAAGATAGATTGATGTGTGTTTTGTAATACGTGGTCGAACTTCACGCGGTGACAGTCCTGAAATGACCATAGCTGTTGACGGGACTATAAATGACTAATTTTCTAACTGTGCTCTTTTGAAATGTCCTTATCTATTGATTGAAGCATGTGTTACATTCTTAGTATTTCTAGATGTATGTGTGTGTTTTTATTCTTCATTTTAGTTTTTGCATTAGTTTTGTGATGTTTACTTCATCTGCTAATCAGGCTTTTGCTTGCGTTTTTGGACTTTTTGTGACAATAATAATTAAAATTTTCTTAAATTATAGAAGGGTATCATCATTACAATAAAAACATTCAAATGACTGAAAATATTATTTTAATGAACCAAATCTTTTTGGATGAAATTTAAGCTGTGTTATGTGCACATGCTTCAAAGGTCTTGCCTTGGAAAATGATGGGAATGATTTAAAATATGAATATGCAAAGAACATTGTGGGTATGAAAGATTACAAAAAAATGATGGTTGGAATTTCTCTTTATAATTTAGCATTTCTGTTCAACTGTTGAAAGTTATTGCTGAGTGGATTAAAAATGTTGGCTAAAAAGAACATTGTTGTATGCAATAGATCATTTCTGTAGAATGTTCAAAGTGTCTGCATGTGGTATTTTAGTCTTTGTGTCTTGTCCTCTCTCTCTCTCTCTCTCTCTCTCTCTCTCTCTCTCTCTTTCCCTCACGCTCTCTCTCTGTGTTCAATAAAATGTCACAATTATCAGGGAAAATGACTGATTCAATGATTTCACTTGCTGGACATTAGGAAACAAGTGACCCATACAATCACACACATTGGCACTGAAAGTTTTCTTTATTTTTTTCTTGTTTTACAAGTCAGTTGTTTTCAAAACAAGAAGTGTTGTTTTTATTGAAACAATAGTAATTACATCATCAGCATTCAATACCCACAGGAATTATACAAAATAAAACAAACGAAACAATCCCAACCAAAAAAGTACCTTGTGTCGTGAAATACCTGAGATAGATATATATATTTTTAATTAACACTATTGTGTTCTAAAAAAGGGATTTACAATTCAAAGAAAAATAATCAGGTGTTTCGTTGGTGGTGTCCTTTCCCATGTTGATAAAAAAAATCCTACCCAATTTGAATTACAATTTTAACAGTCGAATAAAGGTACAAAGATATCCATAGCAATGAGACAGTAAATAAGTATATATCAATATTTAGGCTAAGTTGCAGTTAATCTACCCCCCTCATGTTCATGGCTTACAGTATCAAAGTGTCATTCTCTCAGTTTCATCAAACTAACCACAACCTGATACTAACCCTATCGTTTCCCAAGTAAGGCAGAATGTTGCTTCTTGATGAAAATGTGTCAATGAAAATATTTGGTGTGGGGGTAATTAAACTACATCTTTGCCTGCATTTGACTAAACGCAAAACAGAGTGCGAATGTTTGACAGACCAATAAAAAGTGAATAAAATAAAACTGATTCTTTTATATCCCAAAACGTCACACACACACACACATAGCTGTAAACTTTTAACACACACTAGTCAAACACCTGACTTACCATTCTGATTCACCAAGAAAAAAAAGTAGCTGGTTTTTTTTTTATCTTTAAAAAAAATGAATAAAGCCTTTCACCTTTTTCTGATGCACCTGTATTAATAAATAATTAAAAAAAGATACTGATAATAATAAATCAATCTTCTATAGCGCTATTCTCCTGATACAGCAAGACTCACCGCGCTTTACATGAAAAAAAAGTAGTTTACCCCACGCACACAAAATATATTAAAAATACATGTACTTAAAATTATTTTTGAAAAAAAAATCACTTTATCGCACTCACACAACTCATTTAAAATGCCTACATAAACCACAAATTATTAAAAAGTAAATAAAATATCTTTACATGGTTAACTGACAGTGGATGGACAGACAGAAATTAACAGAGATATGAAGATCATTCATTCGGCTCTTTCAGGCAGAATGTTGGCTACAGTCCAGCGGAGGCCGGGGCCACCTCCATGAAGCGGTAGTTGTCACTGACGATCTTCCACACGTTGTCCACAGAGGACAGCAGGAAGGTCTGGTAGAAGCTCTGGGGTTGGTTGTCCGTGAACTGCACCTTGCCGAACGTCGACACCACAATGGTGGTCTGGTTCTCAAAGGCTGACTCATCCACAGGCCGACTGCCCAGACCGGTCAGAGAAGTGGAGGAGGAGGGAAGGTCTTCCACGAACTTCATGATGGCGTCTCCCGCTCACTGACAGCCCGTTCCACACCAGCGAGGCAGAGTCCAAGTACAGGTTCTTCAGGGCCTGAAAGAGGCATTATGTCTCTGCTTGTCAAAGTATTCGTAGAATATGTCAGAAAAAGCCTTTGCAGCTTCAATCGCTTGTTGTGCCTTGTCCTTCAAGTCTGTCCCAGTCGGCGCCATTTTGATGGATAATGAAACTCACACAAAGAACCTTTTTCCTTCCGGGTACCGAGCTGGTGGTTGCAGGAAGTTTTACGTCCTCATAGCCGTAGCTCTTAGGGACGAGTAGTTCTGGTACTGTAGTCTTCGATGTAGCAGGTACACCTGGAAATTGGTTCATCAACGTTGTTCTTTGGAAAGGGTCGGGTGGGAGGAGCTGGAGTAGAGTCAGTTGGAGTCCAAATGGGCCACCCCCCCAAAAAAGGCTGTCTTCAGGGCTACAGGGCGGCCTTCTTCGTGCTCAGGTGCTGCCAGTTCACAATGCAGGCTTCAGGATGACGACGACTCAGATGTTGACACGCAGCAGTGGCTCATTGCGTACATCGACGGATGGGTGGGAGGGCGGGTCACCGACCCACACTCACGAGCCACCACACAAGTGAGTCCATGCAGGGGTTTCAGTCCCAAAAACGGCCACACCATCGACCACGTACTGTCGTGCCCCCAGTCAAAACCGCCGTCACCTGTCGTCCCGCACTGCAGTCCAACAGCACCCCGTCGCTGGAAGGATGACTGCGCCGCCCAAGACGCAAGGAGAGAGTCAGTAAAATCGACCCTCTCCCTACGGACTCCAGGCTTGGAATGAGGGTACCGAGTGACGAGCTGGCACTAATATAGTCGGTGACCCCCACACCTCCAACACAACCACTACTGTCATCTCCTCTTCTTTACTACGTTCTCAAATTGCCAGAGTTTTACAAAGGTCCAGCAGTACAGTGAGAATGAGAACTGAGCGGTGGCTGTGGTCTGAAAACCATTGGTCGGACACCCATATAACCATATACATGTAATTACATTCTTGATCAGTATCACCCTAGGTATGCAGTGGGAGACATTTTGAAGGGCCAATAAAGTGAAGCATGCAGAGCTGCTAATTTTAATATAAATGGTCAGCTCGGTTAAGTCACACAGTCTGTATTTAGGTTAAAAATGTGTGGTTCCTTTTATGAAGACTTCAAGACTTAAAAAAAAAAATTGTATAAACATATTTATCAACATGAAATTCCTCGGTCCCTCTCACCTTCATTCCCTTTCACTCTTCATTCACCCTCTACACTAAAACACTCCCACCCACCCACTCCCCCCAAAAAAGAACATATTATGAACATATGAAAAGTAGAGCTATATGAACCTTGTAGTCTATCCATGAAAGTTGTCCACATTCTGTCAATGCTCATGCAGACAAAATTGATTGTAGTGTAAGGCATGCAAAATTGTATCGATTTAAAAATAAAAGTCAACCAATCCATAAAACAAGACTGGTCAGTTATGTTCTCATGACAAAGGTATTGATTAACTCCTTCACTGCCGTGCCCGGTTCCGGTTCCGGTGCAACTATTTGCCAAGCCGTTTTAGGTCACGGCATTTATCGCAAACATTTCTGAATAAAAGTGCATATAACCTATCCTTTTCTGAAAAGGAATTGAATATACTATCATTTGAGAACACTCTCACATGCATTCAAACATACTGGGAAAAGCATATGGATAGAAAACGGGAAACTCTTAGAATAACCCTATGACGGATATTTCCGTGACGGGGCAGTTTATAGGTTACCGGAAGTTGACGGAAATATCCGTGACGGGGCAGTGAAAAGGTTAATACAGTGGAACCTCCCTATTAAGAACTTGAAAAACCATCCCCCAAAAGGGCTTTAACCTTTACCGGATCATGCTTTTGACTACACAGACACGATGGCGGGGGTCTTCCACGACCCCTACTCAGCAAAGAGCAAATTCCTAAAGGGATGAGAGGTGTTTATCCCTGTCCGGATGGCGCGGGTCTCCCACGACCCCTACTTGTCAAAGAGTCACCATGTGTTTATCCCTGTCCGGATGGCGGGGGTCTCCCATGACCCCTACTCAATGCACTGCAGTGCTCTTTAAAGTAGGGGTCGTGGGAGACCCCCGTCATCCGGATAGGTATATCAAAATTACGCGTCATATTACGTCATTTATATTTTATACACATTAATGAAATTTAACACACTTAAAGCCATTTACGTTTTTGACAAAGTCATGAAATTTTATGAAGATTGCTTAAATAGTTTTAGAGATATAACATGTTTTGTGTGTCAAGGGGTCGTGGGCGACCCCAGAAGTCCGGTAAAGGTTAAGAACTTGAAAAACCATCCCCCAAAAAGGCTTTAATAGGGACATGGACACTCAGTAGTCCAGATATGAAAGTTGGACAAAAATTAGTGAAAATGTTTTGGGTCACATCTTATAGGGAGTCTTAACTCATTCGCATCGCAACGATTTTGAATTATTAAAAAAACTCACAAATCACTCCAACCATACACACAAACAAAACATACATAAACAAAAGGAGAAATGAAAGAAGATTACGGGTTTTTACTTCCGGTTTAGACATAGGGAAGTGGTAGATCAGACTTTTTTACATATAGACTTTATATAGAAAAACTCTCTACATCGATTGGTTCCCCACAACCACTACAAAAGCAAAGTCAGAGGCAAAATTGTGGTCTAAAGGAGCGAAGCGAGTTTAGAAATTACCAAGGTGTCCACACTGATTCACTTCCCTTGAAGTAAATGCATCAAATTGACAGCTATCTATTAATTCAGGACATATGGACTTGAATGAGTTAAAGATTAACATTATAGCCCATCGACAACTAAGGCCATGTCAGGGTAGGGAGTTTTAGTAGGGAAGGTCTTCATAGAGAGGTTCCACGGTATGCAAGCTGAAAAGAAAAAAAAAGGTCCACATGTATGTTGATAGAAAGCTTTTTTTCCTCTCTAATATGTTAAAGGAGTCACAAATGTGTGTTGTGACACAAAGCATCACATGAACAGGAACATTCTTTTTATCTGTTCCATTGTTATTGATGTTTATTCAATTCAGCTGATCAAACCATTTGCATTCACATCTTTTTTTCCCATCTGTTTTACTTTTAACAATTCATTTAGGAAGGCACAAACACGCTTTAAAACAGAGAGAATACATCAAAACTACAGAAAAGTGTACAAAACAAACAAAAACTACGTATTCACAAAGACAAAAAAATAGATATAATGTTTTTTTAATATATAATACACCTTCAAGTAATGCTTTCACTTTTGTTTTCTGCAGTTTACTCAATCTCAGTTCTAAAAACTGTACAATCATAACCTCAACCTCACAAAGCAGCATCCAGCACCATAAATATGACATTTGTAAAGGTAAGAAAAACCCATGTTTGTTATCACTGACATAGAAACAAGTGGGGGTCAATGCCCAAAGAAAGTCACATGTCATAACTGAAGAAATGCTGAGGGTAAAATAGGAAAACAATGCTCAAATACATGGTAACTTTCCTTCAAATAGTTAATACATGGTAAGGAAAACTCTTTGAATGAGTTTACATGTATTGCATTTTGATTACAGAGTCGTGGGTGCTCCTGGGAAATTTCAAAAATCCTGCAAGGCAGGGGTCCAGTTAACAACTTGACTTAAACAATCCTAAAAATATAAAGTTCCTGGTAAAGGCATGTAAATATGTATCTATTCATTTCTTTTATATTCTACACATGCGAGAAACCGACAAAGCGTTTATAAATAGGAAATTTGTTGCTTCTCAAATTCTCATCATCCGGCGACGCCGTCTCCAGGCAATAAAAAAACAAATCCTGCATTTTAGAACATCCTGAAAGCAGGAGCATCCATGCAGAGTAATCTGACTGGAATAGGTTCAGCAAAGAGAATGCGTGCACACACACACACACACACACATGCATGCACACACACACTCACATAGACACACATGCACACACACATGCACACCACACACACTGAAACATATCTACAGACATACATCATACATATTAGTCAGGGGAGACCTTATACAAGTATATAAAATAATGAATAATGTTGATGACATAGACTTTAACAAACTTTTTGTTAAAAGTATCACAAACATGACACGAAATAGTACAGATAAGTTATTTTTAAGACGATCAGTTACTAACATTCGCAAGTTTAACTTTTCTAACCGAGTTGTTCAATACTGGAATAATTTGTCAACTAACATTAAGGCTGCACCTAACATAAATATATTCAAAAATCTTCTGGACAAAGACACAATGATGTCAAATTTTCATAATACTTTCGATGAATAAAAAAAAAGAAGAAGAAAAAGTCCATTCCATATTTATGCTAAATTTTATAGTTTAGCTGTAGAAAGCAAGCCACCCTGAAACAAATCAAAGTCACAAACGAGAAAGGGCGTAAAAGGGCCGCGAGGCCCACTTCTAGCCCTAATTACTACTACTACATATCTATTTCAGGTACATTGTATAACATTTCAGAAAACAATGCTTTAAGAAATAACACCATTTTTCACTGCATATAAACCACCATGTTTTTTTAATGGCATACATCACACTTATAAATGGCCATACACATACCACGAAACCAGACTATTTAAACTATCGAATAGAGAACAGAACAAAAAATATTATACAGACAAAATATTAACAAATGACATCAATAAAAAATATTCAACCACAGCTTTTTGTGAAAGATTTTTATATACGTCCATGATAAGGAACTTTATACTTGTTTCATTCAAATGGATCAAAGGGCTTCAAAACAAACAAAATTCAAAACTGTTATGACTTTCTCTGTGATAAGAACAGGCAACAAAAGGAATAGCAAGAAAAATAAACTGATAACAAAATAAAAACTGTTATGACTTTCTCTGTGATAAGAACAGGCAACAAAAGGAATAGCAAGAAAAATAAACTGATAACAAAATAAAAACTGTTATGACTTTCTCTGTGATAAGAACAGGCAACAAAAAGAATAGCAAGAAAAATAAACTGATAACAAAATAAAAACTTGTAAAAGAAAAAACGAAGACAGGAACATGTCACAGTAAAAGATCGGTAAGGACTTAGAAAGTATGGAGTATGTATGTGTAACTGTGTGTAAGTGCTTGTGTGTGTGCGTGTGTGAGCACATGTGTGTGTGTGCGAGATAAAGAGAGAGAAAAGCTGTTTATTGTGGTTTACCTTTACAAGCCTTTTTACAAAAAAGGGGGTTTCTGTGAGCGAGAGATACTGACAAACAGAGAGACAGAGAAGGACTGGTCTCATTTTAAACATGAAAAGAAAAACAATGCAAGTGACACTCTCTTCTCTCATGCTTTGCTTTCTGGCATTGTGACACTCTCTTCTCTCATGCTTTGCTTACTGGCATTGTGACACTCTCTTCTCTCATGCTTTGCTTACTGGCATTGTGACACTCTCTTCTCTCATGCTTTGCTTTCTGGCATTGTGACACTCTCTTCTCTCATGCTTTGCTTTCTGGCATTGTGACACTCTCTTCTCTCATGCTTTGCTTTCTGGCATTGTGACACTCTCTTCTCTCATGCTTTGCTTTCTGGCATTGTGACACTCTCTTCTCTCATGCTTTGCTTTCTGGCATTGTGACTCTCTCTTCTCTCATGCTTTGCTTACTGGCATTGTGACACTCTCTTCTCTCATGCTTTGCTTTCTGGCATTGTGACACTCTCTTCTCTCATGCTTTGCTTTCTGGCATTGTGACACTCTCTTCTCTCATGCTTTGCTTACTGGCATTGTGACACTCTCTTCTCTCATGCTTTGCTTTCTGGCATTGTGACACTGATACATCAGATCCTGTGGACCACAGGGTAGAGTTTGACGAAAGTGGGAATGTCAGAATCCTTTCAGACAAGAAAGAAAAGTTCTACAAATGTTCAGCAGTTATAAATTCACTCAAAGTAAATCTGACCTTTGATGATGATAAGACAGAGACAGACAGACACATGTATCCTTTTTAACTTTCACTACAAAACCACATTTTTGATTAAAATAGAAAGAGATGATATATTATGGGATTTTTAACAATCGTTGCCTGCCAGATCTTCAGCTCTCTTCTCTCTCTCTCTCTCTTTTTCTCAAATGTGCCCCAATAACTTAATAGATCACCATAAAAACCGAAATCATTCCTGAAATGATCCTTAAGAAAAACTAAACAATAGGCATTCTCTTTGTCGAATATGATAAGATCATTTTTACCCAATGTCAATTCCTGATCAGTCTAGTAATTTATAATGTGGCAATAAGAACATCATTGTTAGTTCACAAACACACAAAATGAGACAGAAAAAAAAGAAGTAAATGTTATAAAATATTCAAGAACATTTAATTCAGTTAATATTAAATAAAACTCACACATTTTTTATTACATTAGTTTTGCAACAATCAACACCACTTTGAAGAAGTGGTACTTAACTTTTGCTGAGCAGTATATGAGACAGACAAAGGAAATACAAAACCCTTTTTTCAAGTCAAATTAGGAGAACATAAATAAAAATGAAATACACCGAAATCTCTCCTCCGGAACAATCGGTCCTTCTTGTTTGTTCCAAGTCCCTGGATCGGCAAAGGTGGTCAAAATCCACCAAAATATCTCTCTCCTCCAATAAATTTTGTTTGTTTATTCAAATGTCATTACCTTCCTGTGGGGATACTGGGGGATCTTTTGTACAAATAGTTCCCCCCCACTTTCTGGAAGTTTTGTGCTTGTAACTTCCTCTAATTTGTCACTCTATTTGACTCTGCCCTTTCCCTTTTATATCTGTTATCTACTATCTTTCTGACTTATTGGCCCATTCTCCTGCCCTTTTTCATAAAAATCTTCCAAAAAAATGTTTCATTTGAGCTCCTCCGAAATCAGAATCTGTCGGCTGAATGCAGCGGGGAGACCAGTGAAAACTGAAAACCGGACACATACCTACCTCACCCATTATGACCTTATGGCCCGGGAACGCAGAAGAAGAAAATGTCATTACAATTGGCGTTCCTTTTATTTTTCTAAATGTCAATGCAGGTAAAATAAACGGGGAAGGGAAGTGATTCGTGGCTTTAAAGTGAGGTCAGACGGTGATGAAGATGCCCTTGAAGAAGAGGTAGTAGGCCACGATGACCCAGAAGGTGGTGCCCCACAGGTTCATGGCCAGCTGGGCCGCGTGGTTCACGGCCACGTCGAAGCCCACGGGGAAACGGCCGGCCAGCACCTCGTGACCCACGTACAGCACGATAGCGTTCATGCCTGAAATACGCACACATGTATGTAGGCCGGTCTGTTGTGACCCACATACAGCACGATAGGGTTCATGCCTGAAATACACACACATGTATGTAGGCCGGTCTGTTGTGACCCACGTACAGCACGATAGCGTTCATGCCTGAAATACGCACACATGTATGTAGGCCGGTCTGTTGTGACCCACATACAGCACGATAGGGTTCATGCCTGAAATACACACACATGTATGTAGACCAGTCTGTTCATGCCTGAAATACGCACGCATGTATGTAGACCGGTCTGTTGTGACCCACATACAGCACGATAAGGTTCATGCCTGAAATATGCACACATGTATGTAGGCCGGTCTGTTCATGCCTGAAATACGCACACATGTATGTAGGCCGGTCTGTTCATGCCTGAAATATGCACACATGTATGTAGGCCGGTCTGTTCATGCCTGAAATACGCACACATGTATCTAGGCCGGTCTGTTCATGCCTGAAATACGCACACATGTATGTAGACCAGTCTGTTCATGCCTGAAATACGCACACATGTATGTAGACCAGTCTGTTCATGCCTGAAATACGCACACATGTATGTAGGCTGGTCTGTTCATGCCTGAAATATGCACACATGTATGTAGGCCGGTCTGTTCATGCCTGAAATACACACACATGTACCTAGGCCGGTCTGTTCATGCCTGAAATACGCACACATGTATCTAGGCCGGTCTGTTCATGCCTGAAATACGCACACATGTATGTAGACCAGTCTGTTCATGCCTGAAATATGCACACATGTATGTAGGCCAGTCGGTTGTTTCCCACTATTCTCCACTTGAGAATACTGGGGGGAGTGTGTGTGTGTGTGTGTGTGTGTGTGTGTGTGTGTGTGTGTGTGTGTGTGTGTGTGTGGTGTCTTTTGTACAAATAGTTCACCCACCTTCTGGAAGATCTGTGCTTGTAACTTCCTCTCATCTATCACTCTCTTTGACCTTGGTCTTTTCCCTTTGCTTGCTGTCATCTACTGTCTTTCTGCCTTCATTACTGGTCCATTCCACCCTGCCTTTGTTCCAGAAACTTACAAAGATTTTCTCCAGCTGAAGACAGACATGCTGGGCCTAACTATTTCTTAGTTAGGCGCATAATGGCAGCATGATGCATCTCCGCTCATATAACAGGAAACTGTCTGAGCGATCGAAGAAGAAGAAAAGTTTCTGACTATGACTTCCAGGTAGCAGAGGGGGCAGCTGCTATTCTGAAGGGCTGGGCTAAAATTTGTTTATAGTGGAGATGCCCTACCCAGGGTACATCCCCTCTCTCTCGGCCAAAGGAATTTGAGGACAGATGGTGTTAGGGAAGGTCCCCAAAGACCAACTCATCCACTTGGCTGCAGCACTAAGATTAATATATAATCAAAATGATAGCATCTATGGCACAATGTCAATGTTTTCTTCCAGTCTCTCTCTGACCTGGGTAATAGAAAGGGGCCCCATTCCACACTTTGTAGACATCGATCAGCAAATAGCAGGCAGCCAGCAAGAAGAATGCCATGGAAGCTAAGGTCAGAACAAATGAGAGAGACCTGTAACAGAGATCATTAACATAAACATCATCGACATTGCCATTACCATCATGATTATAATCCACTCTTGCAAGCACGCAGACACACACACATAACAGACACACACACATACACACGCACACACACACACACGCACACGCACACACAGATAAACTCTCTCTCTCTCCAGACATCTTACCACAAATTCTTATTGACAGGGATCCAGCCATCATTCTGGGAAAACTTGCACAGAATCCCAGCAATCAAACCCTGAAGAAAAGGCAAACAAACGAAACCAACTGAAAACCAAAGTGAGCAGTGTAGTGAACAAACGCGTGTCAATAACTGTCCTATGAAGAAATAAAACACACATAAAACTTTAGCAAGAGCTGGACAACAGAAAATGAAGACAATACAATACTACTTCTACTGTGTTCCCAGGCGATATGGTCATAAAGGGTAAGGTACATGTGTGTCCTGCATTCAGCTGACACATTACGATTTCAGAGGAGCTCAATGGAGCACACAACATGACACAAAATAACTCTGAAATGAACTCACCAGATTAAAATGCACCTACCAGTAGTCATGACACAACAAAACATAAAACAGCATAGAGAAATAGAATACAATACAATACTACTTTTTCCATGTTCCCAGGTAATATGGCCATAAAGGGTAAGGTACATGTGTGTCCTGCATTCAGCTGACACATTCCGATTTTGGAGGAGCTCAAAGGAGAAAACTTGGAAGTTTTTTTGATAAAAGGCAGAAGAATGGGACATGAATAAGTCAAAAAGATAGTAGATGACAGAAAGCAAAGGGAAAAGGCAGAGTGAAAGAGAGGGACAGATTAGAGGAAGTTACAATATAAATTATAATACAATTCTGTAAAGAACTCACCAGAACCAGGGCCCAGATTACAAAGCGAACACACCTCTGCACCCAGTCTTTGTGAATGAACAGGATTTTACCCGCCTGAAACAGTAAGGGATCAGGGGGCGTATTAGGCTGTTCATCATCAAGGGGGGGGGGGGGGGGGGGCAGCAAATTGTACCAATAGTATATGGTGAACAAAAAATGTCATGGATAACAATACTCTCTCTGTGTGTGTGTGTGTGTGTGTGTGTGTGTGTGTGTGTGTGTGTGTGTGTGTGTGTGTGTGTGTGTGTGTGTGTGTGTGTGTGTGTGTGTAAGTGTGTGAATGTGTGTGTTTGTGTAAGTGTGTCTGTGTGTATCTGTGTGTGTCTGTGGCTATGTCCGTTTGTAAGAGTTTTTAATTTTCTTTATTTTTAGATAGCCGGGGTGGGGTCCATGCAACCAGGAAATCCCCCCATAATCCGCCCCTGGGGAGGGAGAAGTAAAAGTAAAAGGTGAAGGCATTCTAATAGTAACAAACAATAACAACATTGCTTCTTTTTAATGCAAAATGTGCATTAACTTGGAACCAGAATTACTCATTTCCATTGTCATGTCTCTAATTACTACAGTTATCAGTGTGTCTGCACCAGTGTGTGCTCACGTGAATGAAGTGTGTGTATGTATGACAAAGAAACATCATGAGAGAAACATAAAAGACAGACAGACAGACAGACAAATTGAAGGGTAGGGGAAAGAAAAAACACAAAAACAAAGAGAGAGAGTAATAGACAGACAGAGAGAGGCAAAGAGAGAGATATTTACAATTTGAAAAACTATAATAAACAAATGCAGAATAACATTTATTATACAATCTGAACCAAGCAGCAACTTCGCCTAACCTGCAATCCCAGAAAGCAAATGAAGACGGAGGTCAAAGTCCCAAGAAGTCCTTCCGGGTCATAGGGAACTACCGTGTGATAGATTTCCTGAAATAGGAACATTTGAGGCCTCTCACATACATGTCTCTTTTGAAGGTATTTTCAATAAGGATTAATAAATGCATCAAATGCATTGGAATATGCACAATTTTAATCATACTTTTTTTCTTCTTCTTCTTGACTGTACGTGGCCACAATCAACACTTTGATTATTATGCCACGGAACCGGGGAGGTTCGAGATCACTTTTGCCGGAAGAAAGGCTCAAGGCCTGAGAAGAAACAAAACAACAGAGAGAGCACAGATCATACGAAAACTAGGAAACTGTTCATCCGTTGGGTTGTTGGAAGAGGGAAGGAGGGGGTGGGGGAAGATGGGGGACCAAAGGGGGGGATGGGAGAGGGGGGGAAGGGAGGGGGAGTAAGTATTCATTAACCCCTTCACTGTCCCATGACGGATATTTCCGTCACTCTCGCATGTAAGAATGTCCCACTGTACCATTGAAATCAGATCTTTAATCATTTTGAATGGCTAGATTGTCCATATTTATATGTAAAAGTATCACAGTTTAGGCACAGTTAAATTATTTTATGCTAGATTTCTTTTTATTATTAAGTACCCCCCCTATGAATTCAAAATGGCCGAGGCAGTGAAGGGGTTAAGTACACTTCCGCTGGGTTGTCTGTCTGTATGTGAACAACTTTACAACAAAGTTTGTGGTTTTGATGTTGGTTCAAGAGACAGCCGTTTCCGTGATGATAAAAAATGTTAAAACCAACTGGCACGGCATTGGTTAATTGTCAAATTTACAATCGGTTTGAAATCACACACACACACAATGCTCTTAAAATAAAGCATCAGTCCAAAGCATGATCATAAAGATCTGAAAGAGTCATGCAAAGCACAACATACCATGTACTGTTTATCAGGAAAAGTTCACAGCTAAAATTAACAGAAATTTGGGTCAGGGTTTTAACATCTGAATTACACGCAACTGTAAAATGATGCACTAGGAAGGACAGTGTTTCTGACCAGGAGATAAAAATCAAAATGGCAAAGTTGTACTTCAGACACCCCCCTCATGTTTACAACCCTCAATCTCAAAGTCTTGCTTTCAATTTTAAGAAAATAATCCTAGGCTGATCCTAACCCTATCCCTTTCCCAAGAATGGCAGAATGTTGCTTCTTAGCAAACATTTTTAATGCAAAAAGACAGCGAAGTTTTTTTAAAATCTTCAGCAGTCTAGGAGTAGGAATTAGAAAAAAGTTTGAAAAAAAATTAACCTTATGCTAGAAGTTTGAAAAATGAGCTTAATATATATATAAGCTCAACATTATGCGGCAGGTGCATCACAAGGTTCCAACCCCTGTCTGTGATCTGACCTTGCAAGTGGGGTGTTGATAGATGTGTGCGTCACCAAACACCTTCCTGTCGATGTATCCCGACGCCCCTCCCGTGCAGTTCCTGTGCTCGCTGTGTTCTGCTAGACCCCCCGCACCTAAATAGCCCCTGGATTAAAAAAAAATCAAGTATTAATGACAATAAGAGTCCCTCCGTGGGGATACCGAGGGGTCTTTTGTACAAATAGTTCCCCCACCTTCTGGAAGTTCTGTGCTTGTAGCTTCCTCTCATTTGTCACTCTCTTTGACTCTGCCTTTTCCCTTTGCTTAATGTCATCTACTATCTTTCTGCCTAACTGGTTCATTCTCCTGCCTTTTTTCACGAAACACTTTCAAAAAGAGTTCCTCCAGCCAAAGTCGGTCTTGCTGGGCCTAACTATTTCTTAGTTAAGCGCATAACAGCAGCATGACGTATCTGCGCTCATAATTGACAGGAAACTGTCTGAGCGATCAAACAAGAAGAACAAGAAGAAGATAATTATGAGCATAAATGGAATAAATGTTGTTGTTACCAAACACTGTCCTGTCGATATATCCTGCAGACCCTCCTGTGCAATTTCTGTGTTTACCATGTTCTCCTCGCCTTGGCTTAAGGCTGTGTCAGACCAACTGACATAGGCTAGAACACCAAGGCTACATCAAAATGTTGTTATGCTCTGCATAGTTATGCGGGGATTGTCTTTAGCCATGACAAGCTCCTAGCATAACATTGTCAGTCTCCCAAATCCTCCGAAGTCAGAGTGTGGCTGTCCACGAGGCGGGGTAACCGAAAACGGTCACACACGTAATGTTCTCATCCCTAGCTGGTGCATTTGTACCATAGTGTTCAAGTGGTTCGGCTGTTGGGATGATCCCTGGAGTCTTTTAGCCAGGGTATGACAACAACCACCATGTTCTCCACCCCCACACCTAGATAGCCCCTGGATAAACCACGTAAAAGAATTAACAAATACAGACACAAGCTCCAAACATCTTTCTGTCAATGTATCTAGCCACCTCCTGTGTAGTTTCTGTGTTTGCTGTGCTATGCTAAACACCCATTCTCCCCCCGATAGCCCTTGGATAAATTGAACAAAATAAATCTATAAATAAAGACACAAGCTCCAAAAAACTTTCAGTTGATATATTCCGCTGCCAAACCAGTGCAGTTTCTATGCTCACTGTGCTTTGCTAGATATCCCCCTCCCCCTCCCATCCTTAGATAGCCCCAGGATAAGGTTGAGATACTATAAACAAAGCTAAAACAAACAAAAAGCAATAAATATGGGTGTCACCAAACATCTTGTTGATATATAGTGCTGCCCCTCCTAATCAATGCACATAAGAAAGTCTCTTTCACTCACACACATGCATCATGCATGCACGCAAGCATGCAGGCTCATACACATAAAGACACACATACACACACACACTCCCACACACAGACAAACTGACACACACACAAACACCACACACACACATACTCCCACTCACAGAGAGAGAGAGAGAGAGAGAGAGAGAGAGAGAGAGAGAGAGAGAGAGAGAGAGAGAGAGAGAGAGAGAGAGAGAGAGAGACAGAGAGAGAGACACACAACGACACATGCATGCACACTCCCACACACATACACACACTCACACAAACACACTCCCACACACGCACACTCCCACACAACAGACACACACACACAATCAAACTCCCACACATGCACGCACACACACTTACACCGGACAGCCTGGCACGTGGAGGGTGAAGGTGATGATGGTATGAATGGCCACTAAAGTCAGGTGAAACACCCATTCCGGCCAGAAATCTACAATGTCCCGTACCACTGCTAGTCGACTGTACTGTAACATCAATAATAGATCATAATTATATCTAATAATTACTAATATACAAATAGTATTAATGATGGTAGGAATGGCCACCAATGTTAAATGAACTACCCACTCCGGCCAGAAATCTAAGATGTCCCATATCACCACCAGTTGACTGTACTGTAAGATAAATAATATAGAACATATGAAATGTGCAATACAGTGGAACCTCCCTTATAAGACCTCCCATTATAAGACACCCTCCCGCATAAGACCTACTTCTCTGAGACATTGCCCTTCTTTGTAAGTACTAAAATTACTTCCCTTATAAGACCCCTCCTTTATAAGACCTGATTTGGGGTGATTTTTGAAGGTCTTATAAGGGAGGTTCCACTGTAACAGATGCTGTCTAAGGGAGGTTCCACTGTAATAGATGCTGTCTAAGGGAGGTTCCACTGTAACAGATGCTGTCTAAGGGAGGTTCCACTGTAATAGATGCTGTCTAAGGGAAGTTCCACTGTAACAGATGCTGTCTAAGGGAGGTTCCACTGTAATAGATGCTGTCTAAGGGAGGTTCCACTGTAACAGATGCTGTCTAAGGGAGGTTCCACTGTAACAGATGCTGTCTAAGGGAGGTTCCACTGTAATAGATGCTGTCTAAGGGAGGTTCCACTGTAACAGATGCTGTCTAAGGGAGGTTCCACTGTAATAGATGCTGTCTAAGGGAGGTTCCACTGTAATAGATGCTGTCTAAGGGAGGTTCCACTGTAATAGATGCTGTCTAAGGGAGGTTCCACTGTAACAGATGCTGTCTAAGGGAGGTTCCACTGTAACAGATGCTGTCTAAGGGAGGTTCCACTGTAATAGATGCTGTCTAAGGGAGGTTCCACTGTAATAGATGCTGTCTAAGGGAGGTTCCACTGTAACAGATGCTGTCTAAGGGAGGTTCCACTGTAACAGATGCTGTCTAAGGGAGGTTCCACTGTAACAGATGCTGTCTAAGGGAGGTTCCACTGTAACAGATGCTGTCTAAGGGAGGTTCCACTGTAATAGATGCTGTCTAAGGGAGGTTCCACTGTAATAGATGCTGTCTAAGGGAGGTTCCACTGTAATAGATGCTGTCTAAGGGAGGTTCCACTGTAATAGATGCTGTCTAAGGGAGGTTCCACTGTAATAGATGCTGTCTAAGGGAGGTTCCACTGTAACAGATGCTGTCTAAGGGAGGTTCCACTGTAACAGATGCTGTCTAAGGGAGGTTCCACTGTAACAGATGCTGTCTAAGGGAGGTTCCACTGTAACAGATGCTGTCTAAGGGAGGTTCCACTGTAACAGATGCTGTCTAAGGGAGGTTCCACTGTAACAGATGCTGTCTAAGGGAGGTTCCACTGTAACAGATGCTGTCTAAGGGAGGTTCCACTGTAATAGATGCTGTCTAAGGGAGGTTCCACTGTAATAGATGCTGTCTAAGGGAGGTTCCACTGTAACAGATGCTGTCTAAGGGAGGTTCCACTGTAACAGATGCTGTCTAAGGGAGGTTCCACTGTAACAGATGCTGTCTAAGGGAGGTTCCACTGTAACAGATGCTGTCTAAGGGAGGTTCCACTGTAACAGATGCTGTCTAAGGGAGGTTCCACTGTAACAGATGCTGTCTAAGGGAGGTTCCACTGTAACAGATGCTGTCTAAGGGAGGTTCCACTGTAACAGATGCTGTCTAAGGGAGGTTCCACTGTAACAGATGCTGTCTAAGGGAGGTTCCACTGTAACAGATGCTGTCTAAGGGAGGTTCCACTGTAACAGATGCTGTCTAAGGGAGGTTCCACTGTAACAGATGCTGTCTAAGGGAGGTTCCACTGTAACAGATGCTGTCTAAGGGAGGTTCCACTGTAACAGATGCTGTCTAAGGGAGGTTCCACTGTAATAGATGCTGTCTAAGGGAGGTTCCACTGTAACAGATGCTGTCTAAGGGAGGTTCCACTGTAACAGATGCTGTCTAAGGGAGGTTCCACTGTAATAGATGCTGTCTAAGGGAGGTTCCACTGTAATAGATGCTGTCTAAGGGAGGTTCCACTGTAATAGATGCTGTCTAAGGGAGGTTCCACTGTAATAGATGCTGTCTAAGGGAGGTTCCACTGTAACAGATGCTGTCTAAGGGAGGTTCCACTGTAACAGATGCTGTCTAAGGGAGGTTCCACTGTAACAGATGCTGTCTAAGGGAGGTTCCACTGTAACAGATGCTGTCTAAGGGAGGTTCCACTGTAATAGATGCTGTCTAAGGGAGGTTCCACTGTAATAGATGCTGTCTAAGGGAGGTTCCACTGTAATATATGCTGTCTAAGGGAGGTTCCACTGTAATAGATGCTGTCTAAGGGAGGTTCCACTGTAACAGATGCTGTCTAAGGGAGGTTCCACTGTAATAGATGCTGTCTAAGGGAGGTTCCACTGTAATAGATGCTGTCTAAGGGAGGTTCCACTGTAATAGATGCTGTCTAAGGGAGGTTCCACTGTAATAGATGCTGTCTAAGGGAGGTTCCACTGTAATAGATGCTGTCTAAGGGAGGTTCCACTGTAATAGATGCTGTCTAAGGGAGGTTCCACTGTAACAGATGCTGTCTAAGGGAGGTTCCACTGTAATAGATGCTGTCTAAGGGAGGTTCCACTGTAATAGATGCTGTCTAAGGGAGGTTCCACTGTAATAGATGCTGTCATTCACAGACTACAAGCCGCTTCGTTATTAAAGCTGCACCCCCTATTTTTTCCAAACAAAATGAAGGCTAATGTTAAGATCAGCTCCCTCCGCTGTTCCAGGGTAAGTTGGCCAATCAGCTCCCTCCGATTTACCTTTTCCGTTAAGCTGATTGGCCAACTTCACCCTGGAACAGCAGAGGGAGCTGATCTTAACATTTGCCAAAATGAAAAAGTCACAATGGTCACCAATGCAAAGTGAAACACCTACTGCCACCTAAAATCCATCATGATATTTATGACAGCAAGAAGACTGGGCTGTAACACCTTGCATCCATTCACAGAATTCACATAACAAACATAATGAAACATTTCATACAATGGAGTTCATCTCATATCAAAACAAAAGAGTAACACAAAACATCAGATAATGCGGGAAAAGTGTTCACTGCTCCAAACAGATTTCTTCTTGGTTCTTTCTGAAAATAATTCCCCACCCTTACCCTCTACATGAGTCAATATACGTAACTTAAAAAATTAAAAACAAAAGAAGAAGGCGTCGGCAACAACATTGATGTCAACAAACAGTAAAAATGTCCCTCCAGGTTCTGATTATTAAAAATATGACAATACAAAATTCACAAAAATAAAAGGTGTAACTTTTCAACAACAGACACATGCTGTGATATTATTACATGGGCGCAACTCCCCCAAATAAAAAAAACTGAAAGGCAGGGGTCCAGGGACCCATGGCCCCGGCAGGGTACAGGGGCAGAGCCTCATCGGACGATTCAGGGGGGCAAGTTAAGAGAGAGAGATAACGAGACAGACAGACAGTTAAAATGATAGACAGGGACAGTTTGAGTCTGATAAGCCTTGTAAAATTATTACATTGCCTTTGTAAACTTCCAAGATAGAACAACCAAGTTCAAAATGCCCCAAATCGCTTGTGGTCAATTGTTTTTGTTTTTTGGATGAATTAAAAAAACACTGAAAGTTCAGTTTCTGGTAAAATTAAGAATACTGAAATCAGTGTAGAAATGAAAGAGGAGCACCCGTGCACAATATATATTTATGGCTCCCGCCCACCTGCGTGCGCATCTCGACCCTTCCAATGGAAGCGTCGCCATCTTAGTCAGATTTGTGTGTAAACAGCATCGATCGGGCATTTTTCAAACAAAGTTACTGACTAAGATGGCGGTCTCCCATACTATGGAGCGCTCCTTGTGGCCGGATATGACGACACGTGGGTACAAGCCATTGGAGCATTTCTGCAGAGCAAGTTACACAGCTCTATACGACAAACGCAGAAGAAACCAAAGGCTTCGTTACCCTGGACTCGTCAAAAGGCTTGGCAAACAGCAGGTGGGTGGCGGCCACAATCAGGTAGGTCCCTGCAAACCGCTGCAGCACACCGGGTATCCGAAAATGGCTCAGGTCAATGCCTGGAAGGAAAAAAACCCATGTTTGCTTAATATTTGTTTAATGTGCATTTAAAAAATCAAAAATCATTTAAACCACAAAAAAACACAACAATGGGAGACTTAGTGGGATTTTTTTTCATGCCAGGTGGCGTGACACTCGAGTGGGGCTAATCCTCTCTATATTCTTAGTTGGGGATAAAGAGAGAGCGAGAGATAGAGAGGAGTCCAACCCTCTCTCTCTCTCTCTCTCTCTCTCTCCACCCAACTAAGAATATAGCGTGATAAGCCCCTCTCGAGCGTCACGCCACCTGGCATGAAAAAATCCCACTAAGTCTCCCATTGTCATCATCAGTAAAACTCACAGACATGTCAACATATTTATTCAAGAATACGTGATCAACAATAATCTTCTCACAATTCATCTCCCGAGGATATAAATATTCCATTAAGAGTCCAGGGAGTTATTTGTCCAGGCAGGACCAGTGTGTAAGAATTCTTAACCGTGATCTTGACAGCCAACTTAATTTGTCCAAATATCTTTTTCTTGCGTTGAAACGTAGAGCTAATCAGTAATCCTGCAAACTTACAGTAATTACATTTTCGACTATTTTATGTTATCTTTAAGGCATAGATGTATGCTATGATGCTTGAGTATTTTTTGTGTGTGAGGTTATATTTCCTTCTGTTTGTTTGTTTGTATGCATCCATGAGTGTGTGTATGCATTTTGTTTCATTCATCATTCACGCACTATTTTGTGATCTAATCTTATGTTTAATATTTGCTTATTTCTCGCTTGTTTTTGTGCTGTTGTAACGGGTCACGGGCCTATACACAATTAAACATTTGTCATTTTGTCTCCCGAGGAATAGGAAAGCATATATCAGACATCTGCTGAAATAAGCTTAGATTGGTTTACTCCAACAAATGACACCTACACAAAAATCACTAGGATATGTAAACAGTGGGAATGAACTTAGGTGCGCGCACACCACACACACACATACAGAGAGAGAGAGAGAGAGAGAGAGAGAGAGAGAGAGAGAGAGAGAGAGAGAGAGAGAGAGAGAGAGAGAGAGAGAGAGAGAGAGAGAGAGAGAGAGAGAGAGAGAGAGAGACTACGACCTGTATATTATTTTACAAACTCTCAGGCAATTGTTTCTCTTCAAGACTGAGATCCCTGTGGCTTGTACTAAGTTGTAGTATGACTTATAACAATGTAAGAAACTACCCTATTTTGCATACTATAAGGCAATATTTTCTTCCCTGACTGAGACCCTAGTGCCTAATAATATGACTAACAATACAGTAAGTGATCCACTTCAATCGAGGTGAATACTTTGATATGTTAGCATTAATTTTATTCCTTTGTATATATAAACAAAATTGTTGATGGATGAAAGTGTGTGTGTGAATGAAGGAACTGTGGAGAGGAAGAATGAAAGAGGAAGGAATAAAAATATGTTAAAAAACCCCAATATGGTAAGAACATATAATTACGAACTTGATGCAAAGTTTCGGAGTGCACCTTAAAATGTGCCTTACAGTCCCAAAAATACGGTATTACTACCAAATCAGACTTTTGTGTAAAAAAAAAAAGTCTAACATGCAAAAACACATTTATTCTTCAGAATAAAACCAATCTGAGCCCAGTTTAACCCTTTCGCCGCCGATGTCGCATTTCTGCACCACACTGATTTAACACCCTTGTTACTGAAAGGCATGAAATCAGCATCCCTTATCCAAGGACCTTATGTTGTTAATTTGGAGAGATCAGGAAAGGCCTTGTTTGATACATGTCAGAGGGGGATTCACAGTATTGCAGATGTGGAGATCAGGAAAGGCCTTATTTGATACATGTCATAGGGGGATTCACAGTACTGCAGATGTGGAGATCAGGAAAGGCCTTATTTGATACATGTCATAGGGGGATTCACAGTATTGCAGATGTGGAGATAAGGAAAGGCCTTATTTGATACATGTCATAGGGGGATTCACAGTATTGCAGATGTGGAGATCAGGAAAGGCCTTATTTGATACATGTCATAGGGGGATTCACAGTATTGCAGATGTGGAGATCAGGAAAGGCCTTATTTGATACATGTCATAGGGGGATTCACAGTACTGCAGATGTGGAGATCAGGAAAGGCCTTATTTGATACATGTCATAGGGGGATTCACAGTACTGCAGATGTGGAGATCAGGAAAGGCCTTATTTGATACATGTCATAGGGGGATTCACAGTATTGCAGATGTGGAGATCAGGAAAGGCCTTATTTGATACATGTCATAGGGGGATTCACAGTATTGCAGATGTGGAGATAAGGAAAGGCCTTATTTGATACATGTCATAGGGGGATTCACAGTATTGCAGATGTGGAGATCAGGAAAGGCCTTATTTGATACATGTCATAGGGGGATTCACAGTATTGCAGATGTGGAGATAAGGAAAGGCCTTATTTGATACATGTCATAGGGGGATTCACAGTATTGCAGATGTGGAGATAAGGAAAGGCCTTATTTGATACATGTCATAGGGGGATTCACAGTATTGCAGATGTGGAGATAAGGAAAGGCCTTATTTGATACATGTCATAGGGGGATTCACAGTATTGCAGATGTGGAGATAAGGAAAGGCCTTATTTGATACATGTCATAGGGGGATTCACAGTATTGCAGATGTGGAGATAAGGAAAGGCCTTATTTGATACATGTCATAGGGGGATTCACAGTATTGCAGATGTGGAGATAAGGAAAGGCCTTATTTGATACATGTCATAGGGGGATTCACAGTATTGCAGATGTGGAGATAAGGAAAGGCCTTATTTGATACATGTCATAGGGGGATTCACAGTATTGCAGATGTGGAGATAAGGAAAGGCCTTATTTGATACATGTCATAGGGGGATTCACAGTATTGCAGATGTGGAGATAAGGAAAGGCCTTATTTGATACATGTCATAGGGGGATTCACAGTATTGCAGATGTGGAGATAAGGAAAGGCCTTATTTGATACATGTCATAGGGGGATTCACAGTATTGCAGATGTGGAGATCAGGAAAGGCCTTATTTGATACATGTCATAGGGGGATTCACAGTATTGCAGATGTGGAGATAAGGAAAGGCCTTATTTGATACATGTCATAGGGGGATTCACAGTATTGCAGATGTGGAGATCAGGAAAGGCCTTATTTGATACATGTCATAGGGGGATTCACAGTATTGCAGATGTGGAGATCAGGAAAGGCCTTATTTGATACATGTCATAGGGGGATTCACAGTATTGCAGATGTGGAGATAAGGAAAGGCCTTATTTGATACATGTCATAGGGGGATTCACAGTATTGCAGATGTGGAGATAAGGAAAGGCCTTATTTGATACATGTCATAGGGGGATTCACAGTATTGCAGATGTGGAGATCAGGAAAGGCCTTATTTGATACATGTCATAGGGGGATTCACAGTATTGCAGATGTGGAGATAAGGAAAGGCCTTATTTGATACATGTCATAGGGGGATTCACAGTATTGCAGATGTGGAGATAAGGAAAGGCCTTATTTGATACATGTCATAGGGGGATTCACAGTATTGCAGATGTGGAGATAAGGAAAGGCCTTATTTGATACATGTCATAGGGGGATTCACAGTATTGCAGATGTGGAGATAAGGAAAGGCCTTATTTGATACATGTCATAGGGGGATTCACAGTATTGCAGATGTGGAGATAAGGAAAGGCCTTATTTGATACATGTCATAGGGGGATTCACAGTATTGCAGATGTGGAGATAAGGAAAGGCCTTATTTGATACATGTCATAGGGGGATTCACAGTATTGCAGATGTGGAGATCAGGAAAGGCCTTATTTGATACATGTCATAGGGGGATTCACAGTATTGCAGATGTGGAGATAAGGAAAGGCCTTATTTGATACATGTCATAGGGGGATTCACAGTATTGCAGATGTGGAGATAGGAAAGGCCTTATTTGATACATGTCATAGGGGGATTCACAGTATTGCAGATGTGGAGATCAGGAAAGGCCTTATTTGATACATGTCATAGGGGGATTCACAGTATTGCAGATGTGGAGATAAGGAAAGGCCTTATTTGATACATGTCATAGGGGGATTCACAGTATTGCAGATGTGGAGATAAGGAAAGGCCTTATTTGATACATGTCATAGGGGGATTCACAGTATTGCAGATGTGGAGATCAGGAAAGGCCTTATTTGATACATGTCATAGGGGGATTCACAGTATTGCAGATGTGGAGATAAGGAAAGGCCTTATTTGATACATGTCATAGGGGGATTCACAGTATTGCAGATGTGGAGATAAGGAAAGGCCTTATTTGATACATGTCATAGGGGGATTCACAGTATTGCAGATGTGGAGATAAGGAAAGGCCTTATTTGATACATGTCATAGGGGGATTCACAGTATTGCAGATGTGGAGATAAGGAAAGGCCTTATTTGATACATGTCATAGGGGGATTCACAGTATTGCAGATGTGGAGATAAGGAAAGGCCTTATTTGATACATGTCATAGGGGGATTCACAGTATTGCAGATGTGGAGATAAGGAAAGGCCTTATTTGATACATGTCATAGGGGGATTCACAGTATTGCAGATGTGGAGATCAGGAAAGGCCTTATTTGATACATGTCATAGGGGGATTCACAGTATTGCAGATGTGGAGATAAGGAAAGGCCTTATTTGATACATGTCATAGGGGGATTCACAGTATTGCAGATGTGGAGATAAGGAAAGGCCTTATTTGATACATGTCATAGGGGGATTCACAGTATTGCAGATGTGGAGATCAGGAAAGGCCTTATTTGATACATGTCATAGGGGGATTCACAGTATTGCAGATGTGGAGATCAGGAAAGGCCTTATTTGATACATGTCATAGGGGGATTCACAGTATTGCAGATGTGGAGATCAGGAAAGGCCTTATTTGATACATGTCATAGGGGGATTCACAGTATTGCAGATGTGGAGATCAGGAAAGGCCTTATTTGATACATGTCATAGGGGGATTCACAGTATTGCAGATGTGGAGATCAGGAAAGGCCTTATTTGATACATGTCATAGGGGGATTCACAGTATTGCAGATGTGGAGATCAGGAAAGGCCTTATTTGATACATGTCATAGGGGGATTCACAGTATTGCAGATGTGGAGATCAGGAAAGGCCTTATTTGATACATGTCATAGGGGGATTCACAGTATTGCAGATGTGGAGATCAGGAAAGGCCTTATTTGATACATGTCATAGGGGGATTCACAGTATTGCAGATGTGGAGATCAGGAAAGGCCTTATTTGATACATGTCATAGGGGGATTCACAGTCATAGATGTGGAGATAAGGAACAGCCTTATTTGATACATATCATAGGGGGATTCACAGTATTGCAGATGTGGAGATCAGGAAAGGCCTTATTTGATACATGTCATAGGGGGATTCACAGTATTGCAGATGTGGAGATCAGGAAAGGCCTTATTTGATACATGTCATAGGGGGATTCACAGTATTGCAGATGTGGAGATAAGGAAAGGCCTTATTTGATACATGTCATAGGGGGATTCACAGTATTGCAGATGTGGAGATCAGGAAAGGCCTTATTTGATACATGTCATAGGGGGATTCACAGTATTGCAGATGTGGAGATCAGGAAAGGCCTTATTTGATACATGTCATAGGGGGATTCACAGTATTGCAGATGTGGAGATAAGGAAAGGCCTTATTTGATACATGTCATAGGGGGATTCACAGTATTGCAGATGTGGAGATCAGGAAAGGCCTTATTTGATACATGTCATAGGGGGATTCACAGTATTGCAGATGTGGAGATAAGGAAAGGCCTTATTTGATACATGTCATAGGGGGATTCACAGTATTGCAGATGTGGAGATCAGGAAAGGCCTTATTTGATACATGTCATAGGGGGATTCACAGTATTGCAGATGTGGAGATCAGGAAAGGCCTTATTTGATACATGTCATAGAGGGATTCACAGTATTGCAGATGTGGAGATAAGGAAAGGCCTTATTTGATACATGTCATAGGGGGATTCACAGTATTGCAGATGTGGAGATCAGGAAAGGCCTTATTTGATACATGTCATAGGGGGATTCACAGTATTGCAGATGTGGAGATCAGGAAAGGCCTTATTTGATACATGTCATAGAGGGATTCACAGTATTGCAGATGTGGAGATCAGGAAAGGCCTTATTTGATACATGTCATAGGGGGATTCACAGTACTGCAGATGCCAACTTTTCTGCACCCACGCAAGTTTTACAGAAATTTTTTGGCTAACAAATGTCTGGCGGTGAAAGGGTTAATGGTGCAGCAGTTGCTGCCTCCTCTACTGTGCAGTAACTACAGTCAGACACAACACACACACAGAGCAAAACACACCAGAATAGATACATTCATATAATGGTGCAGCAGTTGCTGCCTCCTCTACTGTGCAGTAACTACAGTCAGACACAACACACACACAGAGCAAAACACACCAGAACAGATACATTCATATACACGCACAGAAATGTAGACTAAACTAATGACAATACACGAACAAACAAGTGAACATTTGATATATGTATTGTTGATTGCTGTAGAAAATTTATTATCAATATCATACGCCTGTCATGCCAGTAATGGCCCAATCTAGAGGCTAACATCAACCAGTGCTAAATTAACCCCTTCCCTGTCTACTACAGGCAGTATGATGTCACTGATGATGTCATAACTTTTGATATCACAACTCCGGAATGCTGCTTTTTGCTTTAGAACAGTCAGGAAAGATGCATGTAAACCAATTAGTTGGGTGGAGCGCAACAGGCCTCTCCACCTTTGTTATCAAAATATGATGATCTCTCAATTTTTCTGTGACAGTGAAGGGTTAAAGCCAGATGATTATCTCCATCCCCCCCTCCCCCCAGCTTACCGTCACTCTTGCCCCCAGAGTTGATGAAGAGGCCGAGGGAGAAGAGGGTGATAGAGCGGTGCATGATATTGCATCTCTCATGTTAGTATTGGCCCAGTTTTGAGGCTAAAATCAACCAATGATAAAAGCCATTTGAGCATTATCCCCTTTCTTCCTCCCATGGGGCAGGGCTCCCAGGGACCCCCATTTGGGGGTCTATGAAGCACTAAAATTCTAAAGGACCCTCTAAAAGAATGTGCAGGGGGTCCCAGGGATGCATTAAAAATAATATTTTAAGCCTTTGCAATGCCACTAGGACCCTCTATCCCGCCTCCAGGACCCTCTATACTGTAAGTGAAGGAGTCCCTGGGACCCCTTGTTTTGCGGGACGATTGGGAGCCCTGTGGGGATACAGGGGGATCCTTCAGTACAAATACTTCCCCCACCTTCTGAAGTTCTGTGCTAGCAACTTCTTCCTATCTTTCACTCTCTTTGACTCTACATTTCCTCTTCTTTCTGTAATGCACTTTTTCAACATTATTGGGCCATTCTGCTTTTTAAAAAATCGTCCAAACAATGTTCTTCTTTGAGCTCCTCCATAATCGGAATGTGTTGGCGGAATCAGAAATCAGCAGGGAGGCCAGTGAAAGCTAAAAACCAGTCACATACGTACTTTACCCATTATGGCCATATGGCCTGGAAACGCAGAAGAAGAGGAAGAAGTATTATCCCCCTTACCGTCGCTCTTTCCCCCAGAGTTGATGAGGAGGCCGAGGGTGAAGAGGGTGATGGATCGACGCACAATTTTTCCCAGCATGCTGAGCTTGGAGGCCCCCCGCTGGAGCTGGGCCTGGAAACTGAGGATCAGAGCTGTGCCCATGATGAAGACAAACCTGAAATAAATAGAGTAAAAGAAAAGACATGTGCAGTCTGTGCAATATGAAACAAAGGATAAATACATGCACAGGAAAGACCCTGAACAAAAGCAAACTTATGACTACACGTACTTTCATTTCAATCAAAACTTTGCACGTACTTGATTTAGCATATTGCCTGTGGCTGGCTTGAACATTTTCGTTATGCTTACATAAGTTTTTTAGCAGAATGATTGATTTAGATTGACAAATCTTAAATTGCTGTAAACTTACAGCAAGAGTACTCAAGTTCTGTTTTTAGCCTACTCCAGTTGTACCTTCTGGACACAAAATTTCAAATTCTGCAACAACTGCAATACATTTATTTTTGTCTTTTAAATTGACAAATCTGAAATTGCTGTGAAATTAAAGCAAGAGTACTGGTACTCAAGTTCTGTTTTCAGCTTACTCCAGTTGTACCTTATGGACACAAAATTTCAAATTCTGCAGAAATTGCAATGCATTTATTTCTTATCAAACAACATCCTATATGTTTGTTGATTGTTCTTGTTTATTAATTAAATGTTCCAATACTTACAAATAATCAGACACCAATAATCAAAAGAATTTCTTTCGTATACCTTATGTCTGGATTCTAAACATTGCATCAGAAATTACATGAATAGTCTTTGCTTTAATCTTTTGTTTTCAGATAGTCTGTAACACAAATTAATATCAATAACAATGGATAAGATTACACATCAAGATTAGCATGCATAAATGTCAACTTAAGGATACAACATAAACACATTGTAAACAAGTGTGTCGCTGAGCAGCAGACATGTCATTTGCCGGCTACAGACAAACCTTTATTTTAAGACTTCCAAAATGTCCGGAAAAATCGGTCGTAAATTGGAGGGGTCGTATGACGGAGGTTTTCACTGGCAGCCGTAGAAAGAAAAAGTTCAGCACAGTTCATACTCTCTTCTTCATGCACACATACAATGACATATTAAAACTGGATTTGGGTCTTTCCAACTCCATAGGACAGTGCAATCGATATTACAGTTTCACTTTGCCGACTTCTTTTAATCACCTCCACTCTCGTCCAAAGTCAGTGGTTTTCTTTTTCAAAGTCAGTGGTTTTCGTGCTTTTCCTGCGCTCTCCGCCATCTTTTCTACAACAAGGGAAGCGACTCCACTTTCAGGCCCTTGACCGTGGTTGTTTCCCTTTGCTCGAAGTCTATGCAGACGACAGCAACGGTCGTAAAAACCAACAAAATGGCGGTCGTAAGTCGCGTTTTAGAGGAAGTCGTTTACATAGTAAAATGCATCTGTGCCAACAAATCCGGTCTCAAATGAGAGGTGGTCGCTTAACAGAGGGTCGTAAAATAGGGGTTTGTCTGTACCTCCATTCCCCTCATATCTTCTTTTTTTTTTTGGGCTGTCCCATCTTCTGGGCCGTACAGTGGCGATGCTTCCATGCCGCTCATTCCGAATCCCAATCTCCTCACATCTTAGCCCCCATCCTCATTGCGTCCTTTGGGTGATACACCTACACACCCTTGATTGGAGTGCACATCCTATAACCGGGGTGCTCACCCTTAATCGGTGAGGTGCACACCTTTAACACGGAGACATCTATGCCGCTCGGCGACATTTAAACCCCACATGGCATAATTTGCGCTGCAATGTCTTCTACTCTTAGTATTACACTCCTACACAAAATTTAAAGTGATTCCACGCAGTATTTCACAAGATATAAGAGGGTGAAGAAAAACGGAAACATGTCTGCCACTCGTCGACATTTTATTCCCAGGGCATAGTTTATGTACCCATGTATTGTGCACTAGGTATTACACCCTCACACGAAATGTCAAGGGATTCTATCTTCTAGTTCACGAGATACAGCTCAGACATGAAATGTTACAGTGCAAAGAAGGAAAGTTTGGTTTTCAAGGACAAACTTCAAAATCAAGGTCAGCATGCCAATAATTTATGCTTGGGTGTCTTCTACTTTAGGTGATACACCACCACACAAAATCTGAAGCGCTTCTGTCAAGAAAAATGTGGAAAATATGACTAAAACACCAATGCTATGACCCCTACCACTTTCAAGGTTACAATATGACTGACATTATTAGTAAGAAAGCATAACAACAAAATCTGAATTTAGAGTAACATTTGGGGGATGTGCCTTATAAGGTGTACCTTAGGCCTTAGGTTTCCCAACCGACCCTAGTTTTTTGCCGCCGACCCTAAACTTTTTTTGGATGAAAAAAGAAAACAAAGAAAAAAACCGAAAGTAATTTGAGCAGACGATGCAAGGGAAACAACCAATGCACTCGGCGCAGTCAAGGACCGTTACTCGCGCTGACTTTTGTGACCCTACATCCACTGATAAAATGGCGGACGCTAGACACGCGATTGCAGTTTCAATGCCAATGTGATAAATATATTCACACACATACACCGAACACAATTGCTACCAACAAAAAACAAAAAACAAAAAGCCTACCTACCTTCCCTATTTTTTTAAACTGATGAAACCCCAGACAGACATTTTTTTTTTTTTTCCTTATAGTCCAAAACATATCGTCGGTGACATTCACAAACCTCATATCTCAATGTTGGTAGTTTTGAGAAAAAAGAATTTAACTGTTTTAAAAAGTAACTGCGCTCGCCACAATTGATTAACTATGATGAATATGTTGTTTGAGATATTGCGAGTTAAGTCCTGCATTCTGTTAAAATTACTGAAAACGGTTTTTTTAGACTTGAAAAGAACGAAGATACGAGGTTTTGTCCTTAACTAGATCTGAATTTGGGACTTACGAGTTTTTCTTCTATGTTCACAATCTCGTTTACCCCAGATAGAAAGTCGTTAGAGATACGAGCTTTTGGTGGAAGGTGGCGGGAAAAATGAAAAGAACTGACTCAAAGAATCTAACTCAAACCCCCCAAAAATCGAGATACGAGGTTTGTGAATGTCACCGACGATATGGTGGTATCCGAATTCTGTGTGTAAAAATTGGGGCTGCGCTTTACAATTTGATGCATGTTTTAGACTAGACAACTAGTCCATAAGATGTGGTAAATGTACAAGCAACCCACCATGGGAAGACCAGGTCTGCCACAGTCAGACCATTCCACAGGGAATGAGAGAACACCCAGTAGCCCCCGCCGCCATAATTCACAAAAATCATGATGGTCAAGCTAAGTCTACAAGCAGACAAACACAACACAGTAACGCTGGTTAGGTACGAAAGCAGTCTGTGTCCAATGTCAGTTAATAATAATAATAATAATAATACAGTGGAACCTCCCTTATAAGACCTCCAAAAATCATGATGAAATTCTGCTTAACGTCCTCCGGTCTGGAACAGACACATATGGGACATTAGTAGATATAAAGATGGTGAAAACGATCGTGGAGGCAATGCCCGGAGGCAGTGCAACACCAGGAAAGTCCAGAATTTTTAACAATACAGATGTGAATACCGAGTATTCAAATTGAGTTATTAAAAAAATCATCCAAATGAGGTCTTAAAGGGAGGTAATCTTAATACTTACAAAGAAGGGCAATGACTCAGAGAAGGAGGTCTTATGTTGGAGGGAGTCTTATAATGGGAGGTCTTATAAGGGAGGTTCCACTGTAGTGATGTACAAGCAACACTGAAGCAACAGCATGTTAGCGGAGAAGGCAGTCTGTGTCCAATGTCAATTAATAATAATAATAATAGTGATGTACAAGCAACACTGAAGCAACAGCATGTTAGCGGAGAAGGCAGTCTAGACCAGGGCCAGTGCACAGCAGGCTGGTGCTTAGATCAGGAACTGAGAAGTAAAAAAATCAAAGATGTTAGGACAAAGAAAAACCAAGGTGTTTAGCGAATCTAGTGCCGACACGCTACAGTGTTGACAAAATATCTGAGAGGATGCAACATATAAGCACATGCAGTAATAGAACATGAATAGTCAAAGCAAACGAACAATGTCTTTCAGTGAGCATGCCCAGATGCTGGTTTCCGCGGCAACTCACCATGGAAACACCAGGTCGGCTACGGTCAGCCCATTCCACTTGGAATGGCGGAAGAACCAGTAGTAGCCGCCGCGGTAGTTCACAAAAATCATTACCACTATCGACAGCCTATGGGAGAGAGAAGACATTGAAAACTATGATTATGAAACAATGACAAGAACAAATGTTGAGAGGGGGGGGGGGGAAGAGAGAGAGAGAGAGAGAGAGAGAGAGAGAGAGAGAGAGAGAGAGAGAGAGAGAGAGAGAGAGAGAGAGAGAGAGAGAGAGAGAGAGAGAGAGAGAGAGAGAGAGAGACAGAATCAACACACAGAGAGACAGACAGACACAGGGGGGGGGGAAGTATGAAAAAGGGAATGAAGACAAAAACAAAAAGACTTTAGAGACAGAGAGAGAGAGAGGGGGGGGGGGGGGGCAGCCAGAGACAGACAGTCAGAGATAGAAAGAGACAAATAGAAACAGATGACTGAGGCACACACACACACACACACACACACACACACACACACACACACACACACACACACACACACAGAGAAAAAACCACCATACAAACAAACAGAATGACGACCAAATACTTTGTATACTAAGTGTAAAATTAAAAAAAACATAATCATGAAGACAAAATACTGCAGTCAGTGGGTGGATCGTCATGCTGTTTCTCCCTTTTTTCAAAGAAGCCCTTTTACTCAGCAAAGCAAGAACAACAGCAACAAAATAACGCCAAGGAACAAATGTATGTGGTATGCAGATTCTTTGAAATTATACACAGGAGAGAGGGAGAGATAGTGAGAGAGAGACAGAGAGAGAGAGAGTGAGAGAGAGAGAGAGAGAGAGAGAGAGAGAGAGAGAGAGAGAGAGTGAGAGAGAGAGAGAGAGAGAGAGAGAGAGAGAGAGAGAGAGAGAGAGAGAGAGAGAGAGAGAGAGAGAGAGAGAGAGAGAGCAAAGATATTCTAAAAGGGTAAGATGGATTACTTAAAAGCTCGGCGAACCGGGCTGATAGAGTTATGTTTTATGCGCTTTTACACAACACATATCTATATTGATAAAAACTCGGGACTTTACTGGTGTTGCACTGCCTCCGGGCATTGCTGCCAGTATTGTTCCCACCATCTTTGTATTTACAAATGTCCCATATGTGTCTTTGACCGAGAGGACGTAAAGCACCATTTTTTCTTCTTCTGATAGAGTTATCGTTAGTGCGGATGTGTACACTTTTCACAGTGGAGGCTATCCAAAAACTCGGACTGGAACTTGAACGGAGAATTCAACTGGCCTATCGATGTATAAAATGTGTCACGTTTCAAAGGGACATAACCAGTGTTTCTGTCCTCACTACTCATATAGGGAAAAGAGACCGGATGTTTATCTTCCCCTGTACAGTCTTTGGAGATAGTGAGAGAGTGAGAGAGAGAGAGAGACAGAGATAGATAGAGAGAGAGTGAGAGAGGGGAGAGAGAGAGAGAGAGAGAGAGAGAGAGAGAGAGAGAGAGAGAGAGAGAGAGAGAGAGAGAGAGAGAGAGAGAGAGAGAGAGAGAGAGAGAGAGAGAACTTTGAAAACTTTAACTTTATTTTTGAAGGATAAAGATTTCAGGCAACGCCTAGTCTTCCAATCGGTCCTTGAGAGAGAGAGAGAGAGAGAGAGAGAGAGAGAGAGAGAGAGAGAGAGAGAGAGAGAGAGAGAGAGAGAGAGAGAGAGAGAGAGAGAGAGAGAGAGAGAGAGAGAGAGAGAGACATCAGAGAGAGAAAGAGAGAGAGAGAGACGCCTCAGAGAGAGAGAGAGAGAGAGAGAGAGACAGAGAGAGACAGACAGACAGACAGACAGAAAGACAGAGAGAGAAAAAAAATGTAAAGAAAAAACGAACTTAGGAGTAAAAAAAACCTAAAATACAGGAACTGTCCTAATGAATCAACAAAAAAGAGAGACTGATAAATACTGACTCCTCAAAGTGTTCAAAAATCGGACACTACACTCTCTTACAGAACAACTAAACAAAACCAAAATGGACGAAAGACACGAGAACAAAAATGTCAAAGAGATGAAACAGCCGTATACTCACCCTCTGAAAGTGTCGAGCGATCGTAGGCGCTCCCTTTTCTTGGCGGCTCTGTTGTTTTCTGAGCTGTCACTGTTGTTGGCTACCTCCGTAGGATTAATACTGGTTGGAGTGCCAAAATCCTGTGGTGTTTTTTTTTTAAAGGAACATTTTCTTAGAATGATAAATTAAATTTTTGCTAATCTTCCATTTAATTTATTAACCCCTTCCCTGCCCAGTCTATATGTGGTGTGTGATGTCATTGATGATGTCATAACTTTTGATGTCATAGTTCTGAAATTATGGCTTTTGGTTTAAACAAGTCAGGAAACATATATCTCTAGACTGTTTTCTCAGATTGAGTCTAACAGGTCTATTTTAAATCTTATAATAAGAAAATCGATAGTTTCTCTGTTTTCCTATGGCAGTGAAGGGGTTAAAGGAGTTCTTTACTTCTATCTGGAGTAAAAAGGTATTGTGAGCATTCATGTCTGGTTTTCTGTTTGGAGAGAGAGAGAGAGAGAGAGAGAGAGAGAGAGAGAGAGAGAGAGAGAGAGAGAGAGAGAGAGAGAGAGAGAGAGAGAGAGAGAGAGAGAGAGAGAGAGAGAGAGAGAGAGAGAGAGAGAGAGAGAGAGAGAGAGAGAGAGAGAGAGAGAGAGAGAGAGAGAGAGAGAGAGAGAGAGAGAGAGAGAGAGAGAGAGAGAGAGAGAGAGAGAGAGAGAGAATATTAATACAAATACAAACTTTTTTAATGAGGGAAATTGGATAAGCTGACAGCGTTTTTACACCATGCCCTCAAGCAAAACATGACAAGGGAAAAAAATAATCATAGACATGAGTGAGAGAGAGAGAGAGAGAGAGAGAGAGAGAGAGAGAGAGAGAGAGAGAGAGAGAGAGAGAGAGAGAGAGAGAGAGAGAGAGAGAGAGAGAGAGAGAGAGAGAGAGAGAGAGAGAGAGAGAATATGAATACGAATACAAACTTTTTTAATGAGGGAAATTGGATAAGCTGAGACAGCTTTTTTACACCATGCCCTCAGGCAAAACATGACAAGGGAAAAAAATCATCATAAACATGAGAGAGAGAGAGAGAGAGAGAGAGAGAGAGAGAGAGAGAGAGAGAGAGAGAGAGAGAGAGAGAGAGAGAGAGAGAGAGAGAGAGAGAGAGAGGGGTATAATATTCTACTTACAGCCATAACACTTTCTGTGCTCCAAAAGCAGACAATTCTGTGAATTATGCCACGCCTGTAAGCACACATAAAAGTCCATTGGTTTTTGTTTCTTTACAGTTAAAGAATAAGAACTGTGTACTTTCCTTAATTCTCTGTTATACTACATACATATATATTTTATTAATTTAGCAGCAACAACAAAAATCTCCAAACAAAAAGAAGACACTTAAGGGCAATAATACATAGATATTATAACAGATTCAGAGTAGCATAGTCCGCGAGTTAACTAAATCAAGCGGACAAAGTCCATCAGCATTAAATTTCAACGGGACAATTTGATGGCCAATGCCTCAGGACATCAGTGTTCCTGTGCAATTATAGATAGGTAACGAATCACACATGTCAAGTTAATTAAAAACTTAGCTTTTACAGCTTCGACTAGAAGTTAAACAAAATATTGTCATTTCCTTTCAGTTGCAGACTTAGGGCATGTACACATATATGCGGAAGTTCCGCGCGGAAACCCCGTAAATAAGTAAAAGAAAGAAGGGAAAAATAAGCGCATGAGTTTCCGTGCGGAAAATCGTGCGCTTATTTTTTCCTTCTTTCTTTTACTTATTTACGGGGTTTCCGTGCGGAACTTCTGCATATGTGTGTACGTGCGCTTACACTAACAATACACTAACATAGCACTGACTCCGGAAACTCTGCAAAATGCAATGTTTCTGAACTGTGAATGTACCTGTAGAGAGATTTGAACACCACCCACAGAAAGGCCACCAGGACCGCCAGACCCAGGGCCACGTAGATAGCTGTGGATCAGAGCACAAAATCAAACCCTATGAATAAATAACATACGTATGGGATACAAGGTCCAACTCTCCAGCATCTAGCAAGCTAAAGCGACATTTCATGAAAACTTCAATTTCTAGATATTTTCGTAATTTTAACACACACAAGAAAAGCTCATAGACTTGGATTCATATCTATGGCTGGATAACAATGAATGGAAATCATGACACAATGCTAATTTTTCTTTTGAATCAGAAAATCTGAGCCAGAAGGAGGTCCGAATCCGCATGCGAAATATACTTATAGCTTACTAGGGGGATCACCTAGGTTTTTTAGGGGGTCACACTTTATAATCTTTGAACATATTTTGAAAACATTTCAGGCAATAACTTACTACATTTCAGCGAAACACTGGCCTAACACCCAGTGTGTCAGATGGGAGTCTGAGCATCAGAGACACACATCTGATGGTAAAAATGAACTCTGAGACAGATTCCATCTTACGTGTGTTGGCATCTTCAGGTGTGTTGAACAGGGCAAAGCGGCACTCCATGGACGGCTGACTGGTGTCGTCCATCAGCTGAATGTACACAGAGTACTCCCCACCCTCCAGGAAATGGTGCGACAGCTGGGAGGCACTGCCAGGGTTAAAATAATTAAATAATAATATAGTGATAATAATAATCAGCTGAATGTACACACACCCTCCAGGAAATGGTGCGACAGCTGGGAGGCACTGCCAAGGTTAAAATAATTAAATCATAATATAGTGATAATAATAATCAGCTGAAAGTACACAGAGTACTCCCCACCCTCCAGGAAATGGTGCGACAGCTGGGAGGCACTGCCAGGGTTAAAATAATTAAATCATAATATAGTGATAATAATAATCAGCTGAAAGTACTCCCCACCCTCCAGGAAATGGTGCGACAGCTGGGAGGCACTGCCAGGGTTAAAATAATTAAATCATAATATAGTGATAATAATAATCAGCTGAAAGTACACAGAGTACTCCCCACCCTCCAGGAAATGGTGCGACAGCTGGGAGGCACTGCCAGGGTTAAAATAATTAAATAATAATATAGTGATAATAATAATCAGCTGAATGTACACACACCCTCCAGGAAATGGTGCGACAGCTGGGAGGCACTGCCAGGGTTAAAATCATTAAATAATAATATAGTGATAATAATAATCAGCTGAATGTACACACACCCTCCAGGAAATGGTGCGACAGCTGGGAGGCACTGCCAGGGTTAAAATCATTCATTCATAATGTAATCATGACAGATGGTATGCATAGCACATTCCTTGTTAATGTCTATGCACCTACAGTCACCAGTTCTCGTTTGCAGACACCCTGAAACATTCAAATCATACACAAAGTTAAACCATACACACATCTATGATTAAAACTGAAAAAAGTTAAAAACAGAACCTTCTCAGTAAAGTTAGTTTTCAGTAAAGTTTTGAAGGTGGACAGGATTGGTTGCTATTGAAAATCAACATACAACTGGCAGTGAATTCCAGACAGCAGGGACACAGAAACAAAAGCTGCGTTCACCAAAATACTTTGAATTTGTTTTTGGAACCTTTCCATTTGTGAACAGAATTGAATAAAAGGAGTGTATGTAGGTGCATAATACACAGATTGACAACAATGAAGATTAGGAGGAGGATGTGAAATAAACACTGGAAAATACACACACTCTGAAACTACATCAGCCAAATTGTAAAAAAAATGTTTAAACCCAAAATGGGGTAGGAGGGAAGGGGGGGAGGGTGTAACAAACACTTCTTTTTGTTGTTAGACAACCCACTACAGGCTGTTTTGAAACTAACTCTTTAACTTATTTGTCATGGGGACACAAACAGATTGGAACATTACAGTGATCAGCTCAGTCAAAATTAAAAGGACTGAACTTTTATTTTGAGATAAAAAGACTTTTTAGCATAAGGATTATTAACCCCTGCACTGCCAGAGGAAAACAGAGAAACTATCAATTTTCTTATTATAAAATTGAAAAGAGACCTGTTAGAGTTAGACTCAATCTGAGAAAATGGTCTTGAGGTATATCTTTCCTGACTTGTCTAAGCCAAAAAACATCATTCCAGGGCTATGGTATCAAAAGTTATGACATCATCAATGACATCACACATTACGTAGTAGACTCGTAGTAGAAGCAGGACTGGGCAGGGAAGGGGTTAAACTGGGTGAGACCAAAAAATTATTATCCAATGTTTTTAAGTAACTCATTTTTGAGTTAGCAGGACTCAACACTAAGCAATAAAAGCAAAGGCAACTAACAATGTAACAACAAACACAAAGGGTGGGGCTGCCATACCTGCATGATGCAGCGGGTGGTAGGATGGCCTTGTCCTTCATGGCACGAACCTCCAACCTGACCGGCCACCGCGTGTCCACTAGCACTGTACAGTTTGTGTCCACCGTGGTCAGTGGCAGCAGGTCACACTGGAAAGAGTGACAACGGTACTAATGTTTGTATGTTTGTATTTGCATGTTTGGCCGCTCATTTATGTGATACATCATACTTATCAGGATTCCCCTCTCTTACAGAGGAGAATCCTATTGTCTTAGTACAAATTCTACTTTTCCCCTCCTTTTTTCTTTTTCTTTTTCCTCAAAAACGGCTGCACGGAATGCGTTCATAATTTCAGTCTTTATTAAAGACTAACTTAACAACACTTCCTTTAAAAAAAATCAAACCGGAAGTGTCCTACAGATTGACCGGATTGTGGTCCAAATACAGATGAAAAACAGCCAATTGTGGCTGAATTTCTGTCTGTTGTTGTTGCTGTTGACTTACCCTGGCTAAAACACTACAGGGATCATCCTAACAATGGAAACACTTGACCACTATGATACAAGTGCATCAGCTGCGGATGAGAACATTATGTGTGTGACGGTTTTTGATTACCCCCGCCACATGGGCAGCCACACTCCATCTTCCGGGGATTTGGGAGACTGATGATGTTATGATAGAAGCTTGTCATGGCTAAAGACAATGTCCGCATAACTATGCATAGCATAATAACATTTTGATGCAGCCTTGTTGTTCTGGCCCATGTCAATTGGTCTGACACAGCCTTAAGCCAAGGGGAGACTGCAATAATAACCATGACAATAATCATCATCATCATCATCGCTATCATCTCATCATCATTGTCACCATTATGATACAGCATGAACTTCCACTCTCACTAACATAGCCACGCACGACCACACTAAGGTAAGACAAAATGGCAGCTAGGCTAAACACCGACATCATTACCACTACAAGCCAGGTTGAAAAACTAGAAAACGGTCAAGGCACTGGACATGCTTAGTTTCTTCTTCTTCTTTAATCGCTCAGACAGTTTCCTGTCAATTATGAGCGCAAATGCTTCATGCTGCCGTTATGCGCCTAACTAAAAAATAGTTAGGCCCAGCAAGTCCGACTTTGGCTGGAGGAAATCTTTTGGAAAGTATTTCTTAAAAAAAGGCAGGAGAATGAACCGGTAAGGCAGAAATATAGCAGATGACAGTAAGCAAAGGGAAAAGGTAAAGTCAAAGAGAGTGACAGGTTAGAGGAAGTTACAATCACAGAACTTCCAGAAGGTGGGGGAACTATTTATACAAAAGACCTCCCGGTATCCCCACGGGGGGGACATGTTTAGCTGATTTAGCTTCTCTTAACCCTTTGCGCACTGCCATTTGCCCTGTGGGCTGCACTCCCAGTCTGCAGGTTCTGAGAGAGAGGTGCTAGTTTTATTACAAAACACACAAAAAACATGACAATGAAGTGCTTGTGAATAATTTAAAATCATGCAACACGTTAAGCGATCATTCCGACGTAAATAGCTTCAGAATAAACATATTTTAGTCATTAATAGTTTCTATATTGATGAGGAAAGTAAATGGAGGTCTCTGCCCGACAATTTGTCAGACGTGCCTAGCTGCAGTAGGGCGCCCGAAAAATTGTCGGGTGCAGGGCGGAATTAGTTAAAACAATACTATTTCCTTTGAAACCATGTCTGTTTGAACTGAAATATCTCAGTTATTCAACAGAGAATTATCCTGCCTGCAGTACACACCTGACAACACCACACTCTCACATGCATGCACGCATCACACACACACACACACACACACACAAATGCACATACACACAAGAATGCACGCACGTACACTGTCACACACGCACACCTGATAGCACTCGTCACTCTGTGTGTAGAGTACCAAACTCATGTTGGTGTGGCAGTCATACACAGACACATAGACAAATACACACACATGCACAGACACAGACACACACCTGATAACACACACACACACACACACACACACACACACACACACACACACACACACACACACACCTGATAGCACTCCTCGCTCTGTGTGTAGAGCACCAGACTCATAGTGGCCCGGCGATCATTGTAGATGTTGAGGTGGGCAGTGTCCATCTTCAAATCAGGTATGATCCCATGGTGACAGGGCAGGGGGGTGATGTGGGTCAGAGCCACATTACCTTGTACCACCGTGGACAGCACCACTACAGCCCCTGCCAATCACAGTAGAAAACAACATTACTGCATGCAGAAAGCTTTGGTATACACTCATACAGTCTTTGGTATATGTACCTTCCAAGTACTTCTGGACTTGTACACAGAATGTCAAACTTGTAGGGGAATTGCAGTGTGTGATAGGAAAAAAACGATATAAAAAAAGAAAAGAAAACTACAATTCCCAAAACCACGCTGATATATACTTAACTCAGGATTAACCCTTTCACTGGCAGAGAAAATTTATTTGGGAAACTATTTTCTTTATCTTCGGTCGTGCGATGTGGGTGCAGCCTTGAGCTGTACTCACAGTGGCATGCACTGACCCTCCAGTTGCCACCCGTCAGACAACGCTGAAGAAGAGAGCGTGAAGCTCTCGAAAGCTCTGTTTCCAAGTGAGGTTTTTGCCTGAGTGTTAGGTTTTATTGTTCTTCTTAACATATCTTCTTTATTACTATAAAATGAAACAAAACCTCTTCTTCTTCTTCTTTCATTTTACAACCACCATCATCATTTTGATGGCTTTGTTGTTGCATACATGTGGAGGACTTCCAGGCAGAAACTGTAAGCAGGAACAGAGCCGCCCGGATGATCGGCATTGATGGTTGAGGAGAAAGAGGGGATGCAAGCAAATGGGATCAGAGGGATGATGGGAGGGGTGGTAGAGGGTGGGTGTGGTCATGGGGGAAGGGTTGGGAATGGGTAGACTCAGTGAAAAAAATGGTCTACAAATACAGTATGTCTTTCCTGACTTGTCTAAAACATAAACCATCATTCTAGGGATATGACATAAAAAGTTATGACATCATCAATAAAATCACACCCTAGTAGAATGAAAAGAATGTGAACATGTCAAACGAAAAGATTATTATTAAGTAATATCTGTTCTGTAAAAGGGGTTGTAACTTTTCAAGAGTTACAAGAGATGGCCGGTTGTGTAGACACAGGGCCAGACATGGCTCCTCATGTTATTGTCGATGCTGTCAAAGCAGAGAGAAAACACAATCATATCTTACAACTCTTAAAAAGTTACAACCCCTTTTACAGAACAGATATTCAAACTTGTTTACAAACTTTTCGTTTGACATGTTCACATTCTTATCATTCACAGAAAAAAGCTGAACAAGATGGATAGTTCACCTAAAAGCACAGAAGACAGCATGGCAAGGCAAGATTTCACTCAATAAACTGGTCAAAGTATTCCAAGTCAGCAACCACCATGAACTAAACAGTCATTCGCAGAGGACCTAGTGGGCAGTATGTGACCTCATTTCTTATCTCCCCTCTCAGATAGCACCATGGCCATCTTTCTCATTCACAAATGCACTATACTATACTACATCTTCTGTAGTATTATAACTTTCAGTAGCTTGAACAGTCATGCTTAGGAATATAAATACTACTAGTTTTGTCATATATAATATACATTCAATTCTTATATCGTCTTTAACAAGTAAAATAAATTTGTTATTCGGGATGCACCTAGAATCACAAAATTGGGAAAGACATAAAAATTGAGAAAGACAATTTCAAATATGCTAAGTAGGGATAAAAATAAAAACATAAATAGTAAAACGCGTCAAACACAACACCACACAAAGCTACACACAAACACTCATGCCACTCCCTTTTTGTAACACTGTTTCCAAAGTAAACATGCATCTGTGAAAGGTTACTGCCCTTGGGCCATTATGTTATGAACATTCAGGGCATCAGCAATGAGATCTGTTTCCCTCTGAGTGGAAAATGTCTTGTGATGGCAAATGACACCTCATTGCCAGCTGAATAACTTTTTTTTTTTTAAAGGAATAGATAAGTGTAATGTTATCAGTAGGAGGTTTTTAATTTTTATGTATATCACTACAAAACAAAACACAAATTTAGATATAAATTCATGTTTTAAACTTTGCCCAGGTAAAAAAAAAGTATTTACATACACAATAAAACATAACATTTAAAGAAGGTGGGGGGGGGGGGGGGGGGGGGGAGGAAGGGGATTAAGAAAAAAATCTTCACTTTCACAAACTAAAAAATGAAACAAAACAAAACATAAAACTTAACAACAAAAACAAACCAATTGAACAGCATATCACAAAGCACCCCCAAACAATTTTAAAAGACGTAATGACTAAATCATTCTGATGTAATATTAGACTAAAAATAAAAACTGAAATGATTACATTAAGACCTTTAACGTTAAATGGTAAAATCAATTATTCATACAATAGCTGTTCAAACAGTGAGCAATGGGCACAAACTAAAGGTAAACTTCATCATGATCAGCACCCACAAGCAGTGACCATGCTAATGCTGTCACGCGCAGTGCAAGTAAGTCGGACACCTGATGTCACAAATTCATGTCTGCTGTCAGCATGGCCATTATTGGTATCATATGCATCACCCAAAATCATGTGGTCACAATATGAATAGTACATGGTGCAGAGCTAACATCTTCCAACTTAGGTCGTGTACATACATAAGCGGATATTCCATGCGGAAACCTGTGCGCAATCCATAAATAAGTCAAACAATGAAGGGAAAAGATTTGCACACGTGTCCGAATTTCCCCTATATGCGTAAACTTTTATCCTTCTTTCTTCCACTTATTTAGGGTTTTCCGTACGGAACTTACGCGTCTAATGTGAACCCGGCCTAGGGCTTAGAATCAAGAATGGATATAATCAGGGCTCCCAGGGACCCCCATATGAAGCACTAGAATTCTAAAGGACCCTCTAAAAGAATGTGCAGGGGGTCCCAGGGATGCACTAGAAAAAATCTTTTTAGCATTCACAATGTCATTGGGACCCTCTATCCCTCCTCTAGGACCCTCTATACTGTAAGTGAAGGAGTCCCTGGGACCCCTTGTTTTGCGGGACGATTGGAAAGTCAAGTCTTAATTACCAACTGCGAAGCGAACCTGGTAGGCCTGATGTTTTCAGTGGAATTTGTCCATTTGGCTATGAATGTTTTAAAACACAATAACTTTCGAACGGAGGGACCTAGGAGGCTTCAAATGTTGCATGTCATGTGCATAGGTAGTTACGATACATAGGCCCTGTAAACAAATGAAGGTCATTGGTCACAAAAAAGGTCAAGGTCATAGGAGCAGAAAATGTTCCCGATTGGCTGACTATGTACATACAAGTTAACATAACATTTAAAAGGAGTGGCCATACTCCTAGGAGGCTCACATTTTGCGTGTGCATGGGTAGTTAGGTTATCTAGGCCACAATTTAAAATTGAAGGTCATTGGTCAAAGGTCAAGGTCACTAGTGATTAGGGAACATTTTCAGCAGAAATCTTTTCTCAACATTTCACAATACCAAATAAGCTGGGTAACTTGCCTTAGGGTAAAATTCAACCTGAGCCCAAACAAACTGTTAAATCGAAATTTCCCTCTATTTAAATAGAGCAAACTACTGCATGCGATGCCACGGATGGAAACCATTAGAGACTGTTGAAATCATGAGCAATACAGGAAATCTTGTAACATTGATTTCCATGGGTAAGAATATTGCATTTAGCAATAGCAGTCAAGTCAATAACCATTCCACTTCCAGACACTTTAGATTATGTTGTTGTTGCTTTTCTTGTTGTTTGTCATTTTGTTTTTGTTTTTTAAATGGGTGCATTGTCATTTTAAAATGACTAGCGCAACGCCGAGTACCAGTAACGCCTAGTAACAGTAACGCCTAGTAACAGTAACGCCAAGTACTTTTAACGCTGAGTACAGTAAATTTGAAGCGATTCGGTTAAGAAATGGTGGAGTTATAAGGCCCCGTTTCGCGTTGGTGCTGCTCTGAGAGTGATGCGCTCTCCCTAGTAACGGCAACGCCTAGTAACGGTAATGCCAAGTACTGGTAACGCTGAGTACAGCAAATTTGAAGCGATTCCGTTAAGAAACGGCAGAGTTATAAGGCCCTGTTTCCCGTTGGCGCTGCTCTGAGAGTGACGCGCTCTCCCGATTTTCTTCATATTTGCTGCCAGGCTTTGCCCCGGCAACAGCAAGCCTGAAAGCAAATTTGACGCGTTTCGGTTGAAAACCGGCGGAGTTATAAGGCCCGTTTTGCATCATGCTGCTATTATGCGCCTAAGTAATCGATTCGCTTCCAGTTTGACACAGCGATAGTCACCGTCCCCGGTCATGTACCTGCCAAATTTGAAGGCAATCGGTCCAGAAATCCCGGAGATACGGGCGCCGAAAGGCCGGCGGATGCGCGTTTCGCGCATATGCAAAACCGCGCAAATGACACAGCCGCCTCGGTTGCCATTGCCATCACCCAGTTAAGGCTCACAGCAAATTTGAAGCGATTCGGTCGAACAACGGCGGAGTTATAAGGCCCGTTTCGTGTTTCAGACACACACACACACAGACACACACACAGACACACACACGGGACACTTGCCAAATTACTATATTAGTGCAGCAGATATGTGCAAAGATTGTGGGTTTGATGATAAAAGCATAGAATTTGGCTCACATTTAGTTCATACCACTAGGACAATTTTTGGATATAGGGACATTGCATATTCCTCCTGGGGCCAAAATGGCGGCCATTTTACAAAATGGCCGTCATCGGGTATTGCATAACACATAATCTGTAGGAGTTGTGCATGTTTTTCAACTGGAGATGCATGCAAGTAATGCAATATCACTTACAATATAATCTGGGATGCCAATTAAAGGTCATACACCTTACATAACCGATTTATTTGGCCAATTAGGCAACAATTACGCAAAAAAAATTTTTTTAATGAGTTTTGTTCATATTTTGCAATCTGAAAATGATCGGTTTAACATTAAACTGCACTGCCACTGTGGATGTGCGTTTACCCTTACATATTATCTTAAATTTATATTTTACCCTTACATTGTCAGTGGGTACATGTCTACATCATATTAAAATATAACAATCCGCCATGCGGACAAAGGCGATCTAGGTGAGCAACCCGAGCATCAAACGTACATTAATGCCAACCACCCGTTTACACATGTACGTTATGAAGTTGGATCTTATCAGCTAACGAAATATTCTCCTTGGGTATTATTAAATCATGGTAGTAGATGGGGACTGCAATCCCCAGTTGACCTGTACAAAGGGGTTATGGTTGTGTTCTCCAAGCCGTCCATGATACTGCAAGTTCTACTCCCGAGCACACTGTCCGCCGCAGTGGCATAGTGCCGTGCACTGGAGTACAGCCTTCCTACACTTGCATTGTCCTCTGCATCCCTTCTTACAGCCGCATCTGAGAAGTTTCCGGCATGCTTGCGTTGCCTCTGGGATGGTTGTCCAGCAGACGTCCCAGCCAGTGTCACTCTTCACCCACCCCCATTCGCTAGGGGATGGGAGCTCTGCAGCAGCAACCATCATCTGGCCCCAACAGTAGCCAGCTTGGTATGCAGTTCTCCTGATGTGCTGTCTGAGGGCTTCTCGAGTTGGCGGGAGAGCATCTATTGCTCGACGCTTCTGGGTGAAGAGCTGCTTACGTGCATCGTTGACATGCTCGTGACTGCTAGTGCGATCATACAGGGGAACGACGAAACGCTCCAAGGTGTCCAGGCTGTCATCTACGATTGAGGGGTTTGGTGTAGCGCCCAAGGCACAGAAGGTCGCAGTGACCTTATCACAGGCCTTCCACGCCTCCCATGCAGTCTTTTTGCTCCAGCCTCCAAAGCTTGACACGGTATCACACCCAGTGAAGGCATGAAATGAGGGTAATCCTCGACACTTGTCAGGCCCCAATGCCTGGGCCATCTCGTGAGCTGCTAAGAACCTAAAGCTCTTCCCAGTACCGAAGGCAACCCACAGTTCATCTATGTTGAGGCGTTCGGCTGCTGCCACCGCAAGGACTACGACATCCGTGTCAACTGTGCGGATCGACACCTTGTAGCCCTGTTTCACAGCATCTTCCACGTGGAGCTGCATCCTGGTATCTGCTTCTTCATGTGTACATGGAGCAAGACCAGCGATGTTTCTGGCATGCGTACAGACCACGTCTTTGTGGAGAGTGCTGATGACTTGTTTCTCTGTCTCTTGAGCAGCTAGTCTCGTCGCTAGGAAGGAGAACAGCTCCACCTTGTTCTCGTCGATCCGTAGGAAGGCCTGCCAGTTTTATGGTATGTATCTACCTCTCTTTGTTCGAGTGTCGGCCTTCAAACTGTCTGGCAGGTATTCATCCCAAACGACATCCACTCTGATTGCATGCTGTAGCTGAGATGTGATGTACGGCAAGAAAACCTGTGTTGCATAGTCAGAGAAGGTCTTCGCACCACCAGGTGCCAGCATGTTGGTGATAGCTGCTCCATCAAGGATGATGACTTCAACGTGAGGTCTGGCAACATTCTCTTGTGGAGGGATCATATCTTCTAAGCATCCCACGAGGTCAGACTTTTAGCCCAGTCTCATTTTGCCCATCTGTGACAGGGCAGGGGGACAGGCCTGGTTCTCATGAGCAAAGAAGTCGAGATCGCCATCACGCATCTGGGATGCAATGAACAACCGGGAGAATAGGTCGCAGTCATTCTTGAGTGATGACAGCTGAAGCTGGGTTCTTGATTTCTCTCTGACTGGAGATCGGCTGAAGAGAGGAAGGTTGTTTCTCGTGATTGATGGGCTTCGTCTGGTTCACAAGTCACTCATTGACATACGTGTGGTACTGCTCCTGCTCCAGCTTTTCGATCTGGCGCACAGTGTTGATGACTACTGGGTCTGTCAGGTCCCTGCTGTCTAGTACCAGGAGATCATTGCTGTTATCACAGAAGGGGTTCCCCATCTCTCTCATGACACTGGAGAGTGACTTCACATCTCGAGCAAACGCCAGCTGTGTATGCTTTGTCTGCTCATGGTGCCTGGAATCAATCTTCTTTGTTCTCGTCTACGTCTCTGCTGTGGCTTGGAACTCTGCAATCACTCTTGCCATCTCAGGACTGGACACCATCCAGCGCCGCAATGCTGCAGGATTCTCAGTCAGGCCGACTGCTCCGCCATCGCCTTTCACTGATGCGTTATTCTGTTCATGTGCCTGGTCGATGGCCAAAGCAGAGAATGCATGTGCTGTCTTCTTCACTGTGAAGTTCCCAGCCATAAACTCTGTGAACACATCTGGATGCTTGTCTTCGAGTGCCACCATGTCACGCAAGTGAACTGGAATCCACCTTCCATAATTTGTGTGCCCCAGGGCAAAGAACCAGGGTACAATATTAGTCAAGGCATCGATGTAGAGCATGAAGTCGCCCTCGCGTAGCGATCTCACGTAGATCATGATTTCCAGTTCCAGCTGCAGGATAATCAACCAGAACTTGAACTGTGGACTTGTATCAGCTCGGCTAGCACACAAGTCTTCTACTGACATTGGAACATGTCCCTCATCCAACCCGTCACAGTATTGGGTGTAACCCTCCTGTCGAAGGAGATACAGAACACTAGCTGTGACCTGGTGAGCCCATCGAGTGCGCGTCACATGGGCGGCTTTGAGTCGGCTGTTCCATGTGTAGCAACTCCTGCCTGGACCAGGGCTTCCGTCCATCCACTGCAATCCAGAAGGTCGCCCAGAGTGTTAAAGGATGCCTTTTCGATGTGGAATCCGGCAAACAGGATAATGAAGTAATCTTCTCCATGTGTTTGAGGCCAGTTCCATTGGATCTGTTTGGCCAGCGTTTACAGTGGTTGATCCGCGGTGATGACCGGGACCTGACCAGGATTCAGGATATACACTGCCCTCTTGATGACGTCCATGGAGTGGCGAATCATGGCCACGGAGTTGGCCTGATCATAGAAGAGGGGCAGCAATGAGATAATTGCCACACTGCTTGGATCCACTGGTGCTGATCTGTCAGATATGATAAGCATGACAAGGAAGAAAAAACGTTATTTGTGTCCCTGTTAGACCACCATACATAATTGTGTTCAAGTCCATGTGAGGCCTATGCATAACATGTCAATAACAAATGATACATAGATCCACTAGAATGTGTTTGGCACCAACCATAGTTGATATAGTTCCAACTTATAGTAGGGCAGATAACAGTAATTTTTACCATGAATTGTGCAAAATGGGATACAAGCACCAATTTTGGCATGGTAGTTCCCAAGGGTCTACTGAGCAAATCTGCCCGACGTGCCATTTGAAAATCCAAGATGGCGGCCATTTTTCAAGATGGCCGCCATCTTGGACTGCCGAGAATGATTTTACTCCTATAAATGCATGTATTTGGTGGATTTGCGCGACCTTGGTGTCGCTTTCTATGTTTTCTTGCATGCTGCGTCTAATAGTTATAGTTTTAAAAGGCTACAGTGGAGCTTTTTACAATTTTTGCCTATTTTGCTTAGTTTTGCTATCTTTTTCTATTCGTGGTGTGATCAGCGAAGACTTGAGAGCCCACAGTTCCAGTTCTGGCATCTGGTGTTAAACATGGAGCTGGTCATGTTCCTGCTGATACGTTCTTTCAGGGAAGGAAACTTTGACCTGTACCGGGAAGCACTCTCAGAACTCATCCCCTACTTCTTCGTGAACAACAATGTCAACTATGCCCGGTGGCTTTCAATTCACTTCAGAGACATGTCTCTTGAGCAGCAGCATCCAGACATAGCCAGGGAGTTTCACAAAGGAAACTTTGTTGTCCACAAGTCCAGAAGAGACTTCTCTGCCATGGCCATCGACCAAGCCCATGAACAAAATAATGCAGTCATCAAGGGTGATGGAGGAGCGATTGGACTGACAGAGGACCCAGGGGCACTTCGCAGGTGGATGGTGGCTGGACCTGAAGTGAGCCATCTGGTAGCTTCCTATGAAGCCATGCGTGGCATGAAAGATGCAACCAACAGAACCAAACACCATGAACAGACCCTAAGTGCCCAGAAGTCTTTCCTTGTGAAGGTGGAGGCATTGACCACAGAGTTGAAGGAGATGGGCAACCCTTTCCAAGAAGAGTCAGCTGATCTGCTGGTGCTAGAGTCAAACAACATTACAGGCCCAGCTGTGGCTGAGCTGGTTGGTTCCCATCACAATAAAGAGAAATTCCAGTCATTCTTAGAGGGCTTGGAGAATGAAGAATGCACGTTCTATCAACCAATCAAGAAGAGCAAGGCTTCTTTCTTCAAGCATGAACAGGCAGCCAGCAGTTCTAAGGAGAAATTGTTGAAAGATGACTGCCACCTGTTCTCCCGTCTCTTCATCTCCTGCCAGAACAGACAGTGTGACTTGCAAGAATTCTTCAAACACGAGAACAAGTCAGCACCTGCATATCTCAGTAACAATGGAAAGCTTCATGATTGTCTGAAGTCACAGCTAGCTGAACTTCAAGCACAGGTGACTTTGCCAGACACTGAGCCAGAGGGAGACACGATCATCATTGATGGCTCAGCCCTCGTCAGTTCCTTGCCTCCACGTAACCCAAAGACATTTGATGACTATGCCAAAGAAGATATCCTTCCAAAAGTGGAATCGTTCGGCACCAAATACGAACGGGTGGACATTGTCTCTGACACGTACAAGAAGTCCAGTTTGAAGTCTGAAACCAGAGCAAAAAGAGGTCAAGGGGTCAGAAAAAGAGTGACTGGAAGCAGCAAAACCCCAACAAACTGGAGGAGCTTTCTCCGGGATGACAACAACAAAACAGAGCTCTTCCACTTTCTTGCAGAGAAAATGTGTGAAACTGAAACCACAAGTACTGTCATCGCAACAAAGGGAGAAGATGCCATCAGCAACAAAAGCAAGTCCCTGGATGCTGTATCCCTTGCTGCTACGAAGAGGATGATACACGTATATTTGTACATGCCAGAGATGAAACTATAGAAGGCAGCAAGTCACTCATCATCAAGGCCAATGACACTGATGTGGTTGTCATAGCAGTATCGACACTGCCATTTCTACAGAGGCTTGGTCTCCAATACCTGTGGATTGCGTTTGGCCAAGGAGCCAGTGCTCAGTGGATACCAGTCCATGATGTAGTCTCTGCAATAGGGCCTGAGAAAACCAGTGGGATCATGTACTTCCATGCATTTACCGGCTGTGATGTGGTCTCGTCTTTCCATGGGAAAGGAAAGAAATCTGCATGGCTGACTTGGGAAGTCTGTGGTGAGGTTTCTGAAACCTTTGCACAACTCAGCAACTGCCCAACGGAAGTTTCCCAGGATGACATGCAAAAGCTGGAGAACTTTGTTGTCCTCATGTATGATAGATCGAGTGCTGCTAGCGGTGTTGATGAGGCAAGGTTGGATCTCTTTGCCCGAAAGCAGAGGTCCCACCAACCAGTATGGCACTCAAAGAGCATGCAAAGCGTGCTGCCTACCAGGCTGGGGTAATCTGAGGCCAAGCAACAGTATCCAATCCAGAATCTGGCAGTCCTGCTGACTGGAGTTGGACGCAGAAAGGAGAGACATGGCGGATATGTTGGACGACACTTCCACCAGTTGCAGCAAGCTGCCTGGAACTGACCAAGTGTGCCTGCAAGAAAGGCTGTAACCAAAGATGCAAATGCTCTCGTTCAGGACTCTCCTGCACAACACTCTGCAGCTGTGGTTGTCAACTGTAGTTGTAGTGAACGTTGGCACATAAAACTCAGCTTTCGATTAGAACGTTACGCAAAACGTACTACTGACATTATCAAGATTTGACTTGATTTGATTGGTGTGTGCTGACAGAGACAGCAGCATTATGACAAGGACAGTCAACCAACACTACATTTGATGAATGTACTCATATGTTTGTATGTTTTTGAAGGACAATATTACTGTATTGTCATGTTATGTAGGCCTATCTTTTTTGTGTCTGTCTGATTGTCATGTGTGTCACCATTCCATTATGTTTTTGAAGGACCATTATTGCAGAATTACGTTTCTTTCTGTCTGATTGACAATATTGTTTTCGTTCAGAATAATATGATTCAAGTGGCAATATTTCTAATGCTAAATGTATTCATTTGAATGTTGTTCTTTACATTTTCTATTGTTTTATATGGGATGTTTTTATGTTTTCATTACATGTGTTCAATTTCTACCACTTATGAGTATTCTGTGGCTTATAAAAGTAGTCCAAATTAATCCAGCATCCTCAGGAACATGTAACTAGACACCAAGATCATTCAAATCCATCAACTATATGCATTTCTATGGAAACACATGACTTCGAAAGGCAGTTTTGGTGGCCATCTTGCAAAACGGCCGCCATCTTGGATTTTTGAATGGCACGTCAGGCAAATTTATTCAGAAGACCTTTCGTCACCACCATGCCAAATTTGGTGCTTGTATCACAATTTGCATGATTATTCTGTTATCTGCCCCACTATTATGGGCGAAAATAGTACATTGTGGCCGCCATTTTGTAAAATGGCCGCCACAGCTACCATGGGACAAATATGCGATGTCCCTATATCCAAAAATATTCCTAAGGGTATGTCCTAACTATGTGCCAAATGCCATGCTTTTATCATCAAACCCACAATTCAGTCGAAATATGTCACATATCTGCTGCACTATATGATTTAACATAGAGAAAACAATGCAAGGAGACATGAACTCTCATAGATCATAGAATAGATCTATACTGTCTAGTGATGTCCTGAGGCCCAGATCATAGGACACACAACATAGTCCTTTTAACCCTTTCACCGCCAGCCATATTTGAGCAAAAAATGTCCATTAAACTTACTTGGATACAGAACATTTTCCGTCTGCAATATTGTGGCATTTCTCTGCGACACATTTAGAATAGGGTCAATCCTTACTGCCCAAATTTAGGAACACTATATCATTGAATAACAGACCCTGATTTCAAGAGTTTTAATGACATGGGTGTTAAATCATTGTGGTGCAAAGGCGACATTGGCGGTGAAAGGGTCAAAACTGAACATGTTCTATTGTGGTCCCCCCTGTCAGGACAAACATCCTTAATGAAATTAAACGTCCAGTTGGCGGACTTTATCCTCTAGGATTCTGGCATCTGCAAAAACCAGGACATTTTGTCCTATTATGATTTCATGACAGTTTGTTCTGGTATCTCCTTTCCATCCTCGGTACATCACTGACCGGCACATGCCACAAATGCACATAATGTTCTTTGTGTGTGTTTGATTTTTTTTTTTTTCCCTTTTCTTTTGCTCAATTATCAAGTATAAATGATGCATTTTTGTACTTACACAGTCTGTCATTCATCAAATATTTTTCATGAAATATTTCAGGAGCACGCTATAAGCGCTAACTTGTTGACTCTCTCTTTTGCTTTCTGTAATATGTGTTGTTTGGAAATATTAAAAATTTGTTTAAACCACATGCCACAAAAAATGTTGGGGTTTGTCTTTTAGTTTTACAGAGCCTGTGTAGTAAACTGGTCAGCTCTGGTAAACCATCTGGTGTGCCATAATTTTTGGTATTTTGGTATTTGTATAATATTCTAGTCACAGAGATTTATCTCTGTGAAATTCGGGCTGCTCTCCCCCAGAGAGTGTGTCGCCGCAAGTGCAGCGCCTTTTTTTTTGGGGGGGGGGGGGGGGGGGGGGGGGGGTACAGGGTGAGGACACACTTGGAAAACCTAGCTATCAATTTGGCCATACCAGGCAGCGGGATTTCTCCCTGCTCTTACCGACTTTCAACAGCCGTGGGATTTTTACGTGCGTAAAGCGCACAGGTCAGACTAGCTTTAAGTCCCCATCCGCAGGACTCGACGTTTAGCTCGATTTTCTTGTCAAACTAGAAAGAAACGTCGAGGCCAGGATTCGAGCCCGGGGCACTCATGCTGCAGTCATGCATTACATTTGGCAGGAGAACGTCTTAACCACTCTGCCACCTCTCTACCTAATACTAGTAATAGACATCTGATATTCATAAATAAAGCCCCCTCAGACAAAGTGACTCACAGGCCTGTATATCAGTTGTAAAGTATGTATGTATTCTTTGTTATTACACAAATGGGAGGTCAGAAACTATACCAACAGGGTTAACTAGGTTATCAAATTATCCTATCATTGTTATCAGGCAATATTTTAAAATGATAAAACTAAAGGAGCAATATGCCGCACACACTGCTCTGCAGCTGTCAAAAATGTTTCTTCTGCAAACCCTTTCAGCTTTATAATACAAAAAAAGGGGACTGGGGATGGCAACGCTGCACCAGCAACAACACGCTCTCCAATTCCAAGTGAAAGCTGAGCGAAATCCACTATCATATAAAAAATATAAAATTCAATGCAGTTTAATACAATTTACAATACAACATAATTATGAAGATTAAATTAGATATTTTGTTTTTATAAAATCTTTACTGAATGTAGTAAATTAAAAACAATTTACTGAATATAACTGCCTGATACCACAGCCAAAAACGAGGGAGGGGTATGAAAGTAGTGTGTGTGTGTGTGTGTGTGTGTGTGTGTGTGTGTGTGTGTGTGTGTGTGTGTCACTGTGTGTGTGTGTGTGTGTCACTGTGTGTGTGTGTGTGTGTGTGTATGTGTGTGTGTCTGTGTGTCACTGTGTGTGTGTGTGTGTGTGTGTGTTTAGTGTGTGTGTGTGACTGTGTATTTGTGCATCTAAGCATGTATGTCTGTGTGTGTGCTTGGATATGCATACATGTGTGTGTGCGCATGTGTGTGTGTGTCACTATGTGTGTGCGTGTGTGTTACTATGTGTGTTACTGTGTGTCAATGTGTGTGTGCGTGTGTGTGTGTGTGTGTGTGTGTGTGTGTGTGTGTGTGTTGATTTGATTTGATTTGATTTAATTTAAAGTGTGTGTGTGTGTGTCACTGTGTGTGTGTGTGTGATTTAATTTAAAGTGTGTATGTGTGTGTGTGTGTGTGTCACTGTGTGTGTGTGTGTGTGTGTGTGTGTGTGTGTGTGTGTGTGTGTGTGTGTGTGTGTGTGTGCGTGCGTGCGCCGTCACTGTGTGTGTGTGTGTGTGTGTGTGTGTGTGTGTGTGTGTATGTGTGCTTTATATCAACTAATCTTGAGTATGATGAAGGTGGAAGATCAAACGACGTAGAAGAAGAAGACCAAACTTCGAAAACTTTGCAATCAATCAATTGTTTCTTAACAGATTCAATACTATTACTAACACCCACAAACTGTTTTTTACTAAATGTGTTGTTCAGATGTAGAATGATCTACCAATTAACATAAAGAATGCACCTAACATTAATGAAGTCAAATTCTTTAGGATGAAAACCCAAATTTGAAAACAAAATGTAAAAGTTTCGATGAATGAATAACGCAGTGGCTACAGTTACACCATTGTTGCAACACTCGACCATGTTCAGGGATAGTAACTCTTCCCAGTAGAACTTTTCATCAACAAATGCATTTTCTTATTTAAATAAAATATAATTGTATATTTAACGCTGTGTTACTGTTAGGGAACATGTTAGAGTCAATGTTAGTAGTTAGAGTCAATGTTAGTAGTTTTTCAAGAGCGTCCCATGATTGAGACCCATAATTGTAGCCTAGAGAATGTGGGTTACGGACCCGTAACTCTAGCCTCTGCCAAATAAATAGCCATTCTCCTTACACGTTGGACTGTAGAGGGGAAGTATTGTTTTTATTTTGATCTTGATGTGTGTGTTTTTATTTTTTGCTCCTTCTGTTGCCTACTTTTTGCTCCTTTTGCTATATTTGATGTTTGCTGTTTAATTGCTTGTCTGTGTTGATAAAGGCGCATTCGCCGAAATATCCAGTAGTTTTGTTTTGTCTCTTGTGAATAAAATAACGTCACTTTGCACTTGTCGTGTAGTTGTTTGTTTGCTGCATGTTCCAGTGACGTTGCAGTCTGTTTAATTTTTTTGTCATTCTCCTAAAGATTTATTTTTGATTACGGTAGTGTAATTACTGTAAACCACTAAACAATGTCACAAATCAAATTCATTGTGAATGGACGTAAAAGGGCCGAGAGGCCTAAAAATAGCCCTACACCTACCTACCAATCAAAGCACAAAAATCAAAGTCTGAAAGTGAAACAAGACTAAACAAACTTAAACTAGTAAGGCTTAGAGTTGATGAAGCTTGAACAAAAATGAAAAAAATATGGTTTTTCTTGCTTTAAACCCGTTTCATATTAAGTTGAAGTGAGACATATCTGCTACAAACAAACAAAACCTTACCTAGACACTGACATTCCTTCAAAATATTGACTTACCAGTTACAAACAAAGTCCAAGATAAAAGTCTTCTTCCTCCTGCGGCAGCCATCTTGTTTCTCGGGTCATGAGGCAGTCATGTGATAATTTGCATGTGAACTTTGACCCCCACTACACGAGAGCCTAGTGAGAGTGAGAAGCTTGCACACAGCAAAAGCAACGATTGCAGCTTTGATTCACAAACACCATGTCCCAAAAAGAGACACCAACTGAGAAATGTCTTGAAAGTTACGACTATATCTTTCAGAAAGACATTCTAAAGTAAGTATTTATGCACCAAACTGAATAACTTGTCAAAATTTCAGGACCCATGAATCATGAATGTCAGCTGCTGTGTCACAGTGTGTGCTAGTGCTGTACACAGTGACACACACACTTCCTTCTTCTTCTTGTAGTTGGGGATGTTTATCCAGCCCCACGCTCACCGGTCTTCATTCAGACCATTAATAGCGCTCAGGATGCGTGCTATGTGACTTCGTGTTATCCATCCCACCGACATCAGCCACGGGTGGAAGCCTTCTAGAACCAAATCTAACCCCCCTCCCCTCTCCCCCCTCCCCTCCCCCCTCCCCCCCCCCCCCTCCCCCCTCTTCTACCCCCTCCTCATGTCCCTCCCATTCTGCCCCCTTATTGTTCTCTTCGCCTCCCCAGTCTGCCACTAGTCCCCCCCCCCCCTCACTCACCCACCCTTCTGCCAACAAAAGACTCATCACACCCTGGACGTGACATTAATCAACCCTGATGTGACCCTCTACCCTGACTTGACGTGACCCTCTACCCTGACTTGACTTTACTAAGCGTATGCACAGAGCCCTCCTTAGTGCCATCAGAATCTTCGACACGACGAAGGCAGATGGTTAAAGGAAGAAGAAGGCACACACAGCCTACTCGTACCGTGGGATGGGTTTTAACATGTGCGCAAGATCTGGGGGGTTTTAAAGTCTCATCCGAAGGACTTTTTTCCCCCGACTGATCAGTGATGTCAGGTACCCATTTACACCTGGGTGGAGTGAGGAAAATAGGAAAATGCCTTTCCCAAGGACACAACACTGTGACCCGAGCTGGGTTCGAACCCGCCCACTTGCAAACCTGACGGATTACGAGCTAGCGACTTTTGCCAACTGAGCTACAGCGGCTCCTTCCTTCATAGAGCGACCACACCACAGTCACTGTTGACTTCTGTCGCTGTTACTTTAGGGGGATCTGCAGAAATGCGCACTGAGGTACTACTGAGATAAAGAAGAAGAAAGTTGACAGAAGAAGAAGAACGAAAGCCTGGCCCAGCCAGCCGGGTTCCGCTGACCGGTCCCCAATGTGATGAATGAGTGTACAGGCGAGAGAATGACCCAGCCAGCCAGGTCCCACTAATCAGGCCCCAATGAGCACACACACAAACACACACACACAAACACACACACACATGACATACGTACACACACACACACACACACACACATACACACACACACACACACACACACTGCACATACACACACACACACACACACACACACTCTCTCTCTCTCTCTCTCTCTCTCTCTCTCTCTCTCTCTCTCTCTCTCTCTCTCTCTTCTCTTCTCTCTTTCATATTTTCAGTTTCACTCAACATCTGCCATCATTGTTTTGACGATTTTGATGCTATGTACTTTAGGGGTGGTTCCAACAGATGCAAAAATTTTGCTACCCAGATGATCAGCAATTGGGTAGGGGGGAGGGGGAGGTCAGGCCAGGGGGGAATTGAGGTAGAAGGGCAGGGAATGGGGGAGTTGTGGGGGACAGGGGAAGGGAGAAGGGGCTAAGGCTTATATATCCGGGATTCAAAGTCCTCTACCTAGACAGATAACATTTTAGTATTTAGTATTATTTTAGTATTAGGTACTCTATAGTCACAGAGGCGTCTGTGAAATTCGGGTTGCTCCCACCTGGAGAGCACATCGCAGCCAGAGGTGCGCCACCCAATTTCTTCTTTTTTTTGCATGCGATTTTTGTGTGACTGATGAGGAAGGAAAGGGGGGGGGGGGGGGTAAATTTTGACCAAATGACAACTTTTTCATTGCCACTGGGTTTAACGTGTGCTAAGTGCATGGGCACATGGGACCTCGGTTTATCGTCTCATCCGAAAGACTCAAAATCGCCTCAGGTGGAAGACTGTTCCACTCACACACATCCCTCAGGAATAATGAATACTTCCTGCAATTGGTTCTACAGGCAGGAACTGAGGAAGCAAGTAGGCTGCAGTGAGTCTGTCTTGTCAGTCTGGATAGGCAAAATTACGATCAACTGAGAATGTAGCCGTACTTTGGGTGGTGTTTCTGAATTGTGGATTCATACATGTATGTCAAACTATTCGGTAGGAGTAGGCTGTGTTGTGCCGGTGGGATGTATGGCACAAACTTCCATAGCATGCATCCTGTACCAGTGTACGCCTGTAATACCAGTCTAAATAAAAACTTTGGGTGTGGGGCAGTCCTGATAAACATCCCCAATCGGTAGAAGAAGGTGGTTTTTTTCTTTCTTTTTCTTTGCTCTAGACTTGTCAGTCACTTATGTATTATCCTCTTTGCTGTCTAATTAAAAAAAGCAAAAAAAAACATATCCCCATATTCTCAGAGTGGTCATTTTGACACTTAATGTCCCTTTCGTGGTGCTAGGTCACATATGTGTATGTTTGTATATGTGTGTTCACCTATTTCCATTCATTTGTGCGTGCGTGCGTGCGTGCGTGTGTGTGTGTGTTTGTTCCTGATCAACAGAGACAAGGTTGCTTTCATAACTGGTGGAGGGTCAGGCATATGCTTCACAATCGCCGAAATATTCATGAGGTAAGATTTATAAAATCACTGGTTTGAAACAGTTTGTGAATTATTCATGAAGGTAAGAAATACATTACTTGAAACATGTATCATGTTCATCTTCAGCTATATTTACTCCATACAAATACATTTTGTACATTTGCTTAAGATTCATACCATTCAAATATTTTCATGTAATATAAGATTATTTTGGATTTCAATCCATAAGTGAGTCATTGATACGAAAATCATTTGCTTGCAAAGTAAAATAAGAATCAGCACCTCAGGTACACATTTCTTTTTCATTCATTTCATTTCATTCATAATAGAAATTGTTAGACCCATTTTTTGCATACCGGATATTAATAAACAACTTAGTAAATTCACACTGATTCAGGTACAAAAGGTACAGCCAGTCACATATGGCTGTTTATCTGGCTCTAAACCTGAGAAGTAATCAAGCACCATATTTTTTGGACTATAAGACGCACCTTTGTATAAGGTGCACGCCCCAAATTTTACCCAAATATCATATTTTGTTATGTTTGTTTTACTAATTTATTAGACATATTATAAGGTGCAGGATCTGAACTGGGACAAAATTATCACCTTATAGTCCAAAAAATATGGCAGTGTTTACAGCCTTTTAAAAAAAAAGTATTTTATTGATTACTTTTTTGTTTTACCTTTTTACTCTTTCAGACATGGCTGTGATACGGTCATTTTGGGTAGAAAGATGGATCGGCTGCAGCTGTCGGCACAGACACTTGCGCAAAACACAGGGCGGAGATGTCTGCCAGTACAGATGGATGTTCGACAGGTGGCACTTACACAAGTTACCCTCGCATATCTGTATCAACATATGCACACACAGGCACACAAACATACATACACACACACACACACACACACACTTACACATACACACACACTTACACATACACACACACTTACACACACACACACTTACACACACACATACACACACATGTGCGCTCTCATGCGCGCCCACACACACACTCTCACGCACACTTGCACGCATACACACACGCACACACAAGCATGCACAAACAAACCAAGTATGTGTGCATGTACACTTCGACACATATTATTTTTATATACTCACACATATGCACACTTGCAATGTACAAATGCTTTCCATGCACATGCTTGCAGACAATTCAAACACATTCACTCACACACACACACACACACACACACACACACACACACTCACACACACACACACACACACACACACACACACACACACACACACACACACACACACACACACACACATTCATTTACTGGGGTGCAATACACACAATCTCTCACTTGTGCACACACTTTTATTTTTGTAAAATAATTAGTTGTGTTCAGTCAGTATAGTGTAATATTTTTTAAATGAACATGTATATTTTTTGGTTTATATTTCAGCCTAAGATGATCCTAGCAGCTGTGGACGCAGCTCTCAATGAGTTTGGCAAGATTGATTACCTGATTAATGGTAAAAACTTTGTTAATTTTAAGCTTTGTTTTATCATTTCCATGCTTTTTTTTTTATTGCCTATAATTAATTTTTATGACATATGTTGATCTAAATCGACTGCTTCTATTAGTTCTGATGAGGAAATTATTCATGTTTACTACTCTTCTTAAAATGCTTATATTATTTCTAAAATTGTAAAAAGAAAAAAATACATTATCAATGAAACGGTAAATACTTGTGTAAGCTCTTATTTAGAGGAAAGAGGTTTGGTTATTACTATATTACTATGCTTTTCCCAACTGTACTGTTTTGTGGAGCAAATTTTGAGTAGATAATTTAGGCTGACTCCGCTTCACCCATTTCTAAAGTTAAAGGTTTGTATTTCTAATGTCCGTTGGGTCTAATCTTGCTGACTCCTTTAGATTTTTGACTCTTGTGAGAGATGTACTGCTCAGCAATTTCAATGTCTCCCCGCCCCCACCCACCCTCCCCCATAATAAGATCATCTGTTACTGAAACAGCAGTTTGTTGGGCTTTTTTAATTTTTCTTTCTTTCTTTAAATTTTTATTAGTGTCGTGACTGTTGCAAACGTTGTTCTTTACACAGGCGCGGCAGGGAACTTCCTGTGTGCTCTGGACAGAATGTCGTTCAACGCGTTCAAGACTGTCATGGAGATCGACGCCCTGGGAACCTTCAACGTCAGCAAGGTCGTCTTCGACAAGTACATGAAGGTCAGGGTCAGGGTCAGTCGGGTGGTGTGAGAGGGATTAATGAAGAAACATCAAAATGGCAAGAAAGAAGAGAATTTGCAAACTGTGTTAAATTTAAACAAGAAATACAGCTGTATAAACATTGCTACTAGCAATGCTAGTTTTGTAATATTCTTAAATAACCTTTGATATAAACCTTTATTCCAAAATGTTTTTTAATACTTTGTTCACTTTTTATTTCCATATTTTAACGACTATAAGTATAAAGTGCATTGTATTATAAGCCCTCACCCCCCCCCCCCCCCACCCCTTCCCTCCCAATTTTTCACCTAATTCTGATTTTGTTAAAATAGTTTCTGACTATAATTATTATCAGTATATTATAAGGCGCAGGGGTCTCAGTCTCCCAAAAAAGTATTGCCTTATAGTCCATAAAACATGATAGGGCCTTATATAAGTTTTAAGTTATTTACCCCCCGAAGTCGGAGTGTGGCTGCCCATGTGGAGGGATAATCAAAAATGGTCATGCGCATAATGTTCTCATCCCTAGCTGATGCATTTGGGCCATAGTGTTCAAGTGCTTCGGCTGTTGGGATAGTCCTTGGAATCTTTTAGCCAGGGTACGTCAAAACAACAACAGCAATTTTGTTTTTAACAACTTCTGGTTGTTGTTTTGCTTTATGATTTGAATGCATGTTTCTCGGGCTCATGGGTTGTCACTATGACCATCATGGCCACTCAGTATTTCAGAATTGCATATTGAGTCAGCTATGATTATCATAATCATAATAAAATGTGTCAGTGCTATTTTGAATATTGCAGGCTCACGGGGGAGTCATCATCAACATCACTGCCACTCTCCACGTCAGAGGAACGTCCCTGCAGGCTCATGCTGGCTCAGCTAAAGCCGCCATTGGTGAGCATCCCACTTTACTAAGAAATAAGGACGCAGCCTTTAACTCCTCTAGTACCATGGGCGAATATATTCGCCGAAGACATCACTGTACACTCCACACAGTAGCTTTTCTCAGCTCCTTTCAGTTCATGCCTTTTGTTAACAATCGTCATCAGCATCAACCAATTTAAATTGTTTTATTCATTAGGCTTACATAGTTTTATGGAGGTATGCCACTTGTAAGGTCTTTTCCTATCCCTAACCAAAATCAGTGATAAGAATATTTTCCTCTATTAAAAGAAATAACTTGAAACAAATAGCTCTCTGTGGAAAACTGAAAGGAGCTAGAACGAGGGGAATCCGTGTACTGTGTCCCACAATATGCGAAGACATTCACTGCCATGTACCTTGTTGTGTGTTTGTCTGTTTTTTGAGCTTTTGTCACTGTTTCTGCCACTAAAGCAATGCATGCGCACTCCAAAAATATAGTTACTTCCCTCTTGTCGGTTGAGATGCAACGGACAACCAAGAACGTCAAAAAGTATGTGGTGCTAGAAGAGGTAAACTTTGTGTTGCCCTGTTTGTTATCTGTGTCAGTGGTTTTAGTGCTTCAAGTTAAATAAGAACAGGTAGTACTTACATGCTTATGTGACGCATTTATCCAGACTTTGACTTATTTTGGCACACACACTTGGTTTCCACCTTTGAGCGCTTCTGTGGGGACCGTCAGGGGATAACTCTAGTGGCTTATTTTACTTTTCTTGGTCAAATGGAAGGCAAAATCTGTTTTTGCCACTTGCACGTGAGAGACAGAGAGAAAAGAGGGTGAGTTTGCCCTTGCTAAGAAACTGACTTCAAACGGAATGCCACCAGGTGTCAAAGGCTAAGGACCCTAACTCCACCTAAGCAGCCCATTGTTCATCACTTTGACATGTATTGATATTAGCAACACATCTGTTTTGACACTTGACGTCTATGTCATGGCACTGCCTTGTTTTGACAGAGGCGATGACGCGACACATGGCAGTGGAATGGGGTCAGCGCGGCATACGTGTCATGTGCGTCGCTCCAGGTCCTATCGCCGACACAGAGGGCATGCAGAAACTGGGTGTGTAGTGCGTTATTTTTCATGATATTGTGTAGTGCATTTTCCCCCCATATAATAATGTACATAATGTGTATTGCTGTCTTAAGAATCTTGGTGTATTTGTACTTGTATGTTTTTGTGTGTTTGTTTTGAACTGTGTTCTGTTTATTTTTTTTATTTTTTTTAAACCCACAGCCGGCATATGTAAACAGTTCTCGTGAGGTGCGCACCGTCATTTGCCTCGCTGCTTGCAACAGCGATGGTTTCACACTTCTTTTTTCCTACAACTGCGAGGCAGCACATTTCTGACTATCAAGACCCCATCCTTGGGATCGGGATCGGTTGTTATGCCTATCATTGGTTCGGTTTTTGTGGGGGGGTTTTCCGTTTGGTTCAGTTTGTTTGTTTGTTTGTTTTTGCACAACAGGTCTGCTTGGGCTCAGTGTAAGGCTTTGTTATAGCAGAGAAAGAGAGATTAAATTGAAATCAAGCTTTTGAGCAAACATATAGGAGTGCTAAAGAGAAAAAAGATTTATCTGTTCAAAGTGGTTAAAGAAATGAGGACGGATCAGCTAGAATCAGCAGCTTGTGTCAACATGTTTGATGCATAAAACGATAATGCCGATACACACACATAAAAGATATGAAAAAAAAGCACACTACCAGCTACAAAACAACAACTTTGTCAGTATTTTTAGAAATTATTTGACCAATTAAAGTACTCCGTACAAGTTGTTCTGAAAACTATGACTTATTCCCTAAAAGACCTTGAACTTGACCTCTGAACTTTGACCTCTCCTCAGGGGGCAAAATTAACGAAGAGGGCGCGGCTAGGGAAGCCTATTTGCGAAACATTCCCATCCAGCGCATGGGCCGACGCGTCGAAATTGCCGACGTCTGTCTGTTCACGGTGACAAGGGGCGGTGATCTGCTCACCGGCACCACGATCGTAGCCGATGGGGGCAGCTGGCTCACCAGTCAAAACGGTGCTCTGCGAGTCGCTATGAGCAAGTTGTGAACCTCGCAGGTTAGTATCAAGGCAGAATACGAAGCAGCTACACATAAAAAGGTGTGGTAAAGTAACACAGGAATGGAAGTGAAAGGAAGTCCCCAAACCTGAAACAACATTTCCCGAAAACCCCCAAACCTGAAATGGAAAATAATGAAAACTGAAAACGTGAGATAAAGCCTAATTTAAAAATCCTTAATTATACAGCAAAACATTTTGGAGGAAGGGGGGGTGGCGGTGATAATTTTTACATTAAAGCTTCAAAATAACATTACATCAGAATCTCCATCCCGGAACATTCACACTTTTTACGTTAAAACTACCCAAGTTTTGGCACAACGTTAAATCATTGCGTACGAATCTTGTAATCTACTTTTTACTCAAGTCCATCATCCTGGGATTTCGTACTCCATTTTGTTTTACCGCAGTTTACTCCAAAATCCAGAAGCCATATTTTATAGCACTCCACAAACCAGAAGCCGCATTTTTCGATACTCCGATATCTCTAGACCGTTTTATCACATTGAGTCTAGCAGGTCTTTTAAATTTTATGATAAGAAAGTCGATAATTTCTCAGTTTTGCTCTAGCAGTGAAGAGGTTAATTTTTACGCACAGATACACATCTATGACGCTTGAATCTCCCATCTGACGCATTAGATTTTAGGCCAGTGCATCACAAAATGTGGCAAATTTGCACTTCTTCATAGGGATATCCTGGATAGCGACATGAGTGTAATTTCTGTCATTCTGAAGATTGTTTTTACAGAACTAGGCTAAATGCTAGTCTCTTTCGTTCAAGTCGATCTTGTGTTTTTGATCAATTTTTTGCTTTTATTCGATCATTTTGCATGCGCCTTAAAATATGTTGCATCTTTTATTTTTAAATTCAGATTTTTTGTTAAATTCAAGGGGTGTGCCTTATAATTAAAAGCGCCTTGTAGTCCATAAAATATGGTAGTTCCCCCACCTGGAAGTTCTGTGCTTGTAACTTCCTCTAATCTACCTCTCTCTTTGACTCTGCCTATTCCCTTTGCTTTCTGTCATCTTCTGTCTTTCTGCCTTACTGATCCATTCTCCTGCCTTTGTTCTAGAAATACTTTCAAAGATTTTCTTCAGCCAAAGATGGACATTCTGGGCCTAACTATTTCTCAGTTAGGTGCATAACTGCAGCATGATGCATCTGCGCTCATATGACAGGAGGCTGTCTGAGTGATCAATAAAGAAGACGAAGAACATTTTGCCATGCGCAAAGCATAGAGACATAAGTCGAAAGACGTCACTTCAAAATGAGGAAGAAAAAATTCAATATTTTGGTCACTTCAGGTTTACCATCAGTGGTTATCTTTGCAAATTGTTTTTTACAGCTTTGTTAGATGATGCATCGTGCTTTGATCACTTGGTAAGTCTCAACACATTGAAGTTGACCAATTTTGACTTACGATAGTTTAATTTTCAGGCAGCAATTTAAAGCAGGTCATTGTTTGTGTTTCAATGTCTGTCATTGTGTTAGCAGGCTTTAAACCCCGTTTCAATAAATTTAGCAAAATGGTTCAGTCTTGTTTGTGTAAACAGCAGGTGTTCGTATAAACAAACATAAAGGTTTGCTTTTGGAATACTTAATATTCTTCTATCTTTGTGGTTGGACAGAGGTTCCAATCTTGTTTGGTTTTACAGAGGGACCAATCTTTGTGTCTAAGGATACTAATATCTTTGTGTTTCATGAGCAGAAGCCTCTCAGTGTTTGAACAGATAATCTTTGTGTTTGATAAAAGATTCCAGCTTCCATTCTTTGTGTTTTAACAGCAAACGTCAATGTTTGTGTTTGAGACACAGACTTTTTATCTGATTTAATTGCTGGCTTCCATTTGTGTGTTGCAACTTGTTTTGTGCGTTTTAACAACAGACGCAGAGTTTGGTTTTCTTTTCTTTTTTTTATAATTAAATTTCAGTTTTTGTTTTATCATTGGACTGCAATAGATTACTGCTGTGTATGTTCTTGTCTAAATTGTCTGTGTACAGATGGTGTAGGTACTATTATTGCTGCGTTTTTAAGCGTTATTCTTGCCTCATTTTTGAACTGATTATGTCTTGATCTATAATGTATTTTTAAAATGCGTTCTGCTTTTACCGGACTACTTGTTCATATTTGTCTGGTTTGTTAATTACAACATTGCAGTGTTATTAGTTATTAGTTCATATTCTTTGATGTTGAATTCCTATCAATATCAACGCATTTATCAACAACAACAACAACATACAGTATTTATACTGCACTGAATCTTGGTATAAATCAAATCAAAGCGTACACACACGTTAGCATTCATAACGCATTCAAACAAAACCGCAATACAAAGCGAACACTCCATCAGCGACCGACCCTCTCTGCTTTCAAAGCAAACGTCAAAGCCCACCTGTTCCCCCGTCATTAAAGCTCTGCTCTCTTTCTCATTAAAGCTCCGCTCCGCTCTCTTTCTCTTCTCTCTCTTGCCATTAGGTCTGTTTCTGCTGTATTCCATTTATGTCATCCGTGTGTGTTTGCTTTGTATTGCGATTTCTATCAAGATTCAGCGCCGTATAAATACTGTTGTTGTTGTTGATAAATGTGTTTATTGTGGGGGGTTTCTTATGTGCACCTGGCTGCAGTTTATCTGTTATGAGATAATAAAGATGATTCGGATTTGGACTTCAATGTTGTGTTTTAAAATATATGTTGCTGTTGTATTTTAGCAGCCCACCAATGGGGCTTTACACTACTGCTTGGCGACGTCCTAAGATGATAATGTTAAGTACTGAATCGAGCGTACCACATAGTGACGATCAGGGGCAAAGATTTTTGAGTGGTTGTAATATATTTACCGCTTCTTCATGACGAGCAAGGGCAAGAATGTTATGTAGATGGCGCACGTAATAGGACATTTTCCGCATGCCGGCGACCTTCAATTTGAATTTAGAGAGTTGAATTAGAAAGGTCAGCGTAACTCGGGCAGAACGAGTGCCGGCAAATTAGTAGTCTAGTATAGAGAACGAACACTCGTGGCGAATGCCCTGTTCAGTACACAAGTCTCTGGAAGAGAATATTCAGTCTAAAGCCTCGCCATCATGTTTTTATGACAGTATACTTCAGTCTTTGTTTTTTGGAAAAGCGGACTCCAAGCATCATGTTTTAACAGCAGCTGTAATTAGTCCCCGAGCAGAAGGTTCGGGGAACTATTGTTTTTGGTCTGGTCCGTCCGGCGTGCCTCCGTCCGTCCGGCCGGCTATTCGTCCGTTTTTCTCAAAAACTATTAAGTCTATCATCATCAAATTTGGTATACTAGTTTGCCAAGATGCAAGCTATCCACTGATGTATTTAGTTTTACATTAAGGTCAAGGTCGCGCCAGTTACGGGGGGTTCAAACCCCAAAACACATAATCGCTAATATCTCGCGAAGTTTTGCATGTATTTCAATGCAGTTTTTTTTCACATTTCTTGATGAATGGTCTATAACACAGTTGTCATGAATTTTTCTGTGCGCTCATGTGCGCATGATCGCGCGCGCTCAAATCACAGGTCTGAACCCGAAGGCTATATATAAAAAACTATTCAGTTTTGATGCGTTTTGATGTAGTTACGTGCTGTTTTGATGCGTTTTCATGTATGTGTACAGCCGACACATTCTGTTTTCGGAGTAGCTCGGCGATGCTGCGAGGGGACTTTGCAGCCACTCGGCGTTGCACTTGTTTTATTGTTCCATCAGTCACCATGTTTTAACAGAATTGGTTTTGCGTAAGACATCAACGCTTGTGACTTGAATCTTTGTGTCTTAACAATCTTTGTACCTTAAGAATAGTCTTCGTTCGTTTTTGTTTGTTTGTTTTTAAATAATTTTTCATCTTTTTTTGTTCTTGTCCAGGGGGCAGTATTTTAAGTGGTGAGCAGAAGAAGATGTTTGAGGAGAACATCCCGGTGCAGCGGGTAGGACGGAGGGTGGACATCGCCGATATTTGTTTATTCACGGTGACCCGCGGCGCTGACCTTTTGACGGGCACTACCATTATCGGCGACGGGGGTGCCATGCTGACTGACGACAACAGCGTCATGAGGATGAATCTAATAAAATCGCTGCTCTGAGAAATCTAGTGGCATATCTGGCTGGAGTAAAATGACTGAGGCTTTATTGTGATTTCAGAATTTCGTTTTCTTTAATTTACCGTAAAATCTGGACTATAAGGCGCACCTGTATATAAGCAGCATCCCTTAAATTGACAAAATATTAGGTATCTATTCACATATAAGCCGCACCAGTTTATAAGCCGCAGAGAAAATTGTTCTCAGACACTTTAAACATGAGATTTGAATCTATTGATTACCAAAACCAGTTTTGAGTCTAAAGAAACTCAAAATAGGCTGAAGAATGTGGCCAGAAACAGATTTAATCATACTGATAAATGTAGAATTGAAAAAAATCCACAGATAAGCTGCATCAGTCTGTAAGCCACATGGGTCAAAGTTCAGGAAAAAAAGTAGCGGCTTATAGTCCGCATTTTACGGTAAATGTAATCAGAAAAGTATTTGAGTTACATATTTTACACAGTATAAGGCAATGCTTTATTTTATTGCAGGCTGAGACCCTTGCGCCTTATGAAATGATTCATAATAAAATGTTATAACAAAATCAGAGTTTAGTGTAAGATTTGGGGGGGTTAGTCTTATGCTTCGATGCGTGTTATAGTAACTATTTTGGAATAATTGAAAAGGAATAAAAACAATGAATACAGGTAATCTGTTCTTGAGGAAAAAATCTATAAAGACAACAACAACAACACAATTGACGACAGCATAGGTTGTTGTTTTTCAGTCTAACTTTGATTTTTCTGTCTAACATTTTTTGAATGGAATAAAGTTTATGAAATGTGATTTCCAGCTTGAGTTGATATTCTATTAATCAAGAAAGCAGAGATCATGCGCTATACACAGAAAAAGCTTTGAGTTTTTTACTTTTATGTTAAACAAGGAAATTAAAGGACCATTCATTGTGCAGTAGTAAAAAAAAAAAAAAAGCAAACACAGAATACTGTACTTTGTAAGTAAAAGTGTCTGTCAGATTGTTTGCGTAAATCAGGGAATTTCATAGTAAAATAAAAATTCGGGAATGCATGTGGCCATATACTTTTGTTATAAGTATCTTGATTTATCTGTTGAATGAATTGATAAGATAACTTGATCGTGTTGTTTTAGGAAGTTTTTTTCCAGTACTTCTTTTCTTTTTAATGTAAATATTGTTGTGTCTGTATTGGCCACTGCAACTAGGGTTATTAATGCCCTTGACAGCGAGAGTTAAGCCCTTGTTGATCAGTATCCGAAAGAGCATTCACTCTTGCAAAAGGCAGCCATTTAGTGGCCTCAAATAGGGTTATTGGTGAGAGTTATGCCCTTGTTGGTCAATACTCAAGGGCATTCACTCTAGCAAAAGGTGGTTGTTGCAGTGGCCAATATCTTAAAATTAAGTAGCCACAAAGCGAAAATCTGCTTCATGTTTTCAGGGGAATTTGTCTGTTTGTTCCTGGCTGGCTGACCATCTATCTACTGTCTGACTGTGTTGCCATGATAGCGTTTGAACGGAAGCACGTAGGAGGATAGGTGCTTAGGATATCTAGGCCCTGTTTGAACATGAAGGTCATTGGTCAAAGATCAAGGTCAGTGGAGCCGAAAATGTTGCCACGTGGCTGCTTGATCTAGCGTTTTCACACTCTAGTCTTTATTGCTTTGAATATGCAAGAGAACACAATGTACTATAATTGTTATATGGAGTCTTCATTGATTCCCAGTGTGTGTTTGTGTGTGTGTTAACCAAAAGGAATGTCCTTCTGTTTGAACGAGGTTGTTTTGTGGTGTTTGAGAAAGATTACAATTATTTCATTTGAAAATTTTGAATGATATGTATTGCATTGTAATGAGATTGCTTATTATCAATACTCAGGTCTTTCAATAAATGGAAATGTGTTTATATTGCGAAGAAAAGTGTGAGTGGCCTCACTTTATATAATAATCTTGAGAACATTACATAATATGACGAGAGGAGTATGAATGTGTTGTTATTCCTATGTTTGACTTCATAACTTAAAAAATTGAATGATTAATAAAATTGCATTTTTTCTGTTTGTTTGCTTGGAGTCTTAGTTGGGAATGATTACAAAAACAAAGCTTGCCTGACTTCTCTTGTTTAAAATAGGCCCAGTGGGTCTACAGTTCTTCTGTAACCGTTAATCCTTTTCTATCCCCCCCCCCCTTCCACCCCACCCCCTCCCGCTCCACCCACTTTTGCTGGCTTTAAAAAATTTTTTTTATTGAACATACACTCTATGCGCTCCACACACATGCTACACACATTTTTTTTTTCCGTCTAATATCACTTCGGTTGAACAGACGTAAAACATAAGAACTAACACATAAATACACACAGTGACGCACACGACATACACTGTACCTCAAACCCCTAAAACATGTGGCCTATAACAGTACCAATAAATTGACAATAACCTGATATTTTTTGGTATTTTGTATATTCTAGTCATAGAGACTTATCTATGAAATTTGGGCTGCTCTCCCCCGGAGAGCGCGTTGCCGCAAGTGCAGCGCCTACCCATGATGTTAGGGCCAACAATAAAGTGAGCATGAGAGGTGCATAACAAGTGATTTTCTTCAGTAATAGAAAATCGTTTTACAAGTTTAGTCTTTTTTGAATATCATGACTGTCAAACAGGAGGCGTTTGCACAGACTCTTAGTAGAACAGCCTTGGGGATTATTTGGCGTTTGGAGACCCTTTCCAAAGTCAAATGTCTTATTAGCCAAAAGGGAGGAAGGAACTTTTCATGGAAAAGATTTCTTTAAATTACAAATTTCAACCCAGTATTTCAGAATAGCAGTGTTAGCTCATCTAGAACGAGGAGGTCATTGTTGCAGGCAAGTCTCTCTCTGTGTCTCTCTCATCCTCACATACATTATTATTCTTCAGAAAACTTATTTAGCGCATTACCTTAAAGTTCAATTCGCTTTACAAAATCACTAGGAAGTTAAAAAGCGAATAGAAAGGCACATGACACATGCACACTCGCACGCACACACTCGCACGCACAAGCAAACCTACTGCAGAATATGTACACATTATAAACATGCCATTGAATAAAGCAAATCGAAGGTAAAAATGTACAGACTGAACATACATTCAGTGTGTGCGTGCGCATGCACACACACACACACACACACACACAAATGCGTCTAGTTTAGTACCCAAATCAATTGAGATATTCAAGACTGTTCATTAAGAAGTAGGAAGTTTGAGAGGTACTAGTCTAAGCAAAGTTTGTGCTATGTATATGAGAAAGGAGAGAGGGGGGGGGGGGGGGGGGGCTGGAGTGAGGGAGGGGGGGGGGTGACGTAAGGAAGAGTGAGATTGGGTGTAAATAGGGACAATAGTACATTGACTGTGTGTTGCCTAATTTTGTTCATGCTTTGTCTGCAATATGGGAGGGGGCGGATTGAAGATCCCGGGATATGGGAGAATGGTTGGGGATGGGAAAGAGGGGGCGTTCACTGAATACGAAGAACACTTTGTTACTGGGAAGATGAATTTTGCTTTTATTATTTCCTGTGTACTTTGATTTGTTTTCTGTTTGTTTGTTTTTACAAATTGCTGTTACTCATTCTTGTCCTTTTGTTTTGTTCAAATGCATGAATATTTTTTCTGTTCTGTTACTCTTGTATCATGAGACCACAATGTGATTTATCTTGAGATAAAGTACTTTTGACTTTCACACACACACACACACACACACACACACTCATACGCGTGCACGCACGCACACACACACATACAATAAGAAAGTCAAAATGTCATAAGGGTGAAATGTGTATTCAAGATAATATTGTGTGATGGCTGGAAGACAGGCTCTGTGTCTCTCTCTCTGGCGCTCTCTCTCTCTCTCTCTCTCTCTCTCTCTCTCTCTCTCTCTCTCTCTCTCTCTCTCTCTCTCTCACACACACACACGCACGCACGCACGCACACGCACGCACGCACACGCACGCACGCACACACACACTCTTCATGGACATAAGTTCAACACCAACTTTTCAACAGTGTAATATTCAAGCAAGGTGCAGAACGAAATTCAACTTTGACATCAGATCATAATTATTATTTCAACAAGCACGATATAAAATTCACAACATCTCACACGAAAGCACCGATGATAGTAAATTGCAAAAATAACATCAAAGACAAGGGGCTTTTTATCAGCGAAATTTGTCGATTTGTATAATTATGATCTTTCTTTGTTTCTTTGTAATTATAAAGAGCAATGCGCGTGATGGGCAACAATCATGTAAAATGTTCAAACGGTTGTAACTTCTTGCTTTGCCGTGTTTGAATCTTTGGCCTAGGACATAAAAAAAACGAAGAAAAAAGAACAAAACAAAATATTGATGTCCCAGAGCGCAAAAACAGCTGTTTAACCCCCCACCCCCTCTTCCCTCTCCAACACACAAATGTGTCGTTCTCAATGAAGGGAAGAACAAATGAATTTAACGTCCTCCGATCTGATACGTATAAGACGTTTCTATATGTAAAGATACTGGGTCGATCCTGGAGATATTGCAATTTACGCAGGTGGACCCATAGAAAAACTGTTTTCACACCCTTTGAATATCTAATCGTTACTTGGCCAGACAGAGTCTGCGACAGGTATTGTTTTGGGTGTCTGTCTGTGTAAAAATCGGATTTCTCAAAAACTACTTATGTTTTCTATTAGGTTCATGCGCCCTCCAAGTTCCGTCGCGATTTATCATCAGAAGTGGCGTCTGCGAAGTATCCAGACAGAAACAGAAACAGAGGTCGATCATGTAAAGAAAAAAGTTCCACATAATTTTGGACTAATTTCGGATGTTATTTAGACAAAATGTTTTTACACTTTTAAGGAAGTTATCTATAGGCTCCTTTTTCACTTCTTTCCTCGTGGTGGTGGGGTGGGGGGAATGAATGACTGGAAAAACAATTGCGAACATTTAAGGGCTAAGTTTAAATCATACTTAAAAAGTATGGGATAAGCCTTCGAACTTTTTTTTCTCCACCATTGATCCTTTTTTAATACAAAGCTTGACCGTTCATTTTCGTAGAAAAACAAACTTTAAACAAACAACCCCCCCCCCCCCCCCCCCCCCCCCTTGAGATTCTTGTATTTTTATGTTTATGTCCCGTGGTTTTTTCTCACGGTGTTTGTGCTTTTACGTTTAAAATAACATTATTTTGAATGGAAACTATTTTTCTCATTATAAAAAGCACACATTTTACCATTTGCTCTTCTTGGTTAACAGATTGAAGAAGTTTCGTTAGCAATCGCTTTTTTTTTTATAATGTAAGGTTAAAAAAATTTATGATAAGGGAAGGGCTCCAAATGTCGGACGGCTCATAAGTCCAGACATTTGGGGCTTTTACTATGCAATTCTGTAATTAGAACTTTCAATTAAAATAAACAAGCGCAACTCCGAGTACCCGTAACGCCTAGTAACGGTAACGCCTAGTAACGGTAACGCCTAGTAACGGTAACGCCAAGTACTGGTAACGCTGAGTACAGCAAATTTGAAGCGATTCGGTTAAGAAAAGGCGGAGTTATAAGGCCCCGTTTCCCGTTGGCGCTGCTTTGAAGCGATTCGAAAAGGCGGAGTTATAAGGCCCCGTTTCCCATTGGTGCTGCTCTGAGAGTGATGCGTTCTCCCTAGTAACGGTAACGTCAAGTACTGGTAATGCTGAGTACAGCAAATTTGAAGCGATTCGGTTAAGAAACGGCGGAGTTATAAGGCCCCGTTTCCCGTTGGTGCTGCTCTGAGAGTGACGCGCTCTCCCGATTATCTTCATAGCTGCTGCCAGGCTTTGCCCCGGCCACAGTAAGCCTGACAGCGAATTTGAAGCGATTCAGTTAAGAAACGACGGAGTTATTTGTGAAAAGGTGAAACGGCGTATATCGCGCGCGTATATGAATCGATTCGCTTCCGGTTTGGCACACAGATCGTCACTGGTCATCTACCTTCCAAATTCTAAGGCAATTCGTCCAAAAACACCGGAGATACGAGCGCCGAGAGGCCGGTGGATACGCGTTTCGCGCATTTGCCAAACCGCGCAAATGACACGGCCGCCTCGGTTGCCGTTGCCATCGCCCCGTGGCTCATAGCAAATTTGAAGCGATTCGGTCGAAAAACGGCGAAGTTATAAGGCCCGTTTTGTGTTTCACACACACAGCCACACACTTGTCTTTTTATTATATGATGAAGTTCTCTTTTAAAGATAAGTAAACGGACAATTTTTTAATAATAAAAAACCTGCTCGAATTTTCGTATTTGTTTTATCGCTTTTGTCTGCAATAATGGAAGGCACGCGCACACATACACACACACACGCACGCGCGCACACACACACACACACACACACACACACACATGCACTGCCAGTCAATCTGTATGTATAAGATGATTCATCTCATACAAACAAGGTCTTCGGTTGTAGGGCCTACATGGTGCATGTAGCACTTAATGCTAATTAGGAACCAGCTGAGCAGAAATAACTAATCACTGTGAAACGGGTGACGGGATTATCCCTAATTTAATCCGCCACTTCAAGGCCACAATGGGTAAGGTACGTATGTGTCCGTTTTCCAGTTTTCACTGGTGTCCTCACTGCATTCAGCCGACACATTCTGATTTCGGAGGAACTCAAAGGAGAAAACTATATCTAAGAAGACTTTTTTTTAGAAAAGAAGGCAAGAGAATGGTCCAAAAGTCAGAAAGATAGCAGATGACACAAAGCAAGGAAAAAGACAGTCAAAGAGAGAGACAGATTAGAGTAAGTTACAAGCACAGAACTGCCAGAAGGTGGGGGAACTATTTGTACGGAAGACACCCCCCGGTATCTCCACGGGGGGACCAGAAGAAGCAAAGTGACCTTATTACAGTCAGATTAATTGTTGCCTTTGATTCAGCACAACTTGGTCGATATCACATCACAGTTTGAACCAGGTGAACGTAGCCTGCACAGGTGCACACAATATAACAGACCCATGAATGTCATCACAACCTTTAGGGTATGGTCAATATATCTGCATGAAAAATTGATGTTTGTTATTGGGTCAGCTGGGTTAACATTTATAGATAGAAGTCTGTCACACACACACACGAATCACCATGTTGATCACGTAAAGGTATTAACTGCATAAAAACACAGCGGACATATATATATATATATATATATATATATATATATAATATATATACAACTAAGAATATGTTTGCGTTGCCTGAGCTCCAGCTATTTTCAGCAGTTTTAGGCCTCATTGTAATGTTAGTCATTCAAAACCACGAGACAGAAACTTAATCTGTAAGTATTGTGTATGCTATTCTTATGACCACACAGTTTGGCCTCGGCTGGTTTACAAATACATGTATTAACGAACATATCATTTTCCTCCAAAATCCCACATGAATGGAATGCTCCCAGCTATTCAGACTCTGGCATGTTGTACAGCATTGTTAACACCATTGTGTCCAGAGTGTCTCTTCCTTGTCAGTTATTGTCTGGAATTATGTTAGGGCCAGCTCAAACAGTCTGCGACTGACCGGCTCTCCCTCTGGCTTTTAAGAACTAAAATCATAAAAACACAACACTCCGAATGAAGCAGCAGAAACACCAACCCATCGAGTAAAGTGAACTCAACGTGCACTCCTTTATGAATCATTGTTTTGACAATGAACCTCAAGTCCTTGTCGTATTGATGATGGTAGAGACAGCATTTGAGACTATTAGGCGAATGCAAAGATTTTACCATTAAGGATCACATAGGCATCAGCCATAGACAGATCTGGATATTATTCACTGACAATAATCACTTAAAGATAGTGAGCACACGTAGACAATGTTGTCTTTGACTGACTTCAGTTCCTTCCCAAGTCCCGACACATGATAAAGCACGACGACAAATACTGAAATGGTCTGGTTTCACAATGAGAATTGTTTTTATTTTAAAATATAAACCCCTGCTCCTCTATATACTCCAAAGCTTTCAGTTCTATCTTCGGCTTGGCTTTGGCCTTGCGCCGAGGAGGCACGTGGAGGGAGTCAAAGCTCTTCACAATGCTCCGCACGTCCGTCGTGGAGCTACGTCGGACCTCCTGCAGGGGAGACAAGCTCTTCTCCAGCTGGGCGTAGCGCGGGTCCTTGGTCTTGCTCTCCAGCCTCATTCCATAACGATTGGCCAGGATGCCCTGCCTGCTTTGAAACATGGAACCAGCAGACCTCAAAAAGGAAGAACCAGCTTGGGGTTTGGACCGCTGCGAAGTGGCCGAGTTGGGTTTGGAAGAGGCGGCTGAGGCGGAGGGGGGCCTGCTTCCGATTCCAGGGGAAGGGGGAATTCTTCGAGGACTCAGACCTCGAGCTTCGGCAGAACTTTGCCTCACAGCTGTCTTTGAATCGTCTTTGCGGGAAGACTTGTCGAATTTGACGTTTCTGGAGTTAGGCCCGGCTGAATGAGGGGAAGGAAGGGGTGGTTTTCTACTGCTGTTTGGCCGACCCGAAGTTTCGTCTCTATCTGCCAGGGAGCCTAACTGCAGTGGTGCCACAGTCAGTTTGTCGTCCACGTCAGCCCTGCCCGGTCCAATGCTGATGGGTGTGGCAGCTGGGGTCATCTGCTTCCTGCCACCCGCTGCAGACCCTCTTCTCCTGGACCCCGAACTGTCCTTCTTGGTCGCAGAACTCTCCCTCTTGGTCGCAGAACTCTCCCTCTTGGAAGCCGAGCTCTCCCTTTGTGTCGCCGAAGTCTCCCTTTTGGTCGCCGAAGTTTCCCTCTTGTTGTCTTGGCCAGAGAGAGTACCGGAATCTACACAGTCTCCGGAAAGTCCGCCCGGATTTGAACTTGAACCGGCGAGTTTAGCTTTGTCAGGGTTCATCCGCTGCAGCAGGACCTGTCTGGCGTTGTGCCAGCGCTGCCTGGCCGTGGATCGCTTGTTGTCGCCCTCACTGGTGGAGCTCAGGGCAGCGCTGCTGGCTCTCCTCAGGAACAGGCTGGACTTGCGCTGCATGCGGTCCTGGAACACTTTCTTCTCGTAGGCGTTCTGCGCCAGAAACTGAAACACAATGGCAACGAATGTGCATTAGTCAAAACACAAATAAAATGGGCCAAACTGTAGTAGCAGCAGTAGTAGTAGTAGTAGTAGTAGTAGCAGTAGCAGTAGCAGTAGTAGTAGTAGTAGTAGTAGTACTAAGTAGTATACATAGTAGTAGTATCAGTCGTAGTAAGTAGGGACAAAACAAACCGTGAAGCTTTTTATGTAGTCCCATCATTATAAACAGTGTCATGTATAGTTGTTGCCTGTCTGTCGTTTCCGACAATGACTGCCAGATAGCAGAGAGGGCCGATACTATTCTGGCGGGCTGGGCAAGAATTAGTTTATTGTGGAGATGCCTGTATAGTACATTGAAACAAAAATAGCATTGAATAGACATTAGTCAAGCCACATATAAAATGTTCCAAACTGAGAGAAAATGACGATGAATGGACATTAGTCAAAACACAAATAAAATATGCCAATGTGCCAGACTGCAAAAAAGAAGACATTGAAAGGACATTAGTCAAAAGAGATAAAATGTGCCAACCTGAAACAAAATGACAATGAATGGACATTAGTCAAAACACAAAATGTGCCAACCTGAAACAAAATGACAATGAATGGACATTAGTCAAAACACAAAATGTGCCAATCTAAGCAAAATGACGATAAATGGACATTAGTCAAAACACAAAATGTGCCAATCTAAGCAAAATGACAATGAATGGACATTAGTCAAAACACAAAATGTGCCAATCTAAGCAAAATGACAATGAATGGACATTAGTCAAAACACAAAATGTGCCAACCTGAAACAAAATGACAATGAATGGACATTAGTCAAAACACAAAATGTGCCAATCTAAGCAAAATGACAATAAATGGACATTAGTCAAAACAAACAAAGTGTGCCAACCTGAAACACAATGACAATGGCTGGACATTAGTCAAAACAAAGTGTGCCAACCTGAAACAAAATGACAATGAATGGACATTAGTTAAAACAGATGAAATATGCGAACCTGAGAGAAAATGTTAGTAGAGTAATGCTTGTTTAATTAATAGCTATGCACCATATCGGTCGAGAAAATAATGCTTTACGCCCTCTTTGGCCTTTTGGCCATGTGGGGCATTGGGATTTTACTTGGGAATATAAACAATATGACCATATCGGTCCTTTACTTAAATGGCTTTTATCCTTGGTCGACTTTGGTCTCAAGTTTGAGCCAAATATGAAGTGAGAGCGAAAGTTGTTTCTCAAACTGTAGCACCACGAAACGTGCAACATAAAAGAAGAAGAAGAAGAAAGAAAGAAAGCTACAGAAAAACGAAAGATCTGGAAACGTTTGACCAAATTTGAATATGATGTGTTCATTAGTGTAGGCTAAGTTGACTGTAACACATCGTTGTTTAAGCACACACACACACGCACGCACGCACGCACACGCACACGCACACGCACACACACACACACACACACACACACACGCACGCACGCACGCACACACACACACACGCACGCACACACACACACTCACACACATTCATAGAACACACACACACGCGCACGCACACACTCACATTCACGCACACGCACGCACGCGCACACGCACACACACACACACATTCACAGAGAGACAATTATTTATTCATTTAGGCCTTTGCCCCTCATGAAGGGGGTACAGAACAAACAAAATGCAACAGTACATCATATAATAATGTTAACCAAGTTATTATATCTCATGACATCATAACTGATCTTAAGTGCAAAGCTTTATGCAAATAAATTGACATATTTCTTACAGTTCTCTCATTTGTAGAAGCAAAGAGTAAGCCCAAACGAAACTGGTTTGGATGATTATAGAACTTTTGCGAAATGTACAGTTTTCTTATATTATACAAGGCAGGACAACACAGCACAAAATGAACATAATCTTCTCTTGCCTCCTTACAAAGAGGATAAATTAAATCAGCTTCAGAGATTCACAGAGAGAGAGAGAGAGAGAGAGAGAGAGAGAGAGAGAGAGAGAGAGAGAGAGAGAGAGAGAGAGAGAGAGAGAGAGAGAGAGAGAGAGAGAGAGAGAGAGAGAGAGAGAGAGAGAGAGAGCACAGCACATGGATAAGCAGACTCAAAGAAGAGAACCAAAATTTTGCTTTGAAAAGTTTAACTGATAAGCAACATTCTGCCGCTCTCGGGAAAGGGATAGGCTTAGGATCAGCCGAGGGATTTTGAGATCGATAGTCGTGAACAAGGGGGGGGGGGTCTAAACTACATCTTAGCCGTTAGAAACGTCCACGGACAAAACAAACCTTGTATCTTTCTTTGGACAGCTCCCACAGCTTAGCTCTCAGCATCCGCTCCTCTGTGACGTTGTCCGACAGTTGACCCGACATGCGAGACGCGTTGGACGTGCCGGCCGAGTCATCCGCCTTCCGTGCCCACACCTCGATCTCCTTGGTGGCGTTGGTGCGACTCTTGGCCAGTTTGGACTGAAGCGGCATTCGAGCCGGCGCGCTTTTGGGTTTGGGATACATCATGGTAAGTTTAATAGGCAATACGGGTCGCGAATAAGAAGAAGAAAGAGAATGTTACAGTGAAGTAAGTATTGATGATACTCCTCGATCCTTTTGATGATTCAATGGTCACAGAAAATCTGTTCCATTGTGATATACAGCCTTTATATAATAACAAAATCAAGGATTATCCCTACCCAGGACTCTACGATTAAATAATCTGGGGAAGAAAGGGCCGAAGGTTTTACATTTGTTCGCAGCTATTGTCCACAGTTGGGTGGAGACTGGTTATTCAAAAGAGAGGAAAAAAGCTTCACACACTAGCTTTACATCATTGTTGTTTTTATTGGTGGTGGAAGGGGTGGTGTAGTTTCAGAAGTTGTTCGTCCAAGAGGTAACAACCGAATGGAGAAAAAAATCTCTTTGAGAAGATTCCTAAATTGTTCATGAATATCCAAATGTAAATGTCCGTAGCATTTGAGATGCTTCGAAATAATTGTTGTTTTTATTGGTGGTGGAAGGGGTGGTGTAGTTTCAGAAGTTGTTCGTCCGAGAGGTAACAACCGAATGGAGAAAAAAATCTCTTTGAGAAGATTCCTAAATTGTTAATGAATATCCAAATGTAAATGTCCGTAGCATTTGAGATGCTTCGAAATAATTAAAGATTATGCGCGCACATTCCAAGCAACGCTGGATTCAGTTAATATTTGAAATGTATATTCCACCGGGTAAGCTTGGATGTCATCAACAGGCTTGTGCACAAATGAACTAAGGTCGCGATTATCGTCAGAAGTGGCATCTGCGACGTATCGATCCAGATCCAGACACAGAAGGTCATCCACTCGGATATGCACTTTCACAGTCTTCTAAAGCACACTTCAGAAGTCAAACTGGAGGCTTCATGTAATCACTAAACGATGCATCGTGTGTCAGTTGCCAGAGCAAAGTATTTTTGTGACAACACACAATTTTGATAATTGTTGATCGAAGGACTAGGACTAGCACACAACCGGGCTTGGTCTTGAGCTTTCCAATTACAGGATTATCCTAATGTCCTGCAGGGAATTTTCTTTGGCGCTGTTTGGCGTTGGCCGGATACTGGGTGACTAAGTGAACACGGCGTCAAGGCGTGCCCCGTCAATCTGGATCTCCATGAGGTCACGCCTACACTAATCCAGACACCAGGCAGGCAGTCACAGACTAGGGAAAACTTCGTTGTTCAAATAGGTACCAATTAGAAAAAGAAAGAAGTAGGCCTACCAAATCCATCTACTCTCCGTATTCTTTTTTTTTAACAAACAAACAACAACACCGCAACCAGAAAAGCTCTGCTGTCTTAAAAACCAGGAATATAGCACAGGTAAGCCATCTGGATACAAAACACTTGACACTAGTCCTAGCAATTCACACTGAAAATACAAAGAAATGCGTAAGACTAATACATTACACGTGTCATACTGAAAGCTATAGCGATAGTTCAAAACATATCATCACTGTTTTTCATCATTATCAAATTGCTGGAAGCACAAGGCGTACACTGACATGTTTCCGTTCTCGAGCGGTAAGTTATCTCCACACAAAAGGATTTGTCGTTTAGATAAACAACTCTCCAAACAGTGTATCACTTGCCAGCTCTCTCCCGCTCTTTCACTCAAGCTGTCCCTACGCAGGCCACGCCATTCAGGTAACTTCCCGAATCGCCCTTTTCCATTTCACTTTATTTCCGTATAACCTTTTCCCATATCGCCTTTTTTCATTTCGCCTTATCACGTGATATTCTCTGAGCTGAGTGCCATTTTGCCTTATTCATTGGGTCAAACGACGAGTGTAGTCTGTGTGTGCGTTTACTTTAGTGTGTGTGTGTGTGTAAGCTTACTATGTGTGTGCGCGTGCGTGCGTGCGTGCGTGCGTACGTGCGTGCGTGCGTGCGAGCGTGCGTGTGTGTGTATGTGTATGTGTGCGTGCGTGCGTGCATTCGCGTGCGTACATGCGCGCGCGCGCGTGTGTGTGTGTGTGTGCGTGTGTGTGTGCGTGCGTGCGTGCGTGCGTGCGTGCGTGCGTGTGTGTGTGTGTGTGTGTGTGGTGCGGTGTGTGTGTGTGTGCGCGCGTGCGTGCGTGCGTGCGTGCGTGTGTGTGTGTGTGTGTGTGTGAAAGAGATGAGTTCCATTGAAAGCAAGAACAGGGTAGAGTTTCTCCAGACAACGGTCGCCGCGCGAAGAACGCTTACGGCAATCGGGCCCTAAGAAACACTTTAGAAAAGATTTGCGGAAGAATATTACAAGCTCTTGTCTGATTGGTCAAAACAAATTATTATTTTAAGCAAACTTTAATGCACCAATCGACAACAAGAAATGTATTTACTCCATGCTAGTTAGGCCTACGTGATAGCTCGCCACGAGATAGCATCGGAGTAGCCACAAAACGTTTTTGGCAAACGTCGGCGAAAGAGGTGTTTCTTAGTACCGTTTTTGCCGATTTGCGCTCACGCTACGTAACGTTAGCCCTTGTGAAACTGAGTTGAAGGAGACAGGGAACGAACAAAAAAGGCGAACTAGCACTGTGGGTAAGGCGAATTGAAACCGTTTCACAACATTCTCGGGCCAGCTCCACAAAAGGGGTTGTTCCCGGCCACAAGGCAAACTGGGAAAAGGCGATTGGGCACGTCACCCACCATCCAGTGACGGTCGCTATAGGGTTCACGATGGTCTGTCTCTGCGCCACGTGCATTAACACTAATCCCCCCAATCCCTTGATCTTTTAATCCCCCTCAGCCAGCTTAGCCGACCTCCAACGGCATGCAGAGGAGAGGGGTCAACGACAGTGCAGGCAGGGAGGGGTCAAGGCGGTGTGACCAGTGGGCGTGTAGGTAGGGGGCTGGACAACAGAAAGTGGACAGAATGCACAGACACAACTCTACAGAAGGCACAGACACAACTATACAGAATATACAAGACACAGTTCTACAGAATGCACAGATCCACCAACTCTACAGAATGCACAGATACAACTCTACGGAATGCACAGATACAACTCTACAGAATGCATAGACACAACTATACAGAATGCACATACACAACTATACAGAATGCATAGACACAATACCACAGAACGCACAGACAACACTCCACAGAATGCACAGATACAACTCTACAGAATGCACTGACACAACTCTACAGAATGCACTGACACAACTCTACAGAATGCACAGACCCAACTCTACAGAATACACAGACACAACTCTACAGAATGCACTAACACAACTCTTACAGAATGCACTGACACAACGCTACAGAAGGCACGGACCCATGATGTATTCCAAATTTTGTTATTTGATTGATGGCTATAAGTTAATAATGGTTATTGATCTCTCTCTCTCTCTCTCTCTCTCTCTCTCTCTCTCTCTCTCTCTCTCTCTCTCTCTCTCTCTCTCTCTCTCTCTCTCTCTCTCTCTCTCTCTCTCTCTCTCTCTCTCTCTCTCTGTTTTAAATGTGCACATTTCTAAGTTGGTGTAATGAATTTTAATGATAATTATTTGGTTGGTATTATTTTGTTTCACGCGTTTGATTAATGTTCTTTCAGTTATGTTGTATCTCTGTCATGTTGTTGCACCTAACCTGAATTTCTCTTTTGGAGATATTAAAGTATTCTTGAACTCTATAGAATGCACAGACCCAACTATACAGAAGGCACAGACCCAACTATTCAGAATGGGTGGGAGCAACTCGAATTTCACAGAAACGCCTCTGTGACTATAAAGTACCTAATACCTACCTAATAATACCTAAAGTGGACAGATTAAAATTGCAACACATATGTAACTTAAAATGGGCGGACTGAACTTAGAACGGACAGACTCAACGTACAATTTACAAATTCAATGTTACAGACTCGTTTTATCCTTCAACCTAATATTTGATTGTTCGAATATCTGAAACATATTTTGTAATGTCGAATTTCTTCTGGATACAGACCCTAGCCCTGTGTCCGTACACTGATACTAAATGTCTCACTGTGTCCATACTTTCCATAACCAATCGTTTCATCATACGCTTTGGTGCGAGTTGCATTAAAAATGTGAGTGGCACCAAAGACTGTACAGGGGAAGATAAACATCCGGTCTCTTTTCCCTATATCAGTAGTGAGGACAGAAACACTGGTTATGTCCCTTTGAAACGTGACACATTTTACACATCGATAGGCCGGTTGAATTCTCCGTTCAAGTTCCAGTCCGAGTTTTTGGATAGCCTCCACTGTGAATAGTGTACACGTCCCCACTAACGATAACTCTATCAGCCCGGTTCGCCGAGCTTTTAAGTAATCCATCCTACCCTTTTAGAATATCTTTGGTGGCACTTTAATGAATTTTTTTCAAAAAAATGAACTTAAGATATGTTAGATTATCAGATGCGATCACATCAAACATTGTTGTGTGGTAATATAATCCCTGTGTTTTCATCCTAAATGTTTTTGCCAATATGTGCAACATTTATTAAGCTAGCACAAAAATACTGTAACTGTTTTATGAAGCAGTTGATTGAAATCTGTTCAAAACTGAATAATTTTCCTTTGTCAATTAAAACAAAAAGAAGAAATTAAATGTAGCAAGTATGTCATAACAGCCAGTCAACCAACAAACTTGAATAGAGTATATAAGATTGTTGGTGACGGCAAAGAACAAAAAACGAATTTGATGATTACATGAATTATAGGAAACAAACTAGGTATGGAACAGAAGGGGTATTTATACTCCTTGACCTTCTGGATGACCCAAGAGTCACATAAAATCCGTTGCATTTTGATATAATATATATAAAAAGGGGGAGTTAATCCATCCCAGGATTCTAAAGTTAGAAGCGACATAACAAGTTGTTGTTCTGAAAGCGACCATCATGGATTAGGAGCTCAATTATGTTAATCTGAATGGATAATTTGTGTCGAGCAACAGTGTTAACTTTGATCTCTCTCTCTCTCTCTCTCTCTCTCTCTCTCTCTCTCTCTCTCTCTCTCTCTCTCTCTAAGTTCTCTCTCTCTCTGTCTCTGTCTCTGTCTCTCTCTCTCTCTCTCTCTCTCTCTCTCTCTCTCTCTCTCTCTCTCTCTCTCTCTCTCTCTCTCTCTCTCACACACACACACACACACACACACACACACACACACACACACACACACACACACAACAACAACAACAACAACAACATACAGTATTTATACGGCGCTGAATCTTGATAGAAATCAAATCAAAGCGCACACACACGTTAGCATTCAAAGCGCATTCAAACACAAACGCAATACAAAGCGAACACACACGGATAACATAAATGGAATATAGCAGAAACAGACCTAATGGCAAGAGAGAGAAGAGAAAGAGAGAGGAGCTTTAATGACGGGGGAACAGGTGGGTTTTGAGGTTAGCTTTGAAAGCAGAGAGGGTCGGTCGCTGACGGAGGGAGAGAGGAAGTTTGTTCCAGGAGGTCGGTCCTGAGACAGCAAAAGAGCGCCGACCAACAGTTGAAAGCTTATACCTAGGATTGTTTGCAAATGTGCATGACACACACACACACACACACACACACACACACACACACACACACACACACACACACACACGACACACACACACACAACACACACACACACACACGACACAGTGACACACGACACAACACACACACACACATACACACACGCACGCACGCACACGCACGCACACGCACGCACACGCACGCACACACGCACACGCACACGCGCACACACACACACACACACACACACACACACACACACACACACACACACACACACACACACACACACACACACACACACACACACACACACACACACCACTCACACGTGTACGTATACACACAAATCGTAGACTTTTTTGTGATGATTGTTGTTGATTAACAATAAATTATGCCTGGCTGTATAATATGAGTATGCATGTTTCAACGTCGTCCTACATGCTTGTAGTTTGCTTGTCCGCTTGTAGGCCTTTCGCTCAAATGACTTTTATCATCGGTTGACATTAGTCTGAAGTTTGGGCCATAAAGTGAGAGTGAGAGCTGCTGTATGGTCGACACGCTATTTTAAAATAGTTAGGATCTTTCCTGTTACCTCCAGGATCGACCCACTATCCTTACAAATAAAAATGTCCCATATACATGTGCCAGGGCGGGGGGGACGCTAAACACTTTTTCTTCTTCTGTATGGTACAGCCATGAAAACTCATTTTTACAGCTCGGTATCTTTGTGAATGATAGAGACATTTGTACTGTCTCTTAAGAGCCAACCACACGTCCACTAAAATCGCACGACTGTACGATACGATTCGATCACGTGGTCTCCAAGAACAAAATGTGATTCGCTCTTCGAGATCATGTGATCGAATCGTATCGTACAGTCGTACGATTTTAGCTGACGTGTGGCTGGCCCTTTTGTGCTGCAGGCTTAGGGTTAGTTGGCCTAAGGGCTATAAACAAGTTCCCTAAAATCGCACGACTGTACGAAACGATTCGATCACGTGGTCTCCAAGAACAAAATGTGATTCGCTCTTCGAGATCATGTGATCGAATCGTATCGTACAGTCGTACGATTTTAGCTGACGTGTGGCTGGCCCTTTTGTGCTGCAGGCTTAGGGTTAGTTGGCCTAAGGGCTATAAACAAGTTCCAGTCCGGCTATCCAAAAATAGCAACTGCATCCTTAGCTATAATATTAGTGAACAGGAACGGTATTGCTTAAACTGTAGGCATTATTTACTTTTTTTTTAAATCCTAATGTCCTCATGGCTGAGGAAAGTGAGACGTAGTCTACCCTTGGTAAGATATATCCAGTATAAACAAATTCAAGGCCAGATTTTCAGAATAGCCGTTGTTGTCTCTTCTACAATGGGGTGATCATAAAGTCATTGACAACGGAGTAGCACATCCACCTTCAAAACAAAAGTTACCATTGTCCCGCCCCTCATCCATCGTCCATCACGTCTCTTCCCCTCCCCGTGGGGATACCGGGGGGTCTTTTGTATAAATAGTTCCCCCACCTTCTGGAAGTTCTGTGCTTGTAAATTCCTCTTATCTGTCACTCTCTTTGACTTTGCCTTTTTCCTTTGCTTACTGTCATCTACTATCTTTCTGCCTTTCCGGTCCATTCTCCTGCCTTTTTTTCAAGAAAAACTTTCAAAAAGATTTCCTCCGGCCGAAGTCGGACATGCTGGGCCTAATTATTTCTTAATTAGGCGCATAACGGCAGCATGACGCATCTGCGCTCATAATAGACAGGACCATGTCTGAGCGATCGAAGAAGAAGAAGAAGACTTTTCCCGATTAGTTGTGTCTTTTGTAAGGTCACACACGTGGCCATTGTTTGCAAATGTGCATGACAAGGGCAACTTTTCTCAGTCTCTCTGTCTCTGTCTGTCTGTCTGTCTGTCTGTCTGTCTGTCTGTCTGTCTCTCTCTCTCTCTCTCTCTCTCTCTCTCTCTCTCTCTCTCTCTCTCTCTCTCTCTCTCTCTCTCTCTCTCTCTCTCTCTTTCTCTCTTTCTTTTTCTCTCTCTTCTATCACCACTACTTTCTAAAAATTAAACTCAATATTATGTCGTTCATTCTTATGTAATATCTCTACCCTCCTCTTCACACACACACACACACACAAACACACACACACACACACACACACACACACACACACACACAACACACACACACACACACACACACACACACACACACACACACACACACACACACACACGCTCGCTGCGGGCCGGCGCACGCAAACACACGCACTACAATACAATGTCTATGCCCTATTTTCAAATTGCTTTTATCATTGGTTCACATTAGCCAGAAGTTGGAGTCAACAGTAAAATGAGAGGTGTACAGTAACTAACTGATTTTTGAGTCACGAAAAAAGATGTTACAGCTTAGTCTTTTGTGAAAGACTCGCAAACTAGGAGACGTTGGCACTGGCTCTAGTGCTGCAGCCAGAGGGGTTCACTGAACTTTGGGGACCTTCCCCAAAATTAACGTCTGCTGTCCTCAAGTCGTTTTGGGCAAAAAGAATCGGGATGTACCCTGGGCAAAGCAACTCTTCTATGAACAAATGAGCGGCTTAGCTGGCTGTTTTGACCGCCAGGTGGTACAATAACGCTCGAGTGGGGCTAATCCTCTCTATATTCTTAATTGGGGATATATACCCTATATATAGTGAGAGGGGGGGGGGGGGGAGGAGTCCCTCCCTCTCTCTCTTTCTCTACCACCAACTAAAGATATCACGAGATAAGCCCCTATTGAGTTGGTTGCCACCTGGCGGTCAAATTGGTGAGCTAGGTTGACCATTGTTTAGCCCAGCCTCCAGAACTGCAACTCGCCTTGGCTTAAGCCTGTGTCAGACATAGACTAGAATACCAAGGCTACATCAAAGTGTTGTTATGCTATGCATATAGTTACGCGGTGATTGTCTTTAGCCATGACAAGCTCCTAGCATAGCATCATCAGTCTCCAAAATCCTCCGAAGTCGGAGTGTGGCTGCTCACGTGGCGGGGTAATCGAAAACGGTCACACACGTAATGCTCTCATCCCTAGCTGGTGCATTTTTATACCATAGTGTTCAGGGCACATTCATGCATATGCATGGTTCTTGCCCCTAGGGCCTCTCCTAATAAGCTAAGGAATTTGGGGGCCGTATGCTGATCAAGAATAGCACAGCACTGACGTACTGGCTCTTGTCTTTTGTTTCCGATCCTCTGGCTCTATTAATCTGTCTTTTCAGCCCCGTCATAAAGTGCTTCGGCTGTTGGGGTTAGAGTACCTTAATAATATAAAGGTAGTCTAGGTCAGGTCAGGTCAGGTAGATTAAGACGACTAGGCCTCGCGGCCTCTCAAGCGTCTTTTCTTTCTTTCTTTTTTTTGGAGTTGGCACAGCTGTGACGGTTTTGGTAGACTATTACTATTAGTCATACTGGTATTTTAATTTACTAAGGTTTGGGTCTTTGTCCATGAGGTTTTTGAATTTGAAGTTTTGTCTGAGCAGGAAGTGCGTTCCAATAGTTAGTCACTCTGTTACTGAAAAAGTGTCTCCTGATATTAGTTCTACTATACTGTGTTAGTATCTTTAATTCATGATTTCTAGTCTTGGAAAAATTTGAAATCTGGAACAAACTTTTGTTATTGTCAGGAACATTCAAAATTTTATATACATTGATTAGGTCGCCACGAAGTCTAGTTGGGATGATCCCTGGAGTCTTTTAGCCAGGGTACGACATTGACAACAACAGAACTGCAGCTGCCTCCTCTGCTATCTGGAAGCCATAGTCAGAAACGACAGGCATTACACGTAAGGCCTGCACTAGGCTATACGGTTTCATTTACAGCGCTACAGGAAAGGCGTGAACTTCGCCAGAATACCCGATCATAAACAGCACATCATCTTCTTCCGCGTTCCCAGGCCATATGGCCACAATGGGCAAGGTACGTATGTGTCCGGTTTTCAGTTTTCACTGGTCTCCCCGCTGCGTACACCCGACACATTCCAATTTCGGAGGAGCTCAAAGGAGAAAAATTATTTGGAAGATTAGTTTTTTGAAAAAAAGGCTGGAGAATGGGCCAATAAGATAGTAGATGACAGAAACCAAAGGGGAAAGGCAGAGTCAAAGAGAGTGGCAAATTAGAGGAAATTACAAGCACAGAACTTCCAGAAGGTGGGAGAAGTATTACTACGAAAGACCCCCCCCCCCCCCCCCCGGTATCCCCACGGGGAGAGACCCGTGGAGGGGTCGGGGTCGTCCAGCTCCCCGTATGGAGGCACGAGGCATCCACCCACTGCCCCAGCACACCATCTAAAGCTCTTCTTTCTCCTAGCTCCTTGGGGGTGCCTTATCGTGTGAATAAAGTCTGAAACCTCGCTGTCTGATATTATTGCCGTCTGTAGGACACGGATCAGGATCTTCTTACCAATATATATCGCGTCGTGCAAGTTCGGGTGATATTGCTAGATTCAATTGGTGATTTTATTATCGATGGCTTGGAGTCAAAACGGACTATCTTTAGATAGTCCATTGACGTATTATTGGATTTATTACAAAAACTAATAACTTGTATCAAACAATGACTGCAGAAATATAAAAAGGGGGATTTGCTTTCTATATTTCAGCAGTCCTTTTTTGATACAATGTATTTGTTTTCGTAATAAGTTCAATAATATGTCAATGGACTATCTAAAGATAGTCCGTTTTGACTCCAAGCCATCGTTATGTTCTCCAATCTAAAGCGACCTGTGACTGTGCTATGTGTATGCACACACACACACACACACACACACGCGGGCGCGCGCGCGCGCGCGCATACACACACGCGCGCGCGCGCACGTGCACACACACACACACAAGCTTACTCTTTTATCGTCAATAAAGATCATTTTGACTTGACTTGACTTCACACACACATAGGCCTATATTCACACAAATATATACACAGGCGCGCGCAGGCGCGCACACGCACATAGCATATGAACAGGCACAAACGAACACATACACACACAAACGAACACATACACACACACAAACACACACACACACACACACACACACACACACACACACACAAAAGCACGCACGCACATCATCACACGCACACAGTGCATACCACATTTTAAGTATGGATCTATACTCACAAATTCAGTTTCCCCAAAGAAGCAATTCAACACTCTCCACAATGAAAGTTTTTCTCTACCGCACTGTCATAGTCACGAATTCACAGATTAACGAGTCCAAATGTTTGCCACGCAACTGTCTTCGACTATGACCTACAGATAGCAGAGCTATTCTGGATAGCTGGGGCGGAATTTTTGTGTGGAAACTTGGCTCAAGGATATTCTGCTCTCTCGGTCATGAGGATTTTAGGACAGTAGGTGTTGGACAATATCCTCAAGGCTGCTGTATTAAGACCAAGACCAACCCCCCCCCCCCCCCCCCCCCCCCCCCCGCCTAGTTTTAAGAGTCACAATCATTCTCAGAAGACAACGCTATAAATAGGTTTTCTATTAAACCCACAACCGGAATATAATCTTTCACGCAAGGCGAGCACCCTCATTTGAATCGCTGCTCGCGACAGAACCCCTTTTTTCCGCTGTTGTGCGAGCCACTGCAAGGCAGAACTTTTCTGACTAGCGAGACCTGCTGGGATCGGTTGTTATGCCTTTAAGTCTTACTGTAGAAATCCGAATTTAATGTTGAGACTTAAGTTCAAGCAGCGAGAACCGGACTGTCCAGTAAAATAGGCCTACTGGCTAACACACAAGACGATAGACAAAACATTTATTTGAACAGTGTCCATCAGTGTTTCACACAGCGCGGTGTAGAGGGCCTCCATAATCCTATCGATCCATTTAGCCAGGGATCGGTAGGATTCCGCACATATAGACTTCATCATCTTTGGAAACTGCGCTGTGCTTGAGACACGCAAGATAATGCGTCACTTTGTCAAAAAACACTTAGCTTATTGCAAAGACAGGGCACTTGTCCTCCAGCTTGAAGTCACGCTTCACTGGTATCTGTTCCTGCCACCAAAGGCACTTACAGCTTACACAAAGACAGGGCACTTGTCCCCCAGCTTGAAGCCACACTTCACTGGTATGTTCCTGCCACCAAAGGCACATAGAGCTTACGCAAAGACAGGGCACTTGTCCCCCAGCTTGAAGCCACACTTCACTGGTATCTGTTTCTGCCACCAAAGGCACTTAGAGCTTACGCAAAGACAGGGCACTTGTCCCCCAGCTTGAAGCCACACTTGGTAGGGATGGGCTGGGGGTGAGGGGGGCTGGAGGGGGCTGCAGGGGAGGGGTGTGTGCGGTGGGGGGTGTTCAGGGGGATGGTTGGGGGTGGGGGGGTGCGGTGGGGGGTGTTCACGGAGAAGAATGAATGCTTTTGTTGTTTTTGTTGTGGGTCCCGAGATTTACCAAAACGGACCTACAATGGTTGAACCACGTAGGCTTTCAGTTCGTTTTTCTTTTTAGTCCTTTGCCGGTCTACAATCGCAAAGGAGTATGTTTTCATTCAGGTTTGTTTCCTTTTTTTGTTTGTTTGTTTGTTGTTCTTTTCTGTCTGTCCCAAGGATCTCCCGAACCGCTTGACCGAATCGCTTCAAATTTTGTGTGGTGGTGTGTCCCCATGAGAGGAAGGCATCCGCGCAAAACTTTTCGCCACCCTGACCTTGACGTATGACCTTGAAAACCAAAAATCGTTAAGGGGCCATAACTTCCACACCGTAGGTCCTAGAGTCTTGAAACTTGGCATGGAGGTACTTTCGCTTATGGCCGTTCTGATGATGGCATACCGATGAAGGTCAAGGTCAGGGAGATCGGTACGCGTTGAAAGTGGTAGGGGTCTAACAATTGGGTTTTTCTGTCCCAAGCATATCTCCCGAACCGCTTCACCGAATCGTTTCCAATTTTGTGTGGTGGCATGTCACCATGAGAGGAAGGCATCCGTGCATAAATTATCGCCGTCGTGACCTTGACTTTGGCGTATGACCTTGAAAACAGAAAATCTTTAAGGGGCTATAACGTCCACACCGTTGGTCTTAGAGACTTCAAACTTGGTATGTAGGTACTTTGGCTTATGGCCGTTCTGATTATTGCATAGCGATCAAGGTCAAGGTCAAGCAGATCAGTAGGTCTTGAAAGTGGTAGGGGTCTAAAAATTGGGTTTTCAGCCACAAAAGTAAAAATATAATATTTCGCAGACCCGGCGAAACCGGTACTCAGCGTTACCGGTACTCGGAGTTGCGCTAATAACAATAAAAAAAATGGATTTTAATCAAATTTAGCAGAAGGGAAATTGACCACTACTGCTAATAGGATTTTTCTTCATTTTTTAAATAATTATTTATATATATTTTTTTAGTTAACTTTTGCATAGGTACAACTTCTGGTTATGAGTATGACTCCTTCTTCTTCTGCGTTCCCAGGCCATATGGCCATAATGGGTAAGGTACATATATGTCCGGTTTTCAGCTTTCACTGGTCTCCCCGCTGCGCACATCCCGATTTCGGAAGAGCTCAAAGGAGAAAATTGGAAGATTTTTGTTTAAAAAGGCAGGAGAATGGGCCACTGAGTCAGAAAGACAGTTGATGATAGAGAGCAAAGGGGAAAGGCAGAGTGAAAGAGAGTGGCAGATTATAGGAAGTTACAAGCACAGAACTTCAAGAAGGTGGGAGAACTATTTTTACGAAAGACAACACCCCCCCCAAGGAAAAACATTATTTGGAAGATTTTTGTTTTTAAAGGCAGGAGAATGGGCCACTGAGTCAGAAAGATAGTAGATGATAGAAAGCAAAGGGGAAAGGCAGAGTCAAAGAGAGTGGCAGATTAGAGGAAGTTACAAGCACAGAACTTGAAGAAGGTGGGGGAACTATTTTTAGGAAAGAACCCCCCCCCCCCCATGTCAGCAGTGGTTTTGTACTCCCAGTTCTATAAAAACGGGGTTACTGTACAATTAGAAACAGGGCCTGTGTGTTTCTCTCTCTCTCTCTCTCTCTCTCTGTGACGCAAATTTAGAGACATTGCTATTTCATAGTCCTTTTGCCATGTTCTGACTGGATATTAACTGCCATCTGACTCTGAAGCAATTGTTATATGAAGCGACACTAGTATCATGTATCACTAGATTATTGATGATGATTTGTATTCCTTATTAATTTTTTTTATTATTTGATAGATTGCTAAGTTAATTTAGTTTATTATGGCTGTTGATCTTTGTTTGTTCACTTCCCCTTCCCATAAGGGGCCTTGGCCTATTTGAATAAATTATTCGCATTCGCATTCTGTGACGCACAGCGCCCTCCCCAGGTGGGAGCAACTCAAATTTCATTGGAAGTAGAAAATACTAAATACATGGGTGCTCCTGGGAATTAAAAAAAATCCTGCAAGGAGGCCGCCCCAGCGGAGTGCAGTGGTAGCGCACACACACATTCTTACTGCTCTTTTTTTCAGCCCTCTAGACTAGCACAAGTGCTACATTCCTTTGAATATAGCAAATGCTTATATAGGCCCTTTTCATTGTACAAGTGTGTGTAAGAAAATTGTTGCTTCTCAAATTCTCATAATCCGGCAATGCCAGCTCTAGGCAATTTAAAAATCCTGCAATTCAGGACATCCTGCAAGAAAATACCAAATACCTAATAGTATCCAATTTCTTGCATCCTGATTTTTCTTTTTTAAGCACTATGTACATCAATCAATCCTGGGTAGAGTATTAAAATAAAGCACCCACACACATTTCTTCCAGTGACTGTAAGTTTATTGATGAAAGAATAGCAATATCAGAAGTGAAACTTATTGCACATATGTGAAATCATGCAGCTGCGCCATGTTCATGCAATAAATAAAACCAAAAATTCATTCATCATAGCATCAAGTCTAGAAATAAAGTGACCATTTTATGCGCATACACACACTCACAAATAAAGTCTAAAAACAAAGTGACCATTTTATGCGCACATGTGCGTGCAAATGCACATGCGGGCACAAACGGACACACTCACACAAATAAAGTCTAGAAACAAAGTGACCATTTTATGTGCAGGCACAGGCGCACACGGACGCACATACACAAAAAAAGTCTAGAAACAAACTTGGAAAGTGACCATTTTATGCGCATGCATGTGCGTGTGCACACACACACACACACACAAAAATACAGAGTATGTCACAGTCAAGTCAAAATGTGAGACTCAAATATCCTTCAGTACAGTCATGATAATCAAGGAATGATTGCATTAAAAATAAAAAGAGAGAAAAGGGGAAAGGGGGGGGGGGGGGGGCATTGAGAGGACAAGATAATTAAAGGTAATGAACTAACCGTCTAAAAGGTACATAACTCCTATCATAGCCGCATACAACCCCCCATGGGAATACCGGTGGACCTTTCAGTACAAATAGTTCTCCCACCCCTTAAAAACAAATCTTACAAATAATCTTCTCCTTTGAGCTCCTCCGAAATCAGAATCTGTTGGCTTAATGCAGTGGGGAGGTCAGTGAAAACTGTCTCACCCATTATGGCCATATGGCCTGGGAAAGCAAAAGAAGAAGAAGAAGAAGAAGTAGCATACAACAGCAATTCCAGGAAGGTCAACCGTTGTTCATTCACTCCTAACACCACACTTCTCTTTTGAGCAAGTGTCAGGGTTTGTTCCTCTGTGCCTACTTCTTCTTCTTCTATGTTCCCAGGCCATATGGCCATAATGGGTAAGGTACATATGATTCCAGTTTTTAGTTTTTACTGGTCTCCCCGCTGCATTCAGCCGACAGCATGCACATTCTCATTTTGGAGCTCAAAAGAGAAAATGAATAATAATAAATGAAACTTATAGCGCTGTTCGATGGCATGCCATCCTCACAGCGCTGTACAAAGATAAAAAATTAAAAAAATTAAAAAGAGAAGAAAAAAGAAAAGGAAAAACTATTACACCGACTCAAATTATTTGGAATATTGTTTTTAAAGGCAGGAGAATGGGCCAATCAGGTAGAAAAACAGTAGATGATAGTAAGCAATGAAAAAGGCAGAGTCAAATACAGTGATAGATTAGAGGAAGCTGCTAGCACAGAACTTCCAGAAGGTGGGGGAACTATTTGGATGAAAGACTACCCAGTATCCCCACGGGGAGAGACTCTTGGAGGGGGTGGGGTCGTCCAGCTCCCCGTATGGAGGCACGAGGCATCCACCCACTGCCCCTTCTGTGCCTCTAACATGTGCAAGCGCATTGGTGTTGTACATGTACGTGGCTTTGACAACAGTTGCATACCTTTAACATGGAGAGTTCTTTTCCTTTGATTATCATTAAGGAACGAGTGCATCTCAATGAACACTTGTACAATCACAGTCAGTTCATTTCCATCACAGCAAGGCTATAGCTCTGAAGAGCAGCAAAAAACAACTCCGAAAACTCATGATGTGGCGTTATTCAAGACTATTGTCAATATAAAGCTCGCCTTTTCCTCTCTGTCCTTTTAATGTTTTACACAATAATATTTAAGAGCAGAAAAATCATGACACTAACTTCTTAAAGGCATCTACTCTCAATTTTGTTTGTTTGCATTTCTTAATTTATTAAAATGTAAGGCAGCTACAAGTACCAAGCATAGTTTACCCGAAGATGCATGTTTACAGATTATCAGCAGGCATGGGTTTGACTATTCAAATGTTCCACAGATTTCATCCACATTACCGCTAAAAATTGATCACTTACACAAAAATGGTATATGATAAGAAAGAATACTTTTACAAAAGTGATGAAAATGGGGTTTATCGTCCGCTTGGCTGCAAGCAGCACGAGACAAACCATCAACCAATCACCATTAACATCCTACAGAACATCTGTCAGGAATGTAAGCTTTTTTTTTACAAAAGTAAATGGTGAAATGCAAGTCAAAATGTCTTCCGTGAAAGGAAAAAAAGCATAACCAAATTTCAATATGAACACATGCAAAATTACCCAGAAATGTCATACAGTATAATAACTTACATACATTTATTATGTATATTTCATTAGCACTTATTCACCAAAGCTCTAAGCGCTTTGTACATACTTGTTACAAATCAGAAATGATTGTTGTTTCTCCCCAACTGACAATCAGAAACAATATGACAGCATACAACCTGAATCATTTTGGTTTAAATTCATATACGTTAAAAAAATAACTGAAAACATTAAACCACTGACATAATGTGAAAACATATAAATAAGGCACAATGCTCGCAAGCCTGCACGCCACCTTCTCTTCAAAACTGCAAGTGTTCCTTAATACTGAAATAACTACAATTACAGAAAATTTAAGTAAAACAGCAGTGAATCATTTAGCCCCAAAGGCCCAAGCGTAACTGACAATGCACCAGATTCATGATCCAGGTATGTAACTTTACAAATTGATAATATGGGTCACACTTGCACAGGCACACATGCATGGCCACACGTGTGTGCACACACATATACAGGCATTCACACACACACACACAAATCATACCCAAAAAAACAATCTCAGACACAACCCTTCAATGGCAAACCTTAAAAGCAAAACACGGCGAAAAGTTGGTATTGACCCCTACCACAACAAACAAGCTGCCGTGCCATAAGCTAGCAAGCTAGGTACACCATGACTGACACGAACTTACAATACCATATTTTTCAGACTATAACTATAAGGCGATACTTTTTTCCAAGACCGAGACCCCTGCGCCTTATGACTTTATGACTAATAATATAGAAAAAAATTGATAATAATAAAATCTGAATTTTGTGTAAATTTTGAGGGGTGCACCTTATAAAACCTTATAGTTTGAAAAATATGGTATCTATTTTTAGAAGTAGTGACTAAACACTACATCTCTGAAACAAGTTAGTTTTCCCAGCAACAGCAGCGAGGTGTGTTTTGTATTAGTAAAGAGAGATAGAGCGGTGTTATCATGTGTTTTGTATTACTATTAGTAAAGAGAGATAGAGCGGTGTTATCATGTGTTTTGTATTAGTAAAGAGAGATAGAACGGTGTTATCATGTGTTTTGTATTAGTAAAGAGAGATAGAGCGGTGTTATCATGTGTTTTGTATTAGTAAAGAGAGATAGAGCGGTGTTATCATGTGTTTTGTATTAGTAAAGAGAGATAGAGCGGTGTTATCATGTGTTTTGTATTAGTAAAGAGAGATAGAGCGGTGTTATCATGTGTTTTGTATTAGTAAAGAGAGATAGAGCGGTGTTATCATGTGTTTTGTATTAGTAAAGAGAGATAGAGCGGTGTTATCATGTGTTTTGTATTAGTAAAGAGATAGAGCGGTGTTATCATGTGTTTTGTATTAGTAAAGAGATAGAGCGGTGTTATCATGTGTTTTGTATTAGTAAAGAGATAGAGCGGTGTTATCATGTGTTTTGTATTAGTAAAGAGATAGAGCGGTGTTATCATGTGTTTTGTATTAGTAAAGAGAGATAGAGCGGTGTTAAAAAAAAGAAAAAAAAAAAAAAGTTAGTTTTCCCAACTAACCCTGTTATTCCCCTCTTCTTTTTTTTAAAGAAACATAAGAAAGCCCCATGTCAATCAGTTCTTGATGAATAACCACTGTTCTCTTTCTCACTATGCTTGTGTGTGTACGTGCATGTGTGTGAAGAGAAAAAACAGGGGAGAGCAGGGCAGCATACATATTAGTAAACAAAACTGAAGACATGTCAGTAGGGGGCTTAGTAGGTGGTGTCCTGAACAGGCTCCACTGAACTCCACCGAAGTGACTCAGCAGAAGTGCAGTGTCTCCTCGGTTGGTTGCCTCCTGACGGCCTAACGTAGATTCACTCCCCTTGGACTGCTGGTCTCGGATTCTGCGACTTGAACAAACCCGGGTGTAGTTGCGAATTGGGATTCGGAACGAGCGGCGTGGGAGCAACGCCACTGTACGGCCCAGAAGATGGGACAGCAAAAAACCCCACAACAACAACAACCAACAACTGAAGACATGTGGTTACATTCTTGGGGAAAATAGTGACAGTCAATGCCCCTGTGTACGTCAGACAGAAACTGATAGAAAAAGTAACAGAAAGACAGAGACAGAGCGAAAGCAAGACAGACATAGACATACAAAAACAAATCAGAAAGACAGAGAGAGAGAAAGACAAGAGACAGAGAGACACAAATAGAAAGAAAGTGGGGAAAAAAGAAGAATCTAGTCTTTTAACTTATTCAGGGTTCATACAGATTTTTCATAACAAAATTCACAGTTTCAAAGACCTTTTCAAAGACCCTTTATCCTATTCTCAAAGACCTCTCACGCCATGCAATTGATGATAATCGATTGCTGCTCCCCGTGGGGATACCGGGGGGTCTTTCATAAAAATAGTTCCCTCACCGTCTGGAAGTTATGTGCTTGTAACTTCCTCTAATCTGCCACTCTCTTTGACTCTGCCTTTTCCCTTTGCTTTCTGTCATCTACTATCTTTCTGACTTATTGGCTCAATCTCCTGGCTTTTTTCCAAAACAATCTTCCAAATGATTTTTCTCCTTTGTGCTCCTCCAAAACCGGAATGTGTCGGATGTACGCAGCAGGGAGACCAGTGAAAACTGAGAACCGGACACATACGTACCTTACTCATTATGGCCATATGGCCTGGGAACGCAGAAGAAGAAGAAGAAGATTGCTTTGATCATGATCACTCAAGTTGCACTGGGTGTAACTCGACAAATCGAGGACGTCTGTTTATATATGAAATAAACAGCTTCTTTATCAATCCTGCAAGCAAACAAACAAAGAAACAAAAAAATTGGTGTTGATGACTTTTTAACAAACCGTTTCACAATTTTCACAGACCAAAGCCAATTTTCAAGGACTTTCAAAGACTTGAAAATGGCACTCCATTTTTCAAAGACTTTCAAAGACCGTGCGAACCCTGTTATTACAGTCCCAACTTAAACAGAAAAATAACCATGTTTATCACAGTGCATGCATTGTTAACACAGCTGAACATACTTCATTGAAAAAAACAACCACCAACAGACTATTAACTGCTTAGTCCAAATCAGCTCTTATGTGCCCACGTCTCTCTCACACACCTTATTCAATGTTCCATCTGAAAATAAAAATGTTGACTTTGACATACACACACACACACTGTCAGACTTAGGCCAATGGAATGACTACTGCACCAATCCATACTTTTTTGGGGTTAATTCGTCTCAACTTTGTACAACATATATATACTACTACTTTAGTCAAGTTTCACCAACGCAATGACAGCATGCCATCATCATTGCAAGACTAATTTGTCAGGTGAAAACTGAGAAGTACTATCATGAAAGGAAGAAAAAATGATGGATGACAGTACTGTCCGACTTTCGCCCAACCATTATGTACAATCCCTATCACATTCGCTTCTTTGTGGCAATCAAACCATAACCACTGACAAATCTGTCACACCATAGCCACTGACAAACCTCTTGTCAAACCATAGCCACTGACAAATTTGTCAAACAGTAACCACTGACAAACCTCTTGTCAAACCTTAATCACTGACAAATCTGTCAACCATAACCACTGACAAATCTGTCAAACAGTAACCACTGACAAATCGTTTTCAAACCATAACCACTGACAAACCTCTTGCTAAAACATAACCACTGACAAACCTCATGTCAAACCATAACCACTGACAAGTCTGTCAAACCATAACCACTGACATATCTGTCAAACCATAACCACTGACAAACCTCTTGTCAAATCATAACCACTCACAAACCTGTCAACAGGGGTCGCGTTAACGCATGTTTTTGCGTATTTGACGCATTTTAAAAATCCCCGACGCATTTTCACGGCGCTTACGCGTAACACGTACGCAAAACGAAGTCTGCTCAAAACTGCATCCGAGTCTAAATGCCGAATCAGACTTTAGAAGTCTCACTGCCTGCCTGTACTGTATTGAATAGAGGTGCTACCGACTAGCCTACTGCGCCAAACACACGCTTAGGCCTTGATTCCTTTTCTGGAACAGACCAAAGAAAATCTCCACTGCTTCTAGAGAAGGGACGGATTCCCTCCTTTCTCTTTCACTAAATTCCGTCCAGTTGCTGGTGATGCAGGCGCAGTGTTTGGCGGGAAACCTACTTACAGTAAGCATCCATGCAGTAAGCCATTCTTTGACTCTGACTGGAGGAAGTTTTTCAAGAGCAAACGCTTCGAGCGCTAGTGGAAATTCGGCGAAAAGTGTCAGAAACACATTTTTTGTTGCTCACTGGCACATTTACTTGAAATCATTTTGTTTGACCAATCGGGTAATATATTTCCACTTTTAACAATTGTTTCTTAGACACCGTTTGTCAAAAACGTTGCGCTTCGTGCAAGGCGCTCTCTTGTGACATTTGCCCTGGCTTCTGCCTTGTGTTGACTGCCAGCGTACTTGATTCAGCACACAAACAAGCAAGATGGTCATCGGGCATTTTTAAGGCAACACACTAAAACCCCAATGTCTCAATGCTAGCAAACTTTATTTTGATCGAAAACAACTCTCAGCCTCTTGAGTTGTGAAAGGGGGTCAACATTTTACTGTTGTCTGCTCAATAAGTCTGATCTACTGTAGTCCAGATCTCCACTCGTGTTGACACAGTGACACACTGATGCGAGGTGAATGGTCAGGGGCAGGCATTGACTGGCACTGCAGTTGGTTTGATCAGCAGGGCTTGTGACATATGTCAGCAATAACGTAAGCATAGAAAACAGGTCGTTATGTGCGGATAGGCATAAAACATGCTATTTTTTATTTTTTACATCAATTTATAGTGTTATGATGTGACATATTTTTAGCCTAGTTTACGCATTTTGGGGCAGACTTTGCGTAAGGCAAACGCATTTTCAAAAACTCTGGCGCAATGCCTGTGTCAAACCATAACCACTGACAAACCTCTTGTCAAACCATAACCACTGACAAACCTGTCAAACCATAACCACTATAACAAATCTGTCAAACCATAACCACTGACAAATCTGTCAAACCATAACCACTGACAAACCTGTCAAACCATAACCACTGACAAACCTGTCAAACCATAACCACTGACATACCTCTTGTTAAAGCATAACCACTGACAAACCTCTTGTTAAAGCATAGCAGCAGAAGCTTGAGATACAAAACAATTGACAAATGTCATTGAAGCGCAGAAAAGGGGGTTCAAGTATACAGCACATCTGTCTCTCACCACACACATCAAAAAGAATTCTCTCTGTGTGAAACAGCAGTAGGTTGGATGAGACTATATGCTGCCAGTCAGTCTCTCTCTCTCTCTCCCCCCTCTCTCTCTCTCTCTCTCTCTCTCTCACACACATACACACGCACGCACACGCACACACACATATTTCCTTGAGCAATGCTCTTTTGAAATAAATGACTGCATAAGACATATATTCACGGCTGCTGTGTTTGTTTTCTTCCACAAGTTCAGTGCTCATTTCAAACATGTATGTCTATTAAGACAAATCTCTACAAGGAAAGTCTGTCCAAGTCTGTATTTACAGAATACATTTTCCCAAAAGCCTATTCACAGTACAATTATTTCAAGCGGGAAAAAAAAAAAGGAATGTTTTTTCTTCTTCAAACAAATCACTGCCTGAATCAATATCAAATCGCCTCAAATCAGGCTTCAGGTATAATCACACACATCTCTTGTAAGGATGCACATTTCAGTGTCAAAACAATCGCTTGGTTTGCTTCTTTGATTTCAATGGCACAAAACTTCATGTCATTTTGTGACTGAAAACGGTTTGATGTAAGGGATTGGGGCATGGTAGGGTGGGCTAGGATAAGCAGAAGAGGGCACCAAAAGCTCATCAGTCTGACAACAGATGTCACTGCCCGTCTCTGTGCATCGTTTGAAACAAGAACGTCTGGCCACTGAAATAAGACTGGTAGCGGTAAAGGCATTTGAAACAAGGACATTTTACTGTAAAAATTGAACAAGTTGCAATACCGCGCCATGGGCATCTTGCTTTAGAAATAGGACACCTTAAAGTGTGTGTGTGTGTGTGTGTGTGTGTGTGTGTGTGTGTGTGTATGTGCGTGCATGTGTGTGTGTGTGTGTGTGTGTGCGTGTCTTGGATAGTCAATCATGTCCGACAATAACCTCCAGATAGCAGAAGATGCAAACGCTATTCCAGAAAGCCAGCCTGGTTTGGTTTATAGAGCAGATGTCTTGAACAGTGAACATCTCCGTTGTCTTGACCACAACTTTTAAGACAGTTGTGCACAAGCTGCATAGGACATGTTGAGGAAAACGTAAATAGAGACACACAGGCGGGAGTGTTGGTTTGCCTTGCCCAAGGAACATGACATCCCCATTCTCTCAGACACGATAGTAAGACAGTTTCGCACAAGCTGCGTAGGACATGTTGAGGAAAACGCAAATGGAGACACACAGGCGGGAGGTGTTGGTTTGCCTTGCCCAAGGAACATTACATCCCCATTCTCTCAGACACGATAGTAAGACAGTTTCGCACAAGCTGCGTAGGACATGTTGAGGAAAACGCAAATGGAGACACACAGGCGGGAGGTGTTGGTTTGCCTTGCCCAAGGAACATTACATCCCCATTCTCTCAGCCACGATAGTAAGACAGTTTCGCACAAGCTGCGTAGGACATGTTGAGGAAAACGCAAATGGAGACAAGACACAGCTTCCAAGATTGGTTTGGTGCTGCTCTTGTGTTGGCAGGGCAGGTGAGGACAGGCAGGAGGTGTCGGTTTGCCTGTGGTCGTGTCATCATGCTGATCATCGTCTGGTGGAGGTGTGGGTGCTGTCCACTTCACTGTCCTCCCTCTGCTGGTCTTTGGAGGGAGGGAAATCTGAAAAACACATGGCTATTTCGATAATTACTCAAAAGTTAGTCCTGATCAGCTTTTGCTCATTCCGAAAATTTATTTCCTTAACCCTCTTGCATTCATTGTGGCCAATTTCCACCGGAGAGAAGTTGTTTCTGCGTCTTCAACCTGGCCAAAACTGGACGTAGCCTGCCCCTGTTCTGAGCCCCCCTCTGCTGGCATTTCCATCACTCACATAGCTCTGGCTTGTTATACACACACTACGAAGTAGCTTGCCCCTGTTCTGAACCCCCTTCTGCTGGCATTTCCACCACTCACATAGTTCTGGCTTGTTATACACACTACGAAGTAGCTTGCCCCTGTTCTGAGCCCACCTAGACTGCTGGCATTTCTATCACTCACATAGTTCTGGCTTGTTATACACACTACGAAGTAGCTTGCCCCTGTTCTGAACCCCCCTAGACTGCTGGCATTTCTATCACTCACATAGTTCTGGCTTGTTATACACACTACGAAGTAGCTTGCCCCTGTTCTGAACCCCCCTAGACTGCTGGCATTTCTATCACTCACATAGTTCTGGCTTGTTATACACACACTACGAAGCAGCTTGCCTGTTCTGAACACCCTCTGCTGGCATTTCTATCACTCACATAGTTCTGGCTTGTTATACACACACTACGAAGCAGCTTGCCTGTTCTGAACACCCCTCTGCTGGCATTTCTATCACTCACATAGTTCTGGCTTGTTATGCACACACTACGAAGCAGCTTGCCCCTGTTCTGAGCCCCCCTCTGATGGCATTTCCATCACTCACATAGTTCTGGTTTGTTATACACACTACGAAGCAGCTTGCCCCTGTTCTGAGCCCCCCTCTGATGGCATTTCCATCACTCACATAGTTCTGGTTTGTTATACACACACTACGAAGCAGCTTGCCTGTTCTGAGCCCCCCTCTGCTGGCATTTCTATCACTCACATAGTTCTGGCTTGTTATACACACACTACGAAGCAGCTTGCCTATTCTGAGCCCCCCCTAGACTGCTGGCATTTCCACCACTCACATAGTTCTGGCTTGTTATACACACACTACGAAGCAGCTTGCCTGTTCTGAGCCCCCCCCCTAGAATGCTGGCATTTCCACCACTCACATAGTTCTGGCTTGTTATACACACACTACGAAGCAGCTTGCCTGTTCTGAACACCCCTCTGCTGGCATTTCTATCACTCACATAGTTCTGGCTTGTTATACACACACTACGAAGCAGCTTGCCTATTCTGAGCCCCCCCTAGACTGCTAGCATTTCCACCACTCACATAGTTCTGGCTTGTTATACACACACTACGAAGCAGCTTGCCTGTTCTGAGCCCCCCCCTGCTAGCATTTACTGACATAGGTTCTGGCTTGTAATACAGGAGACTGACAAAGAACAGGAATTAAACAACCCTTGTTACTTGACGGAGGCTTGGGAGGTAAGAACAGGAGACTGACCCAGAACAGGAATTAAACAACACTTGTTACTTGACAGAGGCTTGGGAGGTAAGAACAGGAGACTGACCCAGAACAGGAATTAAACAACACTTGTTACTTGACAGAGGTTTGGGAGGTAAGAACAGGAGACTGACCTAGAACAGGAATTAAACAACACTTGTTACTTGACAGAGGCTTGGGAGGTAAGAACAGGAGACTGACCCAGAACAGGAATTAAACAACACTTGTTACTTGACAGAGGTTTGGGAGGTAAGAACAGGAGACTGACCCAGAACAGGAATTAAACAACACTTGTTACTTGACAGAGGTTTGGGAGGTAAGAACAGGAGACTGACCCAGAACAGGAATTAAACAACACTTGTTACTTGACAGAGGTTTGGGAGGTAAGAACAGGAGACTGACCTAGAACAGGTATTAAACAACACTTGTTACTTGACGGAGGCTTGGGAGGTAAGAACAGGAGACTGACCTAGAACAGGTATTAAACAACACTTGTTACTTGACGGAAGCTTGGAAGGTAAGAACAAGAGACTGACCCAGAACAGGTATTAAACAACACTTGTTACTTGATGGAGGCTTGGGAGGTAAGAACAGGAACTGACCCAGAACAGGTATTAAATAACACTTGTTACTTGACGGAGGCTTGGGAGGTAAGAACAGGAGACTGACCCAGAACAGGTATTAAACAACACTTGTTACTTGATGGAGGCTTGGGAGGTAAGAACAGGAGACTGACCTAGAACAGGTATTAAACAACACTTGTTACTTGATGGAGGTTTGGGAGGTAAGAACAGGAGACTGACCTAGAACAGGTATTAAACAACACTTGTTACTTGATGGAGGCTTGGGAGGTAAGAACAGGAGACTGACCTAGAACAGGTATTAAACAACACTTGTTACTTGACGGAGGCTTGGGAGGTAAGAACAGGAGACTGACCCAGAACAGGTATTAAACAACACTTGTTACTTGACGGAAGCTTGGGAGGTAAGAACAAGAGACTGACCCAGAACAGGTATTAAACAACACTTGTTACTTGACGGAGGCTTGGGAGGTAAGAACAGGAACTGACCCAGAACAGGTATTAAACAACACTTGTTACTTGACGGAGGCTTGGGAGGTAAGAACAGGAGACTGACCCAGAACAGGTATTAAACAACACTTGTTACTTGATGGAGGCTTGGGAGGTAAGAACAGGAGACTGA
>CM065682.1:27437933-27520433 GCA_017654935.2 Phymorhynchus buccinoides
AATGCAGAATCGCGGCTAGAAAACGGAAACATTCCGGGAAATTCAGAATGGGCCACTATGTCCCCAGTATATATGCCCCCTTCCCTAGCATCCACACGAAGCAAAATATACCGAGGCTGTGAACAGAAGAACTGTTGAGACAGCAAGCAATTCATAAAAATCATCATACTCTGGATTATCTCCGCTCAATATCACACAATTTTCCATTTCAAGACCCTTATCAAATTCAATACAGTGAACATGTCAAATGACTAAATGATATGACCTCAGCGTGTTGACACTGACCTTTTCGGTGCTAGCCTTGGTGATGTAGTGGAAGTAGTGAGGTCCAAACTTCTCGAAGGAGTCAGCCTCCATGGAGGACATCTGCTTCATGATGAACCGGTCATCTGCAACAGCCACCATCTAACTGTTTCACTTGGGTTTATTTTTATTACAACGGAAACGCATGCGCTTATTTCTTCCTTCTTTCTTTTACTTATTTACGGATAAACGCATGAGGCTTCTGCGTCTAATGTGTGTGTGCCCTTAGCTATCTCTCTCTCTCTCTCTCTCTCTCTCTCTCTCTCTCACACACACACACACACACACACAACAACAAACAGTATTCATACGGCGCTGAATCTTGATAGAAATCAAATCAAAGCGCACACACACGTTAGCATTCATAACGCATTCAAACAAAAAAACGCAATACAAAGCGAACACACACGGATGACATAAATGAACACACACACACACACACACACACACACACACACACACACACACACACACACACACACACTCCCCTTTCCTCTCATAGGATACTCTTGAGAACAGGAGACCAGAGGATACGAAAAGGAGGGAAACTTCAAAGTCAAGAAGGAACTGGGACAAGAAAGGTTATTAACAAAGAAGGAAGGAAAAAAGATGAAAGAGAGAGGGTTGGGGGAGGGACATGCCAGACAGAATTGCTACAATACTGAATTCAGCATCTATCTCAAAGGCCTCCCACCCCTGCACACAGACTTCAAATACAAACACACCAACGTTTATCCTCTCTCACCGTCTGTCTTGCAGAAGGCAGACCCTGATTTGCCTCCCTTGGCTTCCCAGGGCTTGCAGCGACTGAGAGACCGCAGAAACCTGTCATCGACATCATCATCATCATTTCCCCTAACATCATCATCAACATCACTGTCATAATCATCAGCATTATCATCATTAATAACATCTACTCTAGCATCATCATCAACCTCACTGTCATCATTATTAGCAGCAGCAGCATCAACATCAACTGTCATCATATCCTCTAGAATCATCATCAATATAACTGTAATTATCATCATCAGCAGCATCTCCTTTAGAATCATCATCAATGTCACTTTGTTATAATCAATATGATCACCACTATCATCATTATCCTTACCACCCCAAAGACCATCATCATAATCGTTGTCATCATTATCATCTCCTTTAGCATCATCATCAATGTCACTTTGTTATAATCAATATGATCACCACTATCATCATTATCCTTACCACCCCAAAGACCATCATCATAATCATTGTCATCATTATCATCTCCTTTAGCATCATCATCAATGTCACTTTGTTATAATCAATATGAACATCACTATCATCATTATCCTTACCACCCCAAAGACCATCATCATAATCGTTGTCATCATTATCATCTCCTTTAGCATCATCATCAATGTCACTTTGTTATAATCAATATGAACATCACTATCATCATTATCCTTACCACCCCAAAGACCATCATCATAATCGTTGTCATCATTATCATCTCCTTTAGCATCATCATCAATGTCACTTTGTTATAATCAATATGAACATCACTATCATCATTATCCTTACCACCCCAACGACCATCATCATAATCGTTGTCATCATTATCATCTCCTTTAGCATCATCATCAATGTCACTTTGTTATAATCAATATGAACATCACTATCATCATCATCCTTACCACCCCATCATAACCGTTGTCATCATTATCATCCCCTTTAGCATCATCATCAACCTTATTATTGTCTTTATCACAACACCCCCAACACCAACACCATCACCATCATCACCCATCAAATCAGTGATCTATGGCTCTAATTACCTCCCATTAATAGACACATGTTCTCCACCTTTATTCCCCATAGGTATTTTGTGACTTCATAAGAACTGCTAAACTACCAAAACTAAAGCAATGCAACCCTTAATCGTCAAAATCAGCAACTCACATTTCTTCCCCGGCAGGAAAGATGTGTTTGCGCAATTTCCTGAACTGCTCAGCAAAGTAAACACGGCAGTAGAACTTGGCATTGGGGTCTGAGAACTCTGCGACATGCACATAATATAAAAAGAATGTAACAAAAACCCAGACTTGTCATGTGATTTTTTCTAAATACAGTAACAAAAAAGAACAACAACCTGGCATTTATTATTTTTAATCAACAGCACATTAGCAGAAGAGTGAACAGGCATGTGATAAGCTCAACAAGTTTTTGTCAGTTGGCCAACTGTTTTAGCTCGTCAAAGGTTTTAAAATAAACCGAAAATTCTCTGCCACAACTATGGTGTTGTTGTCTTTATATATTCAAGTCTTAAAATCTCAACAAGTGTACTGAAAATAAACCCAAGAACACTTATAGTTAGTGCCACCGGTGAGACTGCAAAATTCGCTGAAATCTGGGCAAAAATACTGGCATCCTTTGCCAATCTCTCTTACCTCTTGCAGTGTCTAATGGAAGAGAGATGTCATAACTCTACAGAACTTAGGCAAGATCATAGCAGGACTAAACTCTGAAAGACCTTAACCCCTTCAAGACATTGCTGTCTGAGGCAAACATCATTACAGGCCTGAGGCTGCCCAGAAATGTTATAACAAATTAAAAAAACGCAACAAAACCCACCGCTCTCTGTGATTCAGTTTTGACAGCATTACTGCTTGATCCAAGTTTAATTTTCACTTTGAAATCATGGCTACTTGCATTAAAAACTGAATCAGTAGTCTCCGTATTACTATCACTGCTAATGAAAATTTATTGGAGTATTTTCTGTGGAATAGGCCGTGTACTCATTAGACGCGTAAGTTCCGTACGGAAACCCAGAAGTGGAAGAAAGACGGGTAAACATTTACGGATTAGGGGAAATTCGGACACGTGCGCAAATCTTTTTCCTTCTTTACTTTTTCCTTATTTATGGATTGCGCACAGGTTTCCTCACGGAATATATGTGTACACGGCCTAATGTAGTCTATTTTGGGCCATTTTTTACTTTAAAAATGAAATACAAATCCAAGCATAATTGAAGCAAATGCTGGAAGAGTGATAAAGAGAAGTAACTCAAAAAACGTTTTAGATTGAGAAAACGTGGATTCGGACAAGTTTTAGACTCCAAAATTGCTGTTACGAGAATACTCGGAATTAGGCACTGACTGGCATTCTCCAATTACCAGCATACTCGGAATTCACCCGTAATGATTTCAGACTGAAGTAACCCTACATTTTACTCACGCAGTTCAATGTGCACACTGCTGGGCTGTTTGCCAGCCTTGTTCTTGTCTGGGCCCTCTGCTAACACCCCGCTGCCCGTCAGCATGGACAGGCCTTCAGGATCATCTGAACAAGACAAACATCAGTACCTGAGGAGTTTCTTCACCAAAAGTCCACATCACTGACAAAAAATCCACATCCCTTAAAAATCCATATTATTTAAAAGTCTGTCCTTACATACAGAAAACTGTATTCGTCTTAAGCCACTTCAAACTCTGCATTAATTTAATGTGACACTTTATCGCAACCTCGCCCATCAAAAAAGAAAGAAAAAAAAGACAGAGATGGAAGGGGGGTGTGTGTGTAAAAATCCACCAATCCAGACACCCACACAATATCAAAATCTGACTTTTTAGCCTTCACACTCCGAGCATAAAAAAAAGATCAACATCATAATTCTGTTGATCGTAATGTACTGTCCCACCCAAAATCATAATCCTGCTGATTTGTTATAACTCTTGACAAAAATACCGATCACAATCAATCCCCCCGAACATGTACACAATCTCCACATCATCCCAATCACAATGCTGATTAACATATCTTAATATGCCCAATCCATCCAAAATCTACCACACACTCCTGCCAAATACTGGATGACTTTACTAAATGTCTTTGAAACCCAGTTCAAAAGTTTTGGTTTCAAGTGCACAATAGACTTTCACCAACACCGGGAAACTTACACTCACATACAGTGGCTCCACTCAAAAAACATTCTATGTTATTACTTATTCCCCGCCCCCACACATCATTAACAATGTCTTTTTTTCACATTTCATTACTTTGACAGTGTTCTGAAGTTGTTATTTGATTCACATATTCATTAACACATCACAAATCTTCCAAAACAATGATCAACCTATGGCGATATTTTTCACGCCAGAGGGCAGTCAATGCACTAGGGGCTTATCACGCGATTTTCTTACTTGGGCGTAGTGAGAGAGAGAGTGATGGTAGGACCACTCACTGTCTCTCTCTCTTTCTTTATCCCCAACTAATAATATAGAGAGGATTAGCCCCACACGAGCATCATGCCCTCTGGCGTGAGAAAAATCGCACTAAGTCTCTCATTAAATCTGCTTATTCACTTACAACCATGGCAACTATTTTATGAAAACTTTGTTCCTTACTTTTTGTGTTCACTAGGGAACTAAAACACCAACCCACTAATCCAAACACATTCTTTGTGGTGGAAGCAAAACAAACACACATCTGGTGCCACATCAAGCTTAAGAGAAGATTATTATAACTAAACACGCACAGCAACATTTCTATAGAATTACTGGAATATACCAACTTTAACCCTTTCACCGCCTGCCATTTTTCAGCCAAAAGATACCATCAAATTTAACTGGGTAGAGAGGGGAAAAAAACTGCAATATTGCAAATTCCTCTGTGACATGTATAACATTAGGCCTACCTTACCTCCCAAAATTAAGAAAATAGGATCTTTGTATATTAGGCCCTGATTTGGTGCCTTTTAGTGACATGGGTGTTAAACCATTGTGGTGCAAAAATGCGACATTGGCGGCGAAAGGGTTAAGATCTGGCACACACACACACCTACAATAAAGGCAAAGCAATGTGAGATAAAGATTACAACTTGTTAGATGCATTCTAAAGTAGTCTAAACTTTGGTGATAATCATAACATAAGAGTGAGAGGGAGAAGGGGAGAGGAGGGGGGGGGGGGACATAAAAATACAAGCCAGTTTTCATTACAATGTTGCATCAATTGGAACACTTTCAAAACATGCCAAAAGCTTCACAACATCATAAAAGGGGTCTGTTCTACACTCCATTTTCCATTGTAACCATGTTCAGCCTTTTAAAAAGAGGTTCTAGATTCAGCCATGCCAAGGGTTAGCGATAGAGTTAAGGGCCTGCTATACGTCAACTAATATCGTACAACTGCACGATACGATTCGATCACGTGGTCTCAAAGCACAATCAAATTTGTTCTTCGAGACCATGCGATCGAATCGTATCATACAGTCGTACGATATTAGTGGACATGTAGAAGGCCCTTAAAGGTTAAAGACTGGGTTAGTGATAAGGTTAATATTGACTTAAAGGTTAGCGGCATATAAATTATGGAATATAGAGATGCTTGTATGTTGGACTGGCAAATCACAGACAAGCAGCAGACATCATATAGTAAAAAGCCAAGTGTCCGTCCGCGTGTGTGTGTGTGTGTGTGAAACACGAAACGGGCCTTATAACTCCGCCGTTTTTCGACCGAATCGCTTCAAATTTGCTGAGCCCTAACGGGGCGATGGCAACGACAACCGAGGCGGCCGTGTCATTTGCGCGGTTTCGCAAATGCGCCAAACGCGCATCCGCCGGCCTCTCGGCGCCCGTATCTCCGGCGTTTCTGGGCCGATTGCCTTCGAATTTGGCAGGTAGATGACCGGGGACGGTGCCTATCGGTGTGCCAAACCGGAAGCGAATCGGTTCAGAAACGCGCGCGCTATACGCCGCTTCACCTTTTCACGAATAACTCCGCCGTTTCTTAACTGAATCGCTTCAAATTTGCTGTCAGGCTTGCTATGGCCGTGGCAAAGCATGGCAGGAAATTTGACGAGAATCGGGAGAGCGCGTCACTCTCAGAGCAGCGCCAACGGGAAACGGGGCCTTATAACTCTGCCTTTTCTTAACCGAATCGCTTCAAATTTGCTGTACTCAGCGTTACCAGTACTTGGCGTTACCGTTACTAGGCGTTACCATTACTAGGCGTTACCGTTACTATGGAGAGCGCGTCACTCTCACAGCAGCGCCAACGGGAAACGGGGCCTTATAACTCCGCCGTTTCTTAACCGAATCGCTTCAAAAATTTGCTGTACGTTCAGCGTTACCGTTACAGGCGTTACCGTTACTAGGCGCGTTACTAGGCGTTACGTTACTAGGGCGTTACCGTTACCGTTACTAGGCGTTACTGGTACTCGGCGTTGCGCTAGTATGTTATAATAAAACAAATTGATATTTGTCCATATGTTTTACATTCCCTCTCTCCTAATTTAAATTCCGATAAATCCTTAACGGTCTTACTTAATGAAAAATGAATTCTGACTGCAATAGAAACCCAGTTTCAGGTTTAAATGAACACACTGGATTAAAATCATTTAAAAGGACACACAAGTTTGTTGCTTGTTAAAACCACTCTCATGTACTGAACTGGTCAATCAATACACATAGAGTATAACAACCAAAACAAAACAAATGGACCAAATAACAAGAAACACACAATCAACAAGTGACATTCTCAAGACTGCTGACCATCAAACAGCTTTACTTTACATGCAAAAACTGACACATCAAAATGCACCAACAACATAAAGGTTGGAAAAGTTGGGGGAATTCATCACATTCAACTTTGGGCTGATTGTTTTGCTGCATGCACAAAACTGTCAAGCACAGACGAACACGAAACATACAAAATAGAAAAAATCAACATAATCAAAAACATAACCTCTACGGCAGAGATAATTAAGCAAATTTTGACAAGAAACAATGAATTCTAGCAAGCACAGCAGTGAAGCAAGGGAGTCCACTTTAGAAAACATGCACAAAAATGAGTGACATCTAAAATCACCATCTCCCTAAGTAGATGTAAAAAAAAGAGAGAGAGGGGGGACATAAAAAAGGAAACTGAATTTCTGGCAAGCGTAGCAGCAAAGGAAAAGGGAATCAAATTTGTAAAAAGTGAAGAAGAACAACAACACACAGGCTGTGGATAAAAAAATACCAGCAGTAGAACACAGAGGCAGGCTAGCTAGCGACAACGATACCAAGGGCATGGAAAGTTGGGGGAGTGGTAACTAACAGGTGGGGGCAGGGCAAAGGGAGGCGTGTGTTGGAGGCAGGCACTACCTTCCAGGCTGTCCCAGTCAATGCGGGGGGTGTACCTCACGGCCTCCACCCCCTCCTGATCCTTGCGGCTCAGCTTGGGGCTGGGCTCACGGCTCACTGCGGCCCCGCCCCGCAGGAACGACAACATCCCACTACCTGCCTTGCGGCCTGGAGGGTAAGGTCACCAGTTAGAAGGTCCCCAACCCCAAATAACAAACAGACAATGTGTGCTCAAATGCAAAACCAACAAAGCCCCCGACCTGTCAAAATATAATTCAATGTATGCTGACTTCCCTAACAAACGCAAAACCAACAAAGCCCCCGACCCGTCAAAATATAATTCAATGTATGCTGACTTCCCTAACAAACGCAAAACCAACAAAGACCCCGACCCGTCAAAATATCATTCAATGTATGCTGACTTCCCTAACAAACGCAAAACCAACAAAGCCCCCGACCCGTCAAAATATCATTCAATGTATGCTGACTTCCCTAACAAACGCAAAACCAACAAAGACCCCGACCCGTCAAAATATCATTCAATGTATGCTGACTTCCCTAACAAACGCAAAACCAACAAAGCCCCCGACCCGTCAAAATATCATTCAATGTATGCTGACTTCCCTAACAAACGCAAAACCAACAAAGCCCCCGACCCGTCAAAATATCATTCAATGTATGCTGACTTCCCTAACAAACGCAAAACCAACAAAGCCCCCGACCCGTCAAAATATCATTCAATGTATGCTGACTTCCCTAACAAACGCAAAACCAACAAAGCCCCCGACCCGTCAAAATATCATTCAATGTATGCTGACTTCCCTAACAAACGCAAAACCAACAAAGCCCCCGACCCGTCAAAATATCATTCAATGTATGCTGACTTCCCTAACAAACGCAAAACCAACAAAGCCCCCGACCCGTCAAAATATCATTCAATGTATGCTGACTTCCCTAACAAACGCAAAACCAACAAAGCCCCCGACCCGTCAAAATATAATTCAATGTATGCTGACTTCCCTAACAAACGCAAAACCAACAAAGCCCCCGACCCGTCAAAATATCATTCAATGTATGCTGACTTCCCTAACAAACGCAAAACCAACAAAGACCCCGACCCGTCAAAATATCATTCAATGTATGCTGACTTCCCTAACAAATGCAAAACCAACAAAGCCCCCGACCCGTCAAAATATCATTCAATGTATGCTGACTTCCACAAGAAATGCAAAACAATAACATCCCACTATCTAGCTTGCAGCCTGGAGAGGCAAGGTACAAAGTTAGCCAAGTCCCCCAACCCAACCGGTCAAAACATATATACTGCACAATGTAATGCAAAATGACATGCACATCCGCATGATTTTCATTTTAAAAAGTTCAACTTTAATTTTAATTAAATAAGTAAAAACTAAAGTCGAATCATTAAATAAAGAGAAGCTTTGATTGAAGAAGAGTTTTAGCCATCAGTTCAGAACATATAAAGTTTAAAACTGTTTCAAATGTTTCGCAATTTTGATGGAAGTCAACATATACACAAAGTCTAGGATATAAATTAATTCCTCAGTGCTGAAAAAACATCACAACAGATGTTAACAAAAATGAAAAGAAAGGCCCAAAAAGTCCTATTAAATTCTACTACTTTGGAACGACTTCTAAGATATCATAATAATAAGTCTCATACTATCTCAATGTGAATACAGGCCCTGGTTTACACATAATAGAACAGAGAAAAACATCCTTCGGAAATTAGGGGCCTATTTAAAAGAATCATAAACAATTACCAACACAAATGATTTGCAATCATAAAACACCCATTGCTAAAACATATCCTCAACATTTTTAACCAATGCTGCTTTTTTAATTTGGCCAGCAGGAAGCCAAAAACCATATTAGGAAGACACAATATGTACAAATGAAAGGCAAAAATAAATACTACACATATTAATTGATACACAAAATACAAACAGATTATGTACATATAAATGAAAAGCACTCCTAACTTGAACAAGATTAAAAAAAAATTCAAGAAGAAATATGTCCATACAGTTTCTATACAGAAGACATATGTCCATACAGTTTATGCATAAATTAGGTTAAATAACACAACATGACTAATCTATATTATAATGCGCTAAGGATCTGAGGAGGGGACCCTAAAAACTCGAGTACCGCGTAAATGTCGGACTTACGCTCGCGATGCGGGTCAAGATACGCGCTTCGTCTATTCATTCCACTAGGTCGTATTAAAAATTTTGCTTTTGAAAGATGATTTTGAAGACAAAATGCTGCTCGCGTGTCAATTGGCATTAGTTTGAAGCTGCGTCAATTGGTCTGACTTGACTGCTTTCCCTTCTTCCTCTTATAATGAAATTTTTACAGCGACTTTCGACAAAGCCTTAATAGCTCGATAGGTTAGGACGCTGCGTCACAAATCCGTAGGTCGTGTAGGTCGCGGGTTCGAGTATGCCCCTCGCCACAATTTTTTTTTGGGGGGGGAGGCTTTTCATCATTTTTTTTTTAAAGGAGAGGGGAGTGGGCGGAAGGGAGGGGGGGCGCAGCCCAGGGAGGGGGAAAGCTGGGGGTGGGCGGAGGGGGGGGGACATGGGGAGGGGGAAAGCAGGATAGGGGAAACCCCAAGCGAAGCTAGGAAGGAGAAGAGGGAGGCGAGTACCTTCTGGAAGTTTAGAAAGCTGGGGGTGGGCGGAGGGGGGGGGGACACAGGGAGGGGGAAAGTAGGATAGGGGAAACCCCAAGTGAAGCTAGGAAGCGCAGATGCTTCATGCTGCCGTGCGGAGCACGGGTGAGTGGGCGGAAGGGAGGGGTGCTGCCGTGCGGAGCACGGGTTTATCTAGTATGCATATATTTCTCGTTGGTAAAACTTTGCATTTCAATTTCATCCCTTGGACTGCAGTTTCACAACACAAAAAACTTTGTGCATTTTTTTAATTGTGTTAAAAAGGTGTTAAAAAGGTGTTGTCAATAGAGAGTGAGATTGAAAAACTGCGACATGAACTTCAGAATAATGACAGGCCAGTGTGCAATAATAACCCCCCACAACAACCCCATGGCAATTGAATGGCTACAGAAGCAATCCAGAAGATAAAAAAGCATTTAAAAAGTGCAAAAATAAATCTCTTTTTTGTGTGTGCCAAAGAAAACAGGAGAGGGTGAACAGAGGTGAGGATTAAAGATCAGCCTTAATCTCAATCTTTTTTTTTTTTAAAGAATGACTCATTCTACTTTAATTTTAATTCAATTACAAAAATTGATGTGTATAAACCATTTTGTTTCCAGAACAGAACCAGCGTTTGTGAAACTCCATCAAATCCAATGGTTTGGGGGCTTCTTTTAAAAGCGGTTGGTTTTTTTCTCTTGAGAATCTTGAGTGATTGTTAGAAAGTTCCTAGTCTTGAAATACATCTAATCCCTGGCTCAGAGGACCAAAGAATCCCCTTTGTTTTGTCTGGTAAGTGTGACTGCCCTGAACTGCACATTTAGGTATCATTATAAAGATAAAAAAACTGAAACAGGCTGCAACGTCACTGGAACATAAAACAAACGAACAACTACACGACAAGTGTAAAGTGACGTTATTTTATTCACAAGAGACAAAACAAAACTACTGTTTTGTCTCTTGTGAATAAAATAACGTCACTTTACACTTGTCGTGTAGTTGTTTGTTTATTCTAAAGTTCAGTTGGGAAAAAAAGCATAATCAAAACTGCAAGGAATAAAGCAAGCAATAGCATAGTAAAAACACTATTAATGCAATACCTACTACAGTCCCATCAACTGCTAGAAGCAAATCTTCAGTTTACTTAAAACCTGTCTCCAGCTAAAAGTTGGCTGACTCACAAACTAAGTAAAACAGCCCAAGTAAGCAAAAAAATTACACTATGCAAATAAAAACATAAACAGACCATGTCAGCAGATAAAGGCAGAAATTATGAAGACATACACCTTTTCCCTACAATTAAGTTCTGGAATTTTCTGCTATGAGAATAAAACAAAAAGACCAGGCCAGCAGATAAAAGGCAGAAATTCTGAGAATAAAACACAAACAAACAGACCAGGTCAGCAGATAAAAGGCAGAAATTCTGAAGACATACACCTTTTCCCTCCAATAAAGTTCTGGAATTTTCTACTATGAGAATAAAACAAAAAGACCAGGCCAGCAGATAAAAGGCAGAAATTCTGAAGACATACACCCTTTCCCTCCAATTAAGTTCTGGAATTTTCTGCTAGGAGAATAAAACTATGAGAATATAACACACACAAAAAGACCAGGCCAGCAGATAAAAGGCAGAAATTCTGAAGACATACACCCTTTCCCTACAATGAAGTACCGGAATGTTCTACAATGAGAATAAAACTACGAGAATATAACACACACAAAAAGACCAGGTCAGCAGAAAAAGGCAGAAATTCTGAAGACATACACCCTTTCCCTACAATGAAGTTCCGGAATGTTCTACGATGAGAATAAAACTACGAGAATATAACACAAACAAAAACACAGAAAAAGGCGGAAATTCTAAAGACATACACCTTTTCCCTACAACAAAGTTCCAGACTTTTTTACTATGAGAATAAAACAAAAAGACCAGGGCCTGTATTCACGTTGAGATAGCATGAGATTTAGCATGATGCTAACTTAGAAGCTCTTCCAATGTCCTATAGGATTTCACCACCAGTCATATTTCAGCCAAAAATGTCCATTGAAATTACCTGGGTAGAGAACAAAATCCATAAACAGTATTGGGGATTCTTCTGTAACATATATGAAATAAGGTCTATCCTTACTTCCCAAAACTAAGACAATAGGGTCTTTGGATAATAGACCCCAATTTGATGCTTTTTAGTGACATAGGTGTTAAATCACTGTGGTACTAAAATGCGACTTTGGCGGTGAAAGGGTTAATAGGACTTTTGGAAGAGCTTCTAAGTTAGCATGATGCTAAGTCTCATGCTATCTCAATGCCCAGGCCAGCAGATAAAAGGCAGAAATTCTAAAGATATACCCGGTACACCCTTTCCCTACAATGAAGTTCCGGAATGTTCTACTATGAGAATAAACCACAAACAAAAAGACCAGGGCCTGTATTCACGTTGAGATAGCATGAGACTTAGCATGATGCTAACTTAGAAGCTCTTCCAATGTCCTATAGGATTTAATAGGACTTTTGGAAGAGCTTCTAAGTTAGCATGATGCTAAGTCTCATGCTATCTCAACGTGAATACAGGCCCAGGCCAGCAGATAAAAGGCAGAAATTCTGAAGACATACACCCTTTCCCTACAATGAAGTTCCGGAATGTTCTACTATGAGAATAAAACACAAACAAAAAGACCAGGCCAGCAGATAAAAGGCAGAAATTCTGAAGACATACACCCTTTCCCTACAATGAAGTTCCGGAATGTTCTACTATGAGAATAAAACTACGAGAATATAACACAAACAAAAAGACCAGGTCAGCAGAAAAAGGCGGAAACTATGAAGACATACACCTTTTCTCTACAATAAAGTTGCGGAATGTTCAAGGACAGAGCTAGTGAATGCTCTTCTCACCTGTTTCCAGCACCGATTCCACAGTGATGCTGCTGGTGTCGCCAGCTTTACTTCCCCTGGAAGACACACCACTGCACACACACACACACACACGCATGCACACACGCATGTTCCGACACACACACACAAACGCGCGCAAATGGATATGTGCGCATGAACAGAGACACAGATAGTTAATCACTTGCATGTGCTTGCACAAACAAATTTAGGTAAACATACTCTCTCTCTCTCTCACACACACATACATACACCAATTAACATGTCTACATACACAGAGATTCATGCATGCATACACACTCACTAACTCATGCACATAGCTAACTCCAACACACACACACACACACACACACACACACACACACACACACACACACTTTTTAAGATTTTTTAGTTTCATATTGTTCCAGTGCTACTTTTATTTGTCTACATCTTTTGATTTTGTTTTCAGATGACTTGATGTAAAAAAGGCAATTTCTTGCTTATTCAATGTCCATCTTAAAATAAAATTGTGACTTTGACTCTCACTTTGAGACACACACACACGCACGCGCGCACACACACACACACACACTCCCTATCAAAAGCCGCCGTCAAATACCTGCTTGATGATGGATCCTTGGTGCCCCACAACAGGGCTTGCACTTCTCTCAGCTTCACCTGATAATCGCCCGAACTGAAACAGCATTTAGTACAAACAAAATGCAACGTCTATTAATAAAAGTGAAATAGTGCACTTAATGGGTGTTATTGTGTACTTTTTTCTCAGTGTTATTGGCAGGTTCCTCGGGTCTGAGGCTCAGTGGGGAAGTCCCTGGCGGCACGCCCTCTGGTGGCTGAACAGTCCGATCGATGCTTTCCCCCTGCTTCGCCTGTCCTATTGATCAAAGGGCCGGCACAGAAAAGGTAAATCACCTTTCTGAAGAGCAATTAAAATGAACGATCTTTGAATCTGATGAATAGCAAAGTTGCTTCAGCTTCTACTGTAAATTTAAGAAGTTGAAGCTTTTCTTTTTTTCTCTCATCAAAACACATTGCACAATGGTTCTGGAAAAGTGACCTGCGTTCAAATTAAGGAGTTCTTGGTATTCTAAGAAACTGCTTCCCAAAATTACAATATTATCAAAATGAATGCATGCAAAAAGAGAAAAAATCAATTTGCCAGAGATTTTCCATCATCCCATTTCAAATAATTTTGACAACTGTTATTTTTATTTTTTACCTGCATGTACACACATGTGTGTGAATGCACACACACAGACACACAAATGCATATACTCATTCTCTCTCTCCCTCTGCCTCTCTCTGTCACTGCATCTCTCTCTCTCTCTTGCTATTTTGTATATATTGCTATTCTTGATGATGGTTTGAAGGATTGCTTTGATGCTTATGTAACTTTATGTTTTTGCATTACTTATTTGTTGGTCTGTTAGTTATCTTGTTTGGCCACAGGGCTGAGTGTAAAAAAGCAATGCTTATCTCATTACCCTGTATAAATAAAAATTTGTTTCGTTTCGTTTCGTTTCGTTTCTCACTGACCTTAAAGCATAGGCGATGATGGATGAAGGCTCTTGGTCATAGACCACCACAGGCAGTCGTTCACAAGGCGCCAGCAGATGGTGTTCTGACGGGTGACTGTCAAAACACAAACAATGCTAAGTATTACCATAATTCACTGACTACAAGCCGCTCTGTAATATAAGCCGCACCTCCTACTTTTTAATAAAAATCTGAAAAAAATAACACATAAGCCGCGTCGAAGCATAAGCCGCGGAAGCCACGATCTCAACTTCCGGTTGAATCTAGAGTTGATCGCAGGTGTATTGACTGCCAAAACCGTGAAACAGATCGTCATTTTGTGAAAAAATATACAGAAATCAAGGTGATATTTTTGTCATCAACCACGAACAAGGCCACGGATCAAAGGTCAGAATCAAGGATGTCACTGAGTTGAGATTACTTTCACTTTCGGTAACGCTTAGGCCGCGGCACAGTACTAGCCGCAGGGGGGGTGGGGGGGTAAAGATCGCGGCTTATAAACCGCGAATTACAGTACTACTACAAACAGGGTTACTTCTATGGTGATACAGAGAGAGTGACATTGAGAGAGAGAGAGAGAGAAGGGGGGAGAGGGGGGGGGGATGGCTGTAAAGCCACAGCCAAGGAACAAAATTCAGGGAGAATAATAAAGGGGAGCTGGGAGGGAAAGAGGGGTAGAGAAAAAGAGAGAGCCAAATGGATAGTGAAAGAAAGAAAAATCAAACATTAACCCTTTCACTGCCAGAGAAAATTTGATAAATTAGGTATTAGGTATTAAGTATTAGGTACTTTATAGTCACAGAGGCGTCTCTGTGAAATTCGGGTTGCTCCCACCTGGAGAGCGCGTCGCTGCCAGAGGCACGCCACCCAATTGTTTTTGTTGTTTTTTGGTTTGTTTTTTTGCATGCAATTTTTGTCACTGATGAGGGGGGGGGGGGGGGGGGGGGGGGGTAAATTTTGACCAAATGACAACTTTTTCATTGCCACTGGGTTTAACGTATGCTAAGTGCATGGGCACACGGGACCTCGGTTTATCGTCTCATCCGAAAGACTCCACGTTCAGACCGTTAAGGCCTAGTGCAGAATGAGAGGAAAAAATCCCCTGTACCCAGGTTTGAACTTGGGTTTACTTGACACGAAGCGAACGCAATACCACTGTGCCACTCTACACCACTAATTACCTTTCTTTTTTAAATTATAAAATTGTTGAGAAACTCGCTAAGACTCAATCTGAGAAAATTGTCTAGAGATACACCTTTCCTTACCTTGTCTAAAACAAAAACTAGCATTCCAGGACAATGACATCATCAAAGACTTCCCGTAGTAGACATGGGAGCTGGCAGTGAAAGGGTTAAAATGAGTACTAGACAAAGTGACAAAGACAATGACAGCAAAAAGATGGAAAGAGAGGAAACGAGAGTACACGTAAACACATTTTATTGGTGCTTTAACCCTTTCACCGCCAGCCAGATTTCAGCAAAACATTTCCATTAAATTTACCTGGGTAGAGAACAAAAACCATCTGCAGTATTGGGGATTCTCCTGTGACATATAAAATAAGGTCGACCCGTACTTCCCAAAACTAAGACAATAAGGTCTTTAAATAATAGACCCAAAATTGATGCCTTTTAGTGGCATTGGTGTTAAATCACTGTGGTGCTAAAATGCGACTTTGGCGGTGAAAGGGTTAACGAATGTAGAAGGATTAAGGGATACAATTTTATATATCGTTGTATAATTTCCCTAGTACTGGACTCACAAGGGCAGGGCTAATGGGGTGAAAACAGAGCTGGACAGCCACCGACGAGCTGACCCCTTGAGGTCACTGAACCAACCATCCGTAGCATCCTCTCCTGATAAACACAGAACATGGATCATAATACAGGGAACATAATACAGTGATGGTTAAAATAAAATTATACGTATTTAAGAACGCACACATGCATGCGCCCACCCACATGCTCTCTCTCTCTCTCTCTCTCTCTCTCTCACAATTTTTTTTTCACATAATCTTAACAAACAAAAAAAGTATAAATAATGTACTCACTATTGCTAGCCCACTATTGTAACGCCAAACAATGGTTTATATACTTTTCTCTTTTTTTTTACATACAAAACACAAAGGACTGTGGCTGAGAGCCCAACAAACAGGCGATTTCCTACATACAAAACACAAAGGACTGTGGCTGAGAGCCCAACAAACAGGCGATTTCCTACATACAAAACACAAAGGACTGTGGCTGAGAGCCCAACAAACAGGCGATTTCCTACATACAAAACACAAAGGACTGTGGCTGAGAGCCCAACAAACAGGCGATTTCCTACATACAAAACACAAACAGATGTGCCCGGCCAACTGATGCTAAGTCAGCTAAGATAATGTTTAACAATAGTACACATTTTATACATACAGAACACAAACATGTGCCTGATCAACTGATGCTAAGTCAGCTAAGATAACGTTTAACAATGGTGCACATTTTGTTCATACAAAACACAAACAGATGTGCCCAATTAACTAAGACAACGTTTAACAATAGTACACATTTTATACATACAGAACACAAACATGTGCCTGATTAACTGATGCTAAGTCAGCTAAGATAACGTTTAACAATGGAGCACATTTTGTTCATACAAAACACAAACAGATGTGCCCAATTAACTAAGATAATGTTTAACAATAGTGCACATTTCATACATACAAAACAAAGGACTGTGGCTGAGAGCCCACTGATGAACTGCTAAACAAAGGCATGGATGTCAGGTGGGGGTGTTGAAGGGAGGTGGGTGTTAGCGTGTTGTGTTATGATTATATGGAATGCATTCTCTAATATGTATTCATTTTCATAGAGATGTACGGTGAGGATGCGTGGGCCAGTTTGTTAGAAATGTCTGTACGAATGGTGAGTGAAAAGCGCATTGAGTTGCTTTGCAATATTATGCGCTATATAAGCATTATTAATTATTTATTTATGTCCTACAAACGAACAGTAGGGGCGGGGCGCATCTCTCACCCTCCGCTTTGCCGTTGTTCTGGGTGTCTTTGGGAGGAGGGAGTTCCAGTTGCGAGCTGAGAGCAGCGCCGCTAGAGTTGCCCGGAATACTGCTGCCTACAACACAACACAACGCAAAATGTTGACAACACTGTCATGTCTAATTGCCAAATTGATGCATAATTATAATTTTGAGCATACAGCGATCTTTTTCTACAGTTTTCAACACTGCGACCTTTAACCCCTTTCCTGCAAGCCCCATGGGGTGTAGAGTGGCACAGAGGTAACGCGTTCGCCTCGTGTAAAATAAACCTGAGTTTGAACCTTGGTACAGGGGATTTTTCCTCTCACTCTGCACTAGGCCTTACAGTCTGAATGTGTCTTTCGGATGAGACGTTACACCGAGGTCCCTTGTGACCATGCACTTAGCACACGCTAAACCCAGTAGCAACGAAAAAGTTGTCGTTCTGTCAAAATTTCCCAACTCCCCCCCCTCATCAGTCACACAAAATTCGCATGCAAATAATTATTTTAAAAAAGGGTGGCGCGCCTCTGGCTGCAACATGCTCTCCAGGTGGGAGCAACCCGAATTTCAGACACCTCTGTGACCAAAAAGTACCAAATACCAAAGTCAGAGTGTGTACTATGAGCAGTACGATGTAATTGACGATGTCATAACTTGTCACAAGTCTGGAAATCTTGCTTTTGTTCGAGAACAGTTAGGAGGGACAAAACTCAAAACTGCTCTCCAGGATTGAGTCTAACATTAGTAACAGGCCTCTTTTATATTTTATAATGAAAAAAAAAGGTAATCTCTCACGTTTTCTCCCGCAGTGAAGGGGTTAAGCGTGGGCACACAATTTGTAGACAAAAAACATACAAACGGGATGACTTAAATGGTGTTTTACGTCCTCTTGGTCTGAATCAGACACATATGGGACATTTGTAAATACAAATATGGTGGGAACAATACTGGAGGCAATGCCCGGAGGCAGTACGAAACCAGTAAAGTCCTGATTTTTAAAATTATTACAGATAGCTGTAGCGGTGACCACGCCTCGGTTAAACCTCATCGGCTATGGCACCACCACAAGTAATCATAAGTTCGACATACGAACGGGACAACAGAGATTAGAAATAGAAAGTGCTCACAAGTCGCTCAGACAACAAATAGTCACTTTTAAAGTCCTTAAAAAACCTCTATTATTGTCTAGGACAGTATTCATTAATCCTTTATTGGTCCCAAAATGTATCATTGTCAACCTTGAAACTGTTTTTAAAATATATCAGTTTTAACAAAGCACAGATATTCCTTCCTTGCAGAGATGCCTACCCCAATTTTCAATTTTCAGGAACAAAAACTTTAACAATCTGGAACTGACCACAATTTTCAATAGTGTAGCAAGAGAATGTAGCTTACAGGTTATTATTGGTAATGTGATCTTGTTGTGCCAGTTTACAAGAGCAAAGTTCACAAAATGCAAGAAAGTTGATCTTTTGCATTCTTTCCCAGCATGATAAACGTCCCTTTTGCGTGTTTGGGATCGTTTGACAGTTACTTTCTTCTTTGGGGCAGAAACAAATGTGTGATATCCAATCAAAATTGCCCCTCAGTTCACTACTTACCACCATATTTGAAAGCATACTACAAATAGGAAGTGACATCGGCCACTCCAAATCTTCAATGGTTGCAATCCACAGTTTCAGCAGTACAAAATTTCTCTAGGTGGCTATAACCAGAACACTAACAGGCGCAGAAAATCGTATTTTCGGAACGTTGAAACAGCCCTCCATAAACACCTCCACCAAACTTCCCTGCCCCAGTCACCTCCCCCTCCCCCCACCTCATTAAACCATGGAACTAGGGACAATAGATCAAAGTAGTGGTAAATGAAAGGCAGGAGCTGTGCTGGTTGGGGTTCGCCCCCGGAGCGCTTCACTTGCCGGATTGGTCTTGCCCGGATACTGCGAAAAAAGGTCTATGGCCCATTCTCTCTCTCTCTCTCTCTCCTCCCCCCCCCCCTACATTTTATTTCTTTTATCTCTGTTTTCTACTGCTGAAATTCTTATCTTCATACTACCCCCTAAGTGCAGCAGAATCTTCAGCCTGTTGAAGTTGGCTGCCTAGCGGAAGAAGAAGAGAAGATTTTCTTAGTTTTCCGGGGCAACTATGGCCCTGCCAATGATGACAGGCATCTGTGTCGTTGCCAGCTCCTGCTCACCAATCCTGGCATCGTCCAGGGGCCTGCCTTCAGTGCTGATGGAGGGCATGTCCACTGGGATCACACTGATGGATACACTGCGATCATCCAGCCCCTTCCTCTCAACTCTCTCCACCTGTAGGCACACACACACACTTTGCTTATAGAATACAATATTTTCTTATAGAAAAACCACACCAAAACGTCCAAGTTTAGCTGGTGGGTATACTTCAGATTTTATTTATCCTTTTACGAACACACTCAGCCATGGACTCTATATATCGCATGCAACAAAAATATATAGAATAATATATTTTATGACTGAGCTAAAATTAGTAAAAACATCATAATGCTACTGGATTAAAAAGCACAAAAGATGATTATGATGAATCGGGAAAAAGAAAAAAAGAAAAAAAAAAGACTTTGTCTGAGGTCGTAACAATGAGAGTAGTGAATGGATGACAAATGTATGCTAGAAAAAACCAGTTACTCCCTTCCCGTCGGTTGAGATGCAACGGACAACCAAAAAATGTCAAAACATACCTGGCACTCTAAGAAGAATTAAAGTCAGAAAGTTCAGTTTATGCCTGACGTACAATCTGACAGCACATGTGCAGTCAAGCATGGCCACAGTGATGGAATTTTACCAGCAGAGATTGGATGTTCAGGGGCACTATGGACGCAAGAGGGTTAAAAGTAATGCAGTTTGGGATAGAGCTAAAAATATCCGTGACAGTGTAAGAGAGGGGGAAATTATTGTGGTTTTGTTTTTTTACCTCATCGCAGGAAGAAGCCAGGTCCTTGTCCTTCTTAGTGGTCTTGGATCTTCTCTGCTGGCTGCTCATCAGGTCTTGAATTCTGCACCATGCACGCAAATGTATGTATAGGTGTTGTGAGGAAAACAACAAGATCATCAACTTTCAGCACACACACGAAGCTACATGCCAACGTCATTAAAACGCTGCTCACCAAGTCTAATGCCCCCTAATGCATAAGGTTCAACCCCTTCACTGCCTACCCCATGTCTACTGCACGCTGTGTGATTAGGTATTAGGTACTTAATAGTCACAGAGACGTCTCTGTGAAATTCAGGTTGCTCCCACCTGGAGAGCACTTCGCAACCAGACGCGCCACCCTTTTATTTATTTATTTTTGTTGCATGCGATTTTTGTGACTGATGAGGAAGGAAAGGGGGGGGGGTGTAAATTTTGCTTCACCGGAATATGGGTTAAGACACAAACCAAATCTTTTTCTATCTGTTTTCCCCACACATGTTGTGACTTGGATGAAAGATGAAACTGGATCTAACTGATTACCCTTAACAGTTCATAGCAATGAGTATTCACACATACGAGTGTTTGAGTGTGGCATGCACAAAGAGAAGTGGGTTGAGATGAAATGTGTAGAGTGGCCCCAAACTCGTCCACAGACACTTCATATGTCAATGAATTAAGTCATTTTTATTTTACTGATTTACTATGCTTTAACCCTTTCAAAGCTAGCCATTCATCAGCCAAAATTTACCATTAAACTTACCCGGTTAGAGAACAGATTTCGTCTGCAATACTGGGGAATCCTCTGTGACATGCATAAAATAGGGCCTATCCTTACCTCTCAAATTTAAGAACATAATGTAATTGGATACCAGACCCTCATTTGATGCCTTTTAGTGACATGGGTATTAAATCATTGTGGTGCCAAGAGGCGACAGTGGTGATGAAAGGGTTTTTAAAAAAATTATTTATTTTTTTGTGATGAAGAATTGACTACGGAATAAGGAAGATCTACCTTTGTTCCTATTACATTGCATTTTTTCTATTAGTGTATGGAAATTATCAGTCTAATGCGTACAATGGCGTGACTCACTTGTTGTTCCAGCGCTGCACGGACTCTGAAATTATTCTCTTCAGCAGAACAATGTTGTCCAGGAATTCATGCCCTGGGCCTTGGTCTTCTGTAAAAGTACACAAACATGCATGTATGCATGCATGCCCGCACACACACACCCTCACCCACACACAAATGTGCATGCATACACATGTACACACACACACGTGTACACACGCGCATCCACAGGCGTGTACACACAAATACACACAAACAAACCTGATGAGTTTATGTTTTAAGTCCTCTCGACCGAAGTCATATGGGACATTGAACAAAGAGAGAGAGAAAATGGAGTTTTACGTCCTCTTGGTCTGAATCAGACACATATGGCACATTTGTAAATACAAATATGGTGGGAACAATACTGGAGGCAATGCCCGGAGGCAGTATGAAACCAGCACAGTCCCGATTTTTGTATTAATACAGATAGCTGTAGTGGTGACCACGCCTCGGCTAAACCTCATCGGCTATGGCACCGCCACAGAGTTTGAATAAAACAAATATGAATTATAAAAAAAAACCATCGCTGCGAGCAGGACATTGAACAAACCTCAGTCATATAACTCTTATATAGGGAGAACTGAGCAAACATCTTAACGACACTGACTGATTGACATGAGCAATCAGTCAGGATTGACTACTGCACATAAACAAACAGCAATTTATCAACTCTTCTAGTGCCATGCATTCTTTTACGTTCTTTGTTGTCGGCTGCATCTCAACCAAAAGAGGGCAGTAACTATTTTTAAGAGTGCGCATGCGTTGCTTTAACGGAAAAATCACCGACATAAGCTCCAGAAAGACAAACACATGGCAGGCCATTTGGCAGTAACTGTCCTTGCATTTGGTGGGAGTGCAGAGTGATTTCTTGGGTGAATGTGTTCATCCATGGAGCCAGAAGAGCTAAGGAAATCTCTACTCAAGTCAATGAGCTCTTCTGGCCACCACAAGGGGGATCAGTCTATCGGTTTATACTACTTCCCTGTGTCAAAATTTTGGGGGGGGGCATTGGCGAAAGAGAGAGTGAGACAGAGAGAAACAGAAAGAGAGAGAAAGCAAATGGAACGACACCTGGAGTCAAGGGCTAAGCATGATAACGCCACCTAAAAAGCATTTGCAGCAAACTATCAAATTCAGCTATGAAGTCTTTGTGCAAGTCATTTTTCATTTGGCAGTCTATCAATTATGGTATAAATTTTTGTTCGACTTGTAATTTGTCAATTCAGCAATGACATTGTTCCAGCCAACTTGCTGTCTATCAGTCGTGCTATCAAAACAAAATGTTCCTTGAAAAGCCATTCCTTTCTTACCTGCCTCTCCCTGATCACGAATTTCTGTCAGCTTCAGTTGAAGCTTTGTGGCTGCGTCCCGGAACTTGGTCTTTTCTTCCTGTGCACCACACATACAGCCCATGCATCACACATACATCCCATGCATCACACATACATCCCATGCATCACACATACAGCCCATGCATCACACAAAGTGAGGCAGAAAACAAAGTTCATCTTCCTTCTGGTTGATACAGAATGTGTAAACCCCTATTGCACTGAGTGGAGCACTTGTTCAAATGCAGGAACAAAAGCTCTTGCTTATGCGTTTGCACGTTTATTTGGTAAAAAAGAAGTAGCCATCACACATAAACTATGAGAGGAAAACAAGAACAAAAATCCTTAAGTAACAACTTTGTAAAAGCAATGCAGACACGGGCAGTGTGCTTACAACACAATGGAATAAAACGCCCACAAGCTAAGCTTTCACAAACTGAGCAGTCTCTTGCAAACCTCCTAGAATAAAAACTGCTCGACTTTGATATGCCAAACTAACCAAAACCGCGCTGTATCATTTTCCAATCTTAATATAACGTGAACAAACAAAAAAGGCACTGAAAAAACAAACAAACTGACCTGTTGTTCGATGAGGAAGTCGGCAATGCTGCGTGCGGCACCCTCCCCATTCATCTCTGCCTTCAGCTTCATGGTGATCTCCAGGATGGTGCAGAACCGATCCATGCCCCTGCAATCAACACCAACATCAATGTTAAAGGGGATCTCCAGGATGGTGCAGAACCGATCCATGCCCCTGCAATCAACATCAATGTTAAAGGGGATCTCCAGGATGGTGCAGAACTGATCCATGCCCCTGCAACCAGCCACGTCCAGGGGGGTTGGAGTGAGGTCCACCAGCAGTCAGAAACACACACACACACACACACACTCACTTGTTGGTGATGGCCTTGACACAGCCCAGGGCCTCAGACACGTCCAGGGGGGTTGGAGTGAGGTCCACCAGCAGGCTGGGCAGAGCCAGCTCTCTCAGGGTCACACTGGCGTACCTGAGAGCACAGATATTTGTATTATCTTCACATTTTGTCCACAGAACAGAAACTCTGATCACTGTTTTGGTGTGTGCTAGATTTGAAGGTATTTGATAACAGTGGCTTGAGAGAAGCAGTAATGTACTTGTAACTTAAAAACACAAAAAGTAACAAAAACAAAAGAAGACAAACATGCACATTGTCAGTTCACTAAGTTGCAGAAAAAGCTCCCTATAATTATAATAATTAAGTACAACACACACACTCACACACACACACTCACACGTATCTTCCCCACCGCAATCCACCCTACATCCCCTCCTCCTCCCCATCCAACCACCCATATAAACAGATGCATTAACCGTATCGCACGGACTATGACAGAGATCACGCCAACTGGTTATCAGTAAGATACTAAGACTGATAAATGGCTTTAAAAAAGGGTTTGATATTGTGAGCTTCTGTGGTTTTCACTGCTTTTTGTTTCCCTGGGAGTGGGTTTGACACTGATTGTTGGGGGAATTGTCTCTGATGGGACTGGTTTTCGAAATTCCTAGCACAATCACTGTATGAGGCGATGTACCGAAACCCCTGCGTCTTGTAATATAACAAACAATGTAGGATTTTTTTAAAGATGCATAATTAAAAAAACTTAACTTTGTGTAAAATTTGGGGGGTGCCCCTTACTATTATAGCCTTATAGTGTGAAAAATCCGGCACTAACTTGAACGATGCGACAATGTCACGGTGGCCAAAGTACTGGTAGTGGTCGAGGTGCAAAGAGTGTGTGCAGGGCTCGGCACAGCCCCTGCGCCTGAAGCTGGTGCAGTGGAACCTCAGGTCCAGGTACTTGGCGAACGACATGTTCCACGTGTCCGCGCTGATGGGAACCACCGGCGTCACCTGGACCATAACACGGGAAAATAAGCCAATCACAGCGGTTTGCTTCTGCCTGCCAAACTGGAAATTAATCATATCGCTGAACTCCCCTTTGTTAAATAAGAGGCAAAGTCATGTCTCGGAAGACAGCAGTCGAGCGAAAACCGAAGGTGTTCAACCACCGGATTGGTCTCGGTCTCTTATTCAAAGAAAACATGTCTGTCTAGAGAAAGTATCTAAAGCCAGAACATAAAACACAAAAAGACATTTCAACATAAGGATTATCAAAGTGGAACCACAACATTGTTGTGTCACCCAGTCCTTCTGAGCCATCAGTCCCTGAGCTATCAGGAATCCACTGTATATTTTTTCTGATAAAACCCAGTTTTATTCAGACAATCGAGAGCAACACAGAAAGATAGAGCAAGCTTCCCTTTGGAAAAAAACACGTCTAAATGGAACGCTACTTGATGTCAAAAGCTAAGTACGATAACTCTGCCTAAACAGCCCATTGTCATAGCACTATGGAAATAATGATCAGTGTGACATGGCAACCAGACTGTAAGAATGATGCAAAGCAACATGGAAGATCGCCTTGGCTTAAGGCTGTGTCAGACCAATTGACATAGACTAGAACATGAAGGCTACATCAAAATGTTGTTATGCTACGCATAGTTATGCTGGGATTGTCTTTAGCCATGACAAGCTCCTAGCAAAACATAATCAGTCTCCCAAATCCCCCGAAGACACAGTGTGGCTGCCCACGTGGTGGGGTAATAAAAAAAACGGTCACACATGTAATGTTCTCATCCCTAGCTGATGTATTTGTACTGTAGTGTTCAAGTGCTTCGGCTGTTTCGGATGATCCCTGGAGTCTTTTAGCCAGGGTACAATAACAACAACTTGGAAGTAACAGCAGCAACATGGAAGAACTTCCACAGTCACCAGTCACATGGAAAATAATAGTGTGCAGGAAGGTGAAAAATTGTATAGTGGCACCAAGACAACTGGTGCAGTGGAACCCGATGTCTAAAGACTTGTGTCTGCACCTAGAAACAATGCAGTTACTCTGGAATAAAAGAAGTAAGTGGTGTGGTGGTTCTAAGATAATGAGCTCACTGTTTTCACCTTTGATTCTTTTACTATGTTACTTGAAGGAAAGCACTTTGATCCCCGTCACTCCCACAGTTTTGAGAGCTGAATTGAACATTTATATTTGGCCCAATACAAGATCATTGACTCAAAACTGAAATGAATATTGCCGAATGAATGAATAAAATATATAATGAATATTGCTGGAATTGTGCATGCTTACAAACCGATGGAAGGTTAAGGTACCGTAATACCGTACTACAAGCCGCTTCGTAATATATAAGCTGCACCCCTCCTTTTTTTTTTTTAATCTGAAAAAAGTCACACAAAAGATGTGTCGAAGCATAAGCCCTGGAAAAATGGCAATGCATGATGTCCGCTTCCGGTTGAGTCTAGAGTTGATCGTGGGTGTGTTGACTGCCAAGACGAAAGCGTCGGGACCGCGAAACAGATCGTCATTTTGTGAAAAAGATACCGAAATCAAGACGATTTGTTTTTCATCAACCGTGAACAAAGCCACAGATCAAAGGTCTGAATCAAGGATGCCACTGAGTTGAGATTACTTTCACTTTCGGTAATGTTTAGGCCGTGGCACAATACTAGCTGCAGGGGGGGGGGGCTAAAAAGAAAAAGTTGCGGCTTATAGTCCGCGAATTACGGTACTTAACTTATCTCTCAAATAGCAATATAAGCTGTTTCACTTCCTCTCTATTTCTGACTGCCCTGGGGCCTTGTGCCCACCTGTTTACAGCGGCGGCACCAGCTCCAGAGCAGAATGTTGTCCTGGGCACCGGGCACGGGGTTGTCCAGTTTCTTCAGCAGCACGTTGATACAGCCCTGACCGTGAACGAAGCGGCGAATGTGCTCCACCATCGGCACCTCGCAGGTAGGGGAGGGACAAGTGTAAGACTCCCTGAAATAAAAGTAGGCAATATGCTTTCATTCCTAGATTCTAGATTGCCTTACAAAGTGCATTTTATATAAGCAACAATAACAACAAAAATCATAAGTGGAATAGCTTTCAAAATTGTAAGATCTACATTTTGAAAGGGCATGCTGAAGAAGTAAGTTTCAAGTTTCACCCAAACACTCATCTGTACAGGTCAGAAACCCCTCTTCATTATTTTTTTTATCCATCAGGCTTCAAACACAGAGCACCGCGGTCAAGCAGGTAAATAAAATAGATAGTAGATGATCATAATCTAGAAAGTGCGGCTCCAAATGCCATTGAGATGGGAGTTGTGTCTTTGGAAAAGACACATTTTACTCCTGTTTCCCCCACCCTATCCAGCTGCTAATGGGTAGCTGACTTCAGTGGGGAGAGGTTAAAGTGCTGCAGGGAGACAAACAGGTTCCACCTTCCAATACTGAGCAGACACAGTGAACGATTGATTCAGTGCCCCTACACCTCGAAGCAGTCGTGGGGTCTTTAACCCTTTCGCCACCAGCCATTTTTCAGCCAAAAAATACCATTATACTTAACTGGGTAGAGACAGAAAATGTATCTGCAATATTGGGAATTCCTCTGAGACATATATAACATTAGGCCTATCCTTACCTCCCAAAATTAAGAAAACAGGGTCTTCAGATAACAACAGCCCCTGAATTGATGCCTTTTAGTGACATGAGTGGTAAACCATTGTGGTGCATAAATGTGACATTGGTGGTGAAAGGGTTAACTTTTACTTTTAGCCATGTTTCAAGGCTGTCAACAGATTACTCGAGTTATTTTACACTCCAGGGTTTTGAATTTGTTTTTTAAAATAATAAGCTGATTGAGTAGACAAATAATGAATATATATGATTATTAGCCCTAACACAACCTCAAAGATGCTTGTAGTGTATCAAGCAATCCACAGGCTACATTGATTTCTGTCCTTCATCAGCCAAGCTAAATATACTATGAACAACATTAATACACAGATATATCGCTATCCGCAAAACATAGAGACGTAACTCAAAATTGTCAGCATCGATGTGTTGGACTTGCCAGTTGATCAAGACAAGCTGCATCAATTTCATCTAACAAAGCTGTAAAATAACAATTTGCAAAGATGAAACACCGATGGTGACGCTAAATGAAAAATAAAAATGAAGTCATTTGACCTGAAATGACCAAACTATTGATTTTTTTAATTCTTCAAGTGAAGTGAAGTCTTTCGACTTGTGTCTCTATGTTTTGCGCACAGCAATATAATCTAATTATAAAGGAAGAATTACCTGAAACAGAACCTCTCCAGGAATCCACCCAAGGTGATGTCGTTTCTGCCGTAATAGGTCATGGTCACCACCCTGAATAGTCAAGGTCAACACCATGAAAAGGTTATCTTGGGGTCAGTATATTGCAGAAGAGAAGGGAGGCAAAGGAAAAGGGTACATTGTTTTGAAGAGAAAAGAAGCATAAAACTGATTTGAAAAGAGACGTGAACAACTGATTCCAGAAATCAAAACACTATCCTTACTTCTTTTATCATGGTCAATAACCATAACACCTTAATACAGTACATGGAAAGAAACAATATTCTATTCTAATTGTCTTTGACAGAATGAAATAAGAGACTCCAGATTAACATGCTGACTCCAGAGCTCTCTCTAACACACACACACACACACACACACACACATACACACACACACACAATGACCAGGAATCGACACAAGGATAAGGGTGGTTGTGTGAAAGACAGAGAGACATACAGATAGACAGACAGACAGAGGCACTGACCATGGATAGACACAAGGGTTGGGGTGGTTGGGTGAGCGGTAGGAGTAACTGCTGAATAACACTGAGAGCCGTTGATGGCTCCACACATCCAGGCAGTCCGTCTGTTAACATATTGCATTAAAAATTAACCATTAAAAAATAAAGCAACAATTACATTTAAAAAAAATTAAAAACATGTCTGCAAACATAATGCATCATAAAATAACCAAGTTCAAAAAAGTAATAAATAATGATATCAATGCAGTAGGATACCGAGAGCTGTCGATTGTTCCACACATGAAGACTGTCTGTGAAGACATGAAAAAAAATTTAAATGTGAAGTTTTCAGAAAATGGACTTCTTGTTCTCTCTCAGTATACTTGAAATCAGCGTGTGCCTGTAAGGTTATGATTGTGTTTTGCTTTGTCATCTTTTTCCTTTTGTGTTTCATTTTTACTATTACCCAAGGTGCCCAAGGTCAGATCTCTTCCAGATGTGTTTGGACACAGGCATTCAAAAAAGAACAACCAACCAACGCACATACAGAAACACACACACACACACACTTATTTTTCCATAAGATCTTACTCCATCCACCAGTATCAAAATTTCCCACGCAGATCAATGGCAATGCCCATATGCTACTGGATCTCACAGACCAACCAAAACCATCATCTTTCAGGACTGCTCTAATTTCAACACCCTGAGGCTTCCAACATGTCCCAGGTCTGTGGCACCTGGGGGGGGGGGGGGGGCTGTTGGGACTTGTTGCAGCTCTCAGCATGACTGAAACCAGTGCAAGGTTTGCAGACCAGACCAGACCAGACCGACTATCTGAGCAAGGCCGAGAACAAAGAATAAGAAAAATAGGGCATTTGCCACGGGTGGTCATATTGTAGACCAGACTAGTGTCTAACTACACTTTTGCCTGCATGTTTTGCCCATAGTTACGTGAACTCTCTTATTCAAAGCCTTAATTGAAATTCAAGGTCGCTTGCCAGCAGGTCTACTGCACCCACCTTCTTTTCCCAGCAGATGCCAGTGCGTGAGGTGTCCCCAGCCAGGGTCTCTTCCAGTGTCTCCCTGGGCTTGGACTTGGGTGAGCTGTCCCTCTGCACCCCGTTCCTCCGCGCTTCCTCCGAGATGCAGATACGACCGCCTCGGGCGCGGAAATCCGCCAACAGGGTCTGTTGTAATAATAATCATATAATATTATAATCAATAACAACAAAAGCGTTACTTATGATGACAACCATGAAAAAAATACCAGGCATGATGAATCATGATGACAACGATGATGATGACATAATTACTGGGCACGATGAATCATGATTACAACAATGATTACATAATTACCAGGTACGATGAGTCATGATGACAATGATGATGACAATGACTAAAATGATAACAATGACAATGATGATGATTAGACACACACACACCTGTCTCCATCCACCCCACCCACTCCCCTTAATACACACACACACACACACATACATACACACTCTCTCACACACTCCCAGCCATATCCATCCACCCCACCCACTTTCCTTAATACACACATTTACATACACACACTCCCCCTCCCCCCATACACATAACTCACCAGAACAGTATTATCATTAGCCGGGGAGATCATGTCACTCAACACAAAAGGATGTGCCTCCGTAATCCTGATATGCGATTTTCCAGGGTACCGACCCCCAAACTCCATATCGATGTACTTCCCCTTGCTGAGCCGACTTTCCTTCGCAGTCCTCTCCCCTGTGAACAGGCCCGACCAGTAAATATTGTCCGGCAGGTAGCTCCGAGCGAAACACTTGGCCCCTGACTCCGACTCCAAGAAAGGAATGGCGTACTTGATGTAAGGCGACGCCGAGAGGATGGTTCCTTGCAGAGACTGTCGGAATTGATGCGACGTCGTCTGCTTCTCTTCCTGAAACTGGATACTGTGCGAGCGCCGGAAAATGGAATCGTCCTGGTTCTTCTGGTAACCTAGCAACGGGTCGCTGCAGTCTGTCAGCTCCGTGACAGCCGACAGCTGCCGCTTTAAACCCTCACCCCCTCCAGAGTTCAAAGTGGACTGATCTGCAGACAATAGGGTGTTCTCTCCCTCCTCCTTCTTTTTCTTCTCCTCCTCCTCCTTCTCCTCCATTTCGCTCTTTTCCATAGCTTCCGTCAGAGACATATAATGCGAAGCAACATCCGCAACTTTTTCATCATTTTCGTCGCTTTCTAAGACGATGCCATCGCTCGCCCCACTGTTACAAAGTGTGTTCAACCCAGCCTGGTGGTGGTCTTGGAAATCGGTGATGTCGGTCGGCTCGTCACCACCGATGAAGATGATTGGGGGGTTGGCTTCCGTGGAGCTGTCGAAGGCGGAGTCTAAGTTGTCAGCCAGTTCCTCTGAGCCGGGCGGGGGTAGGGCGAACTCATCCATGGCAAAACACAGCTCCAGCAAAGAGTTGTAGGCCACGTACGCCATGAACTTCAGGATCAGCTTCACCTGAAAATGTGGGACAAACTGGCGAGTTACAGAAAAGAAAGAAGAGGGGAAGCAAGAGGAGAAGAATTAGGGCCTAGCAGGTGGTGTCCTGAACAGGCTCTACTGAACTCTCTACTGTCTCTCTCTTTGACTCTGCCTTTTTCCTTACTTTGTGTCATCTACTATCTTTCTTTTTAAAAAAATTTTTTTTTTAAATCTACTATTTTTCAGACTTTTTTTCCCCCATTCTCCTGCCTTTTTTCCAAACAAATCTTCCAGTTTTCTCTTTTGAGCTCCTCCAAAATTGGAATGTGTTGGATGAATGCAGCAAGGAGACCAGTGAAAAATGAAAAACGGACACATACGTACCTATTGTGGCCCTATGGCCTGGGAACGCAGAAGAAGAAGAAGAAGAAGAAGAAGACACTAACAAAGCGAGAAGAAGATGCATGAAAAGAAAGACAAAAAGCAACAAAGAAAAAAAATGAAAAACAGAGAAGAAGAAACAGAAGAGAAAGAAAACAACAAGAAACACAACGGGAAAAAAGAAGAAGAAAAAAACATGGGTGCACCTACATAAAATGAAAAAACCTGAAAGGCCGGGGTCCAGGGGTAATAATATCCCCCTGCAGCTGAAGCAAAAATTGATTTATGACGGTATTTTAGTTGGCTTTTCCCACAATTTATACAAATGCTTATTTTAAAGTGCTTGAAAAATACAGTAGACATACAAAGATCGTGTTTGACAAATTAAAAAAAAGAGGAAATTCCTTTTTTGGTAAAATTCAAAAACAGGAAATCCTTGTATACCAGGAAAGGTTGCACCCATGAAGAATTAAGAGTTAGAACAAAGATATTCTAAAAGGGTAAGATGGACTACTTAAGAGCTCGGCGAACCGGGCTGATAGAGTTATCGTTAGTGGCGACAGTGCACTATTCACAGTGGAGGCTATCCAAAAACTCAGACTGGAACTTGAACGGAGAATTCAACCGGCCTATCGACGTGTAAAATGTGTCCTATTTAAAAGGGACATAACCACCGTTTCTGTCCTCACTACTCATATAGGGAAAAGAGACCGGATGCTTATCTTCCCCTATACAGTCTTTGGTTAGAAGAAGAGCATGAAGAGGAGGAAGGTAGAAGAGAAGAAGGAAGAGAAAGGTGAGGAACTGGAAAAGGAAAATGAGGGGTCGGGCAAGGAGAGGGAGAAAAAGGAGTAAGAGGAGATGATGAACACAAGAAGAAGAGCTAAAGGAAGAGTAAGAAAGTAGGAGGAAGATAATGATTGATAAAGACAAAGAAGAAGAAGAAAAAGGAGGAGTACCCATATTAGAGTTACATCTGGATTGTTAAAAAATCGGGACTTTCCTGGTGTTGCGCTGCCTCCAGGCTCGTTCCCATCATCTTTATATCTACTAATGTCCCATATGTGTCTGTTCAAGACCGGAGGACGTTAAGCAGAATTTAATTCAAGAAAAAGAAGGAAAGGAACAGAAAGGGAGAAGGAGGAAGAGGAGAAGGAAGGAAGAAAAATGGAAAGAAGAAGAAGAGCTTAACAGGTGAGACATTTAACTACAATTAACCAGTCATCAGATTGTTTGATGATGAAATTCTGCTTAATGTCCTCCGGTCTGGAACAGACACATATGGGACATTAGTAGATACAAAGATGGTGGGAACGATTCTGGAGGCAATGCCCAGAGGCAGTGCAACACCAGAAAAGTCCCGAATTTTTAAGAATACAGATGTGTATGAAAACATCTAACCTATAAAATGGGCATCAGATTGTTTATAAATTGACAAATAAAAATACAGATCGATCGGTCTTTGGACGATTTAAAGTACACAATTACATGCACAGAGTGACAGACCTGCACAACACAAATACATCCTCTCTCTCTCTGTGTCTGTGAGCCACTCACTCTCTTCAGTTCGCTGAGTGATGCCCCAAACAGATTGATGGTACAGCCCAGGTGGGTGGCACAGCCCGTAAACACCACCACCGTCTTCCTCTCCTCTGGAAAATCAACTTCAGTAAGAAACTGAGGAATTTTTATTAATTCTACTATCTATTTTATCTATATACTTACCATTCCACTACAAAGTGCATATTTGTACAAGATTAGCTTGGAAGACAGAAATAAAACCAAGAGTGTCTTACTACCACAACTCCCAATCCAGGTAACTTCCGGTTAAGCAGACTACTCACTTTCTTGAAAGCAAGCATCTAATAAAAAGGGAAGGTACACGTTCAAAAACCATTAGGAGGGAGGTGGGTGGGTCAATTAAATGTAGTGGAATGGTAAGTATATAGATAAAATAGATAGTAGAATTAATAAAAATTCCTCAATCTATTCTATCATCCTTACCATTCCACTACAAAGTGCATGATTACCAACAAGGAGGTGGGTAATGGTTAAGCACTACTCAGAGAACCATGGAACAAACCATGACAGAGATACCACATAAACACACACATACCATCTAAAATAAGAAGGTAAAACAGCAAATCATGTTTACATATCCCCCAAAAGACATAAGTCTATAAAAACAAACAGACAATAAGTCAAACCTCAAAAGGACACCGTCTTGGAGGACAACACAGCACATCGAATGCCAAACGTGTTGTCCTGCCGGAGAGTAGAAAACTCGCGCAGGCAGAAAGAGGTAAATGTAGTCTCCGACTTCCAGAAGGCGGAGGACATAATGGAAGGGACTGGAACACCCCTGACCAAGACTAGTGAGGTGCTAATAGCCCTAACTTCGTGAGCCCGTATACCTGGGGGCGCAGAACGATCGGCGTGGGAGTAGGCTAGTCGAATCAACTCGACTAACCAGCGAGCCAAAGTGGCCTTACGGATATCATTTGAATAGTTGGAATTCAAAGAAATGAAAAGGCGGCGTTTCTGGCTACGGAACGAGACTGAACGAAGGAGATATGCCCGCAAACAGCGAACCGGACACAGACATTTTCCTCATCGTCCGGAGCGAGGATGTTAGAGAGACTTTCGATAACAACCAACGGAGAAGCTTGCTGAGCCGATTGATTTTTCGCACGGAATTCCGGTAGAAAAGCCAGGGAGATCGAGGAACCATCCTCCGCGAATTCATAATCATTAACTAAACCGCTAAGAGCGTGGATACCACTCACACGTCTCGATAACAGAAAGAAGCTTAAAAGATAACGAAGAAAGCGGTTCACATTCTGACCTGAGAAAGTGAAGCACAAGAAAAAACGTCCCATAGCGGAAGTCTGATGGTTGGGCGAATCGACTTATTACGCAAACCATCCAAAAAATGGGAAACCAAGACAGAAGAAGCAAAGGAAGGTTGACGACCAGTAGCAATCGAAATAGTGCTAACTGCCGACTTATAACCTGACAAGTTTGGTCCAAGAGGCCCTTCTCATTATGCAAATGAGACGAAAAGAAAACAAACTGAGCACCAGTCGGGTGCAAAGGAGAAAAAGACTCATTGAACAGAAATTGAACCAAGAGGTCCAACGCAAGGAATACAAGGTATTCATGCTTTGACGACGGGATTGAAGAATCACTTCAATGGTTTCACCTTTCAGACCCTGTGACCGCAATCCTGACCGCAAAGTAGCCAAGCGGTCAGGTGAAGGACGGCAGGATTTCGATGTGGAACGCCTGTCCGCGGTTGAACAAGTGACTTGGTGACAACTGGAGGGGAACACCCGGAACGTGGGTGAGAGCTAACAGCTCGGGGAACAACGGACAGTTTCCCATCCTGACGCTATGAGGATCAGAGCAGGACGCTCCCGAGCACACCTTTCCAACACCTTTGGAAGAAGAGCTGTGGATGGGTAGGCGTAGGCCCACAGACCCGTCCACTGGAGACTGAAGGCATTTCTTGCCCATGCCAAGGGATCTGCCAACGGGGAGACGAAAAGCGGAAGACGCCGGCTGAAGCGAGTTGCAAACAAGTCGATGTGTGGGTTTCCCCACATTGACCAAATGGGTTGAAGGACCTGATGGACGAGAGTCCACTCCGTTGCAATCACCTGGTTGGAACGGCCCAGCTGGTCGGCGAGAACATTCAACTTCCCGGGAAAGAACTCCACGGTTAGAAGAATGGAATTCTGTGCAGTCCAAAGCAGGATCTCCTCTGCCTTCCTGGAGAGTGAAGACGATTTCGTGCCCCCCTGACGCCGAAGGTACGAGAGGCAAGTGGAGTTGTCGCCACAAACTGTGACCCACTTGCCTCGTAGCAGGGGAAGTAGCGCTTTGAGCGCGAGCGAAACCGCCTCCATCTCCAGAAAATTGATGTGGAGAGACGAATCTGCTTGGACCACAACCCCGAAACCTCTCACCGGTCCAGATGAGCCCCCCAACCTTCCTTTGATGCATCCGTGAAAAGGAATTCTTGATGGTGGAGAGGCCGACTGGGAACAGAGGACCCCAGCCAAACCAGATCCAACCACTGGAGAACTGAGCCGCGAAACCACGAGCCCAAAACAATCTGAGATTCCAGAGGAAGATGAGAAACCCTGAGTTCCGCACACTTTCGTTGTAACGGACGCCTGTGCAGACGTCCCAGAGGCAAGAGGTCTGCCAAAGACTCCATGATGCCCAGCAACTTGAGAAGTTGACGAACCGTTGCTGAACCTGCCAACAGAACACTTTCCCGAAAGGACTGAATGGACTGGATCTGATCCGGAGACGGACAGACCATGAACGTCTGGGTATTGAAGACCATCCCCAGAAATTTGAATTCCTGGGCCGGAGTCTAATCCGACTTTTTGACGTTCATGTTGAAAACCAACCTGGACGGACAGGTCCTGGAGCTCCGAAGTGTGTTCCTGGCACCGGTCCCTGGACTGAGCCGAGGTGAGCCAGCCGTCCAGGTACACCTTGAGCCGGATCCCTCTGGACCCGGCCACGCCGACGAACTCCCTGACCACCATGGTGAAAATCCAAGGGGCCAGAGAGAGCCCGGAGGGAAGGGCTACGAACTGATAAGTCGTGTTCCCCCATACGAACCTCAAGAGATGCCTTCGATCTGGGTGGATCGAAATATGGAAAAAGGCATCCTTGAGGTCTATGGAAGTCGCCCAATCCCCCGGCTGGATGAAGTTGTGAACCGAAGCAGCCGTCTCCATTCTGAACGCCATGGGGCGCAGAAAAGCATTGAGAGGAGACAAGTCCAGCACTGGACGGAACTCACAGTTCTTCTTTGGTACAGTGAACATGCGCGAGTAGAAACCCGGGCCTGGGTTGGGTACTGGAATCACAGCACCCTTGTCCAGAAGGGACTTGACCTCTGCATCCAAGATCTGAAAGCGAAGAGGATCTGCAGGTGGAGAAAAGACAATCGGCACCCACGAGACAGAAGGGTACCGAAAGCATCATCCTGGGGCAGAACCTGAGTGGACTCCACCGAGACAACATCCTGGAAAAGCAGCCAGGAGATGACAAACTCCGCATGGAGTCACCTAGAGCAGCCAAGGCCGATACAAAAACGGACTATGAGTGGCCGGACCGGGCCACCACACGCTGCTACGCCCTTTCGAACCGGAAAAAAATCGAAGTGGCGAGTCTGAGTCAAAAACAAAATGGCCCACATTTGGACAAGACTTGTTCAGAATGGGCAAGCAAAGGATCGATGACGGGAAGAGACAGCTAGTACTAAATGATTAAGATGAGAATCCGCAAAACAGCAGATTCAACCTCTGAACTAGCAAACTGAGAAGCCACGGTACGAATGTGCGACTGCACTTCGTAACCAACTCTACATGCTAAGACCGTTGGAAGGTAAAAATAAAAAACTACCTCTGACGTAGGGACAGACCGAAACAGCAACATAGTTGCTATCGCATGACGTCAAATCTAACCAGATGACGCGGAAATGTCCCCACCGAAAAGGAAAACATGTAGACAAAAGGCGAAACAGTGTGCAAACGTGACGTAGACCTAACCCATTTCAACGCCACCCAGTCAAACAACTGAGCTGACGGCTGGGCATGGAAGATCATGTTAGCCGGACAGTATAGTTCGATCGGGACGGAACCAGACCAAAAAGGATTACTGGAACGGGTGAACGAGACAACTGGTTGAACAACTCATGGTTGTAATCAGAAGAAACCATGCCTGCCAGAACAGACATCATTCGAAAGAACGGCGAAGCCGGGGCCGTTGCCCCCGCAAAAATTCGTTCAGAAGGAAGACAACAAGGGTACGGCTGAACAACTCTCGGTTGCAACCGTGAAAGAAGGAGCGCAGTAAGGCTGCAAGGCCGCCAGATACCCTTGAATGACAGAAACAGAAGGATCTGAAAAAACCTCTTCCATAGAATCCACCGTGTGACCCGAAGTCGTAACTGACGCCGCTGGTTGAGCTGACTGACCGAAGGAAGAACAACCGACAAAAGGTCCATAACCTCCTGGTGAGAGTAGGTCCGCTGAAGAACCATACCAGCGGTAACGGGCGTGACCAGCGGTAACGGGCGTGACGGGGCTGAGGCAAACGTCCCATGGACTGACTGCCCGCCGTCGTACGGCCCTGGGCCTGGGGACTACCCACGGGAGAGGCCGTAGCCGCCGTGACCGTGGTGGACCCGCGAGACCATGTCGCCGTGGCCGGTCCGCTCCGGAGAACCCCGGGTGCGGATGCCGGCCCGGTGCCTAAGGCACCGAGGCTGCCGTCGCCAGGGACCACCCACGGGAGAGGCCGTAGCCGCCGTGCCCGTGGTGGACCCGCGAGACCATGTCGCCGTGGCCGGTCCGCTCCGGAGAACCCCGGGTGCGGATGCCGGCCCGGTGCCTAAGGCACCGAGGCTGCCGTCGCCAGGGACCACCCACGGGAGAGGCCGTAGCCGACGTGCCCGTGGTGGACCCGCGAGACCATGTCGCCGTGGCCGGTCCGCTCCGGAGAACCCCGGGTGCGGATGCCGGCCCGGTGCCCAAGGCACCGAGGCTGCCGTCGCCAGGGACCACCCACGGGAGAGGCCGTAGCCGCCGTGCCCGTGGTGGACCCGCGAGACCATGTCGCCGTGGCCGGTCCGCTCGGAGAACTCCGGGTGCGGATGCCGGCCCGGTGCCTAAGGCACCGAGGCTGCCGTCGCCAGGGAAGCTACCCCCATTAGCGGCATCGTCCGTTTTTCGGACGGCATCACCAGGCGTAATGGTGGCATCGGTGGGTACCGCCCGGTTGTCTATAGCTCTGTAAGACAAGTCGGACAGCACCACCGGTTTCTTCGCAGCTTCTTCTTCCAGAACCGGAAGTGCCCGTGCGGTATCATGAACGCCAGGAACCAATGGGGTACGGGAGCTAGCTTGGCTAGAAGAGCCGTACTGACCTTGTTCGGGAAAAACCCGGATGCCGGTTGCAGCTCCATCCGTGAGAGATCTTCAACGGACAACGAATCCTGGAGTGGAAGACCAACCGTTGAAAAGGCCGGGTCAACGTCCAAAACACCCAACAACATGAGAATCATCCACCGAAATGTGCTGGACCAAACCAGCCGAATCCACTTGGGAGAAGGAGAACGGCATGGCCGAAGACTATTCGCCCGTAGAACGCAAATGAGCCAGCAATTCCGACACCACTTGCTTTGTATCTTGAACCGAACGCGAAGAATGAGACTTACTCGAACTTCTTGACCGAGATTTGACTTGGACAAAGACTTTTCTGAAGGACTAGATTTTAGAAAACGGTCTTTGTCATCCCTGGGAGGAGAAGGCTGAGGTTCCTTAGTTGAACTACTTGAAGGTTTGCTAACTAACGCCGAAGAATCTACAACCTTCTTTAGAAGGAGTAGATTCCATAACGCGAAACCCGAAGCCAGAAGCCACGCCCACCTTTTGACCAACAGGCCCGAAATCTTCACAAAGATTACAACCAAAAAGGGGGGAGGGCCGAACGAACTTACCCAAGTAGCAAAGCAACACAAGGAAAACCAAAGGAAAACAAAAGACACTCATTAAGCTGAAAGCAGGAGACAAAATTCCTGGAGAAACAGAAAAACAAACCTGCCTTCCATGCTAGCTTGAAAGAAAGTGAGTAGTCTGCTTAACCGGAAGTTACCTGGATTGGGAGTTGTGGTAGTAAGACACTCTTGGTTTTATTTCTGTCTTCCAAGCTAATCTTGTACAAATATGCACTTTGTAGTGGAATGGTAAGGATGATAGAATAGATTGGTCAATCACCGTTTTGTCAATACTAGACGAGGGTCAAGCAAGCAAACAAACTTGATTAAATGTTAGTCAACAGGTTAGTCTTCAAATTCTAATTCAAATGTCTTTATTGTCTTCAAATGAAGAAAAAAAATGTTCAGCGTGCACTTAAATCTAAAACTGACGAGACATTATAATAAACTAAGACATAAAATACAAGCATAAAAGCACATGTTCTTCTCTTTTTTTCATATAATAACTAATTCTTATCAACATCCCAAAGGCATTCGTTTTTAATTACATTCCTTTAGTTTTAAATACATAGATAATTATTCTCGGCTAAGATGCAGATCACCCCCCACCCCCACCCCCCCAGTGTCGTCAGTAGGGGGCTTAGTAGGTGGTGTCCTGAAAAGGCTCTACCAAACTCCACCGAAGTGACTCAGCAGCAGTGCAGTGTCTCCTCGGTTGGTTGCCTCCTGACGGCCTAACATAGATTCACTCCCCTTGGACTGCTGGTCTCGGATTCTGTGACCTGAACGTGCAGAGGTGTGGCTGCGATTATTGGGATTCGGAATGAGCGGTGTGCGAGCAACGCCACTGTACGGCCCAGAAGATGGGACAGCAAAAAAAAAGAAAAAAGAAACAAAAAGCACTGGTGGTGACAGTGTGTTACTTACTGTTTGGGAGGTGGTAAGTCTGGCAGTGGAAGTCGTGACAAAATCCCAAGTTGGGTTTGCTGACCAATCCATCGATGGACGACACAATGTCTGCCTGGGTGAATCGGGCCAGCCGCTCCATTACTGTCTGTTCACACCAAACAAACACAACAATGTTGTAAATCATTAACTGCTTACACCAAACAAACACAACAATGTTGTAAATCATTAACTGCTTACACCAAACGAACACAACAATGTTGTAAATCATTAACTGCTTACACCAAACAAACACAACAGTGCCGTTCATCATTGTCTGCTTACACCAAACAAACACAACAATGTTGTAAATCATTAACTGCTTACACCAAACGAACACAACAGTGCCGTTCATCATTAACTGCTTACACCAAATGAACACAACAGTGCCGTTCATCATTAACTGCTTACACCAAATGAACACAACAGTGTCATTCATCATTAACTGCTTACACATATGAATACAACAGTGCCGTTCATCACTGTCTGCTTACACCAAACAAAGACAATAATGCTGTTCATTATTAACTGCTTACACCAAATGAACACAACAGTGCCGTTCATCATTGTCTGCTTACACCAAACAAACACAACAATGCTGTTCATCATTAACTGCTTACACCAAATGAACACAACAATGCCGTTCATCATTAACTGCTTACACCAAACAAAGACAACAATGCTGTTCATTATTAACTGCTTACACCAAACGAATACAACAATGCCATTCATCATTGTCTGCTTACACCAAACAAACACAACAATGCTGTTCATTATTAACTGCTTACACCAAATGAACACAATGCCGTTCATCACTGTCTGCTTACACCAAACAAACACAACAATGCTGTTCATCATTGTCTGCTTACACCAAACAAACACAACAATGCTGTTCATCATTAACTGCTTACACCAAATGAACACAACAGTGCCGTTCATCATTGTCTGCTTACACCAAACAAACACAACAATGCCATTTATCATTGTCTGTTTACACCAATCAAACACAACACCCAACACCTAAGAGTCGGTATTTCCTACAGATGACAGCAAAAAGAAGAGCAAATTGCATTAAAAATTAAAAATCTAGTCAACAAAACTTAAACTATGTGTCACAATCAACAAAGCACAAATTGTTGGTCACTGTAAACTAAGTTAAAAATTACATTTTCTGCCAGACCTGTTTGACATTGAAGACTAGGGTGATGCCAGCCTCCAGCAGAAACTCATGTGCCAGTCATGACACTTCTCTACCATGTTGTAATGATCAACATTCTAACTTATTGTGACGATCATTACGATGGTCAGTACTATCAGCTGACCTGTTTGACATTGAAGACCAGGGTGATGCCAGCCTCCAGCAGAAACTCCTGTGCCAGTCGTGACACAGACTTCTCTACCACGTTGTAATGATCAACATTCTAACTTACTGCTACGGTCGTTAATATGGTCAGTACTATCTGTTGACCTGTTTGACATTGAAGGCTAAGGTGATGCCAGCCTCCAACAGAAACTCTTCTGCCAGTCATGACAAGGACTTACCACCACGTTGTAATGATCAACATTCTAACTTACTGCTACGGTCGTTAATATGGTCAGTACTATCAGTTGACCTGTTTGACATTGAAGACCAGGGTGATGCCAGCGTCCAGTAGAAACTCCTGTGCCAGTCGTGACACAGACTTCTCCACCACCACTATGTTGGGGTGAAAGGCCGCGATCTTGGCCACACTGTTCTTCAAAAACTCCCTCTCCTGCACAACAAACACCATTCTCTCTGTTAGCGCAGGGATTCAATCATTTACAGACATTCATACCTGGTTACCCTTCACACAAGATATGAGTAGCTTCGATAGCTGAACTGTGTAGTCTTGGTGCGAAAAGTGTAGTCATACTCATTTAAACCACCAAGCACAGTTCACTGAAAAGTGTAGCAGTCAAAAATTGAAGAGCAGAATTATCCATTTTGGAGTGTAGTGAAGGTCCGAATTGTGTAGACTGCTACTCAAAATGCGTAGGGTAACCATGTCTGATATATACAGCTGCTCTCAGAGTATTTATTGTCGCCTTCAGAACAAGCAGATAATTTGATGCTACTCCATTAATTAATGTACTTAAACCCAGTTTGATCAGAAACATTAAGAAGATTATGTTAGTGAAAATATGCAGATATTGTCCAGAAATGGTTAAGTTTCCAAAGCAGAAGATTTGGCAAACATAATTTAACTCTGTTAGAGCCAAGTATTTTCTGTTGTTTGTAACTTTCTCTGCCAAGTTATTTCTTAAGAGAACTAAAAGCAATCACCTACTTTACTAAGGGAAATGCACTAAGATAATCCCTACCAAAAAAAAAAGACAACCACATGGAAGATGTTTACTGGCACCCAATTACTGGCAATGACGTATAACACATACAACGTCATGACGCACATCTGCACACAAGGCAGTAGGAGAGTTAAAGTTACATGAACATCGTTATATTTAGGCTTACGTAAAGATCTGAACATCGAACTGCACAAAGCTGTGACTGATTTTTATAAGCACGACAAAGTTTAGAATGTACACTACACAGAAACAAAGATCAGTTGAGCACACCCTCCCTACTAGAGAGGAAAAGCAGAGAGCTTCTTTTGCATATTTTGAAGAACTGAGCCATTGCAGCTGGGCTGCCAGCTATTAATACCCCAAGTGTTTTTATTGTTTCATATCTCACTCTTCTGGCACCATGGGCGAATACATTCACCCAGTACATCACACTTCACTCCCACCAAATGCAAAGACATTCACTGCCAAGTGCCCTACATTGTGTTTGTCTACCTTCAGAGCTTATGTCAGTGATTTTTCCGTTAAAGCAATGCATGCGCACTCGAAAAAAATAGTTACTCCCCTCTTGTCGGTTGAGTGCAACGGACAACCAAGAACATAAAAAATGCATGGTGCTAGAAGAGTTCAAACAAACACAATCCTTATGTATATTCAGTTCTACCCTACCCACCTGCAGTATCTGTGGCTCCAGTGAAGAGAACTTGTTCTCCACTCTCTGGTACTCAATGGCCCCTCTCAGTAATAGGATGTGGGGGTTAGCTATCTGCTGCCGCATCTTCTTGTGGGCGATGTTCTTGGTGAACACAAGGCCGTGGATCAGAGCAGTGTCTTGTTTCTGACCCACTGCAATCTGCAACACATCATCGTCATCATTGTCATCATCACCATCATATCATCGTCATCATTGATGGCCCCTATCTACAGCAGAATGTGTGTGTGTGTGTGTGTGTGTGTGTGTGTGCGTGTGTGTGCGTGTGCGTGTGTGCGTGTGTGCGTGTGCGTGACTTGCGGCCATCTTCTTGTGGGCAATGTTTTGGGCTAACATCAGGCCGTCTCACTTCTGATTAACTGTAATATAAAACATAACAGTATGTGTAATCATTCCTTTGCCTCCAATACACAGGGCTTGTTAAATAACACAAAATTTGTTTTCTCTACTTCACATATCAAGCATTTTGTTTTTAAACGCACACTCGAACGACTCCGAAAGCGAATGCCACACACATCACTGACACAGCACACAGACCTTTTTGATGTGGATGTATTTGCGGACGTCCAGGTCATCCCCCTCCCCCCGGACGTCGGGCCGCACGAAATGCGTGACCTGCCGCACGCAGTTCAGCACGACGGACTCCCACGATGCCGACAGACCCTGCTGACTCAGCAGCTGTCGCGTCATCACCTGCAGGTGTTCTGTGTGTGCCTGCCTGCCATCACAGTGTATTTTAAGGGTTATATGTCAGGAGGTACTATTGTTCTTCTCAGGGAAAAGCCAGAAGGTAATATCACCTGCAGGTGTTCTGTGTGTGCCTGCCTGCCATCACAGTGTATTTTAAGGGTTATATGTCAGGAGGTACTATTGTTCTTCTCAGGGAAAAGCCAGAAGGTAATATCACCTGCAGGTGTTCTGAGTGCACCTGCCTGCCATCACAGTACACCTCAAGGGTTATATGTCAGGAGGTACTATTGTTCTTCTCAGGGAAAAGCCAGAAGGTAATATCACCTGCAGGTGTTCTGTGTGCGTCTGTCTGCCATCACAGTGTATTTTAAGGGTTATATGCCAGGAGGTACTATCGTTCTTCTCAGGGAAAAGCCAGAAGGTAATATCACCTGCAGGTGTTCTGAGTGCACCTGCCTGCCATCACAGTACACCTCAAGGGTTATATGTCAGGAGGTACTATTGTTCTTCTCAGGGAAAAGCCAGAAGGTAATATCACCTGCAGGTGTTCTGTGTGCGCCTGCCTGCCATCACAGTGTATTTTAAGGGTTATATGTCAGGAGGTACTATCGTTCTTCTCAGGGAAAAGGTAGAAGGCAATATCACCTGCAGGTATTCTGTGTGCGCCTGCCTGCCATCACAGCGCATTTCAAGGGTTATGTGCCAGGAGGTACTATCGTTCTTCTCAGGGAAAAGGCAGAAAGTAATATCACCTGCAGGTGTTCTGTGTGCGCCTGCCTGCCATCACACTACACCTCAAGGGTTATGTGCTAGGAGGTACTATCACAAATGGAATAAAACGAGGGCTGATAGTAGCTTCTTGCTTTCCCATAAGAATGACAGTACCACATGACATCTAACCCTCAGTTGTTGTTTTTCTGTCAGTAACAACCCATTTAATTTCTATGGGGGGAAAAAACATGTTTACAGAAGTGCCTAGAGAGAGGACAGTGGATCAAGTCATAACAACAAAAGAAGTTCTGTTAACCAGAGAAAAAAAGAAAAAAAGAAAATATAACAAAAAAAACTTAGCAATTCCAATGTGCCCCCCCCCCCCCCCCCCCCCCCCCCCTCGCAACAACAACAAAAAAGACAATAAAAATTGGCAATTAAAAAAAGATGTCTGTCAAAAGAAAAAGAATTAAATAAACAGTACTTTAGTTATGCAAGTCACAACAATCACATGCACACACGCACGCAGGCACAAACACACACACACACTAACTTGAGTCTCTCGTAGGCCAGTTTTTCTCCGTTTTCTTCTCTCAGTTCCTCCACTGTTCTCCAGCCTTGGGGACATGTGATAATGTCTGATGACGGAACTGGCGGTCGCGTGAGGAACAAAGTGCCTGCATTGACGCAATTTACTCAGTGACAAATACCATATTTTTCTTACTATAAGACCAGGGCTCTCAGGGACCCCCATTTGGGAGTCTATGAAGTACTAACATTCTAAAGGACCCTCTAAAAGAATGTGCAGGGGGTCCCAAGGATGCACTAGAAAAATTATTTTCAGCAATTGCAATGCCACTGGGACCCTCTATCCCGCCTCTAGGTCCATCTGTACTCTAAGTGAAGGAGTCCCTGGGACCCATTGTTTTGCGGGACGACTGGCAGCCCTGAAAACGTACCTTATAATAAGCCGCACACCCCAAATTCGACACAATTTTTTTATTATATTTTCTTACAATATTGTTAGTCATATTATAAGGCACAGGGTTCTCAGTCTAGGAAAAAAAAAGTATCGCCTTATGTTCCGAAAAATATGGTATTATCTTTGTTGTGCTTTGACATTGTTGCTTAGCTTCAATTACCTCTGCTATAATAAAGTCCACACAGGTTTGTCCTTGAGGCTTGTCTGTTTGTCTCCATGTCTATCTTCAGTCTGTCTGTCTTCAGTCTGTCTGTGTGTCTGTCTAATTTCTGTATGAATTCTGCCCATCTCATCATATCTGCTGTTTGCCTGTCTGATTATCTGTTCTGTCTGAATTCCATCAATTCTGTTGTCTGTCTGTCTTTCGCATGTGTGCGCGCGAGCGTGTGTGTGTATGTGTGCGTATGTGCATGCCTGCGTGTATGTGTGTGTGTGGGGGGGGGGATGTATGTGTATGCCTATTTACATGTGTGTGAGCGATTATGTCTTTTGTTGTTGAATTTCTTTCTTTTAATTTGTGTTGTTGTTAAACGCATAGAGCTCCATATTTGGTGGAGGAGTGTGCTATATAAATGATTCACCATTATTATTATTATTATGATTATTATGTCTTTTTATCTGTTGTGTCTGTCTGTCGGAATTCTTCCTATCTGATGTCTGTCCATCTGTTTATCTGTTGTCAATATCACTCAAGAACTTGTCAACTGATTTTGATCAATTTCATAGTAATTGAAGGGTTTAAATATCATCTCTCACCCCCACCCCCCACCCCCACCCCAAAAGGGGGGAAAATCAACACATTTTAAAATTTAGGATTGTCGTTTAGACAGGGAAATGTTGTCAAAGGCATTTATTTGTTATTTTCTTTATCATTTTTCATATTGGCTGTGGATCTGGGTCTGAATCTGGATTCATACATCGCAGACACCACTTCTGACAACAGTTGCAACACGAAAGTTAAGAACAGATTTGGATGAATATTTGACAAGTTAATATATTATCATGTTATAAATTATCCAAGTCAGTGCCACAGACAAAGAGGATGAGGATGACAAGGATGATGATGATGACGACAACGATGATAATGAAGACGATGATGATAATAATGATAACCACGATGACAATGACAATGATGATGACATAGATAATAATTGTCACTATCATTATCTGACCTTTCAAAAAGTCATCAGACAGCCCCACAGCTGATGAGTCCTGCCTGGGTAGAGGTTCCTCAGCCAGGTCTCGTGACATGAAGGACACTGAAAGTGAAACACACCACAATGGGTGAAACTCAGACCTAGCCGACAGAGGAAATGACTGGCTAGCCATTAAGAAAGGAATTGACAAGGAAGGAAGCCTTGTCCCGTGACATGAAGGACACTGAAAGTGAAACACACCACAATGGGTGAAACTCAGACCTAGCCTAGCCGGTAGAGAAAATGACTGACTAGTCATTAAGAAAGGAATTGACAAGGAGGGAAGCCTGTGAGTATATTTCCAGTAACTTGCAGACAGCCAGAACAATGGACACACACACACACACACACACCAGCCTTTGTTCTAGTACAACAATTAGAAAAAAGGCCCACATACACAGAGATATGCCACTGTTATTGTTTCCTTCTCAATCAGTCAACTCAATGATTAAAAAATATAACAGAATATTTTTATATCTTTATGTATTATATATTATTCATGCACAATTATGTATCAGGTATTATTACTAATACATCAGAAACTCATCTTGCTAAATGTTATCATGAGTCAGTCCAGTTGTCCTTGTGGGCTGGAACACATTTGTTTTGCAAACACGGAGACTATACACATTCCTTTATACAAGTTGCAAGGTTTACAACATTTTTACAAAAGTGGGAGCACAAAAGTAAAGACAAAAATCTAACCTGTGAAGTACATGATGGGAAGTGGTAGCTTTTAAACATTGGTTCTTTCTTAAACACTGGCAAAGAGCTTCAAGTGTTTTAGCTCTTTTGATTCATTTGCTACTCTTTACACGGCCACTATCTTTCTCTTCACAATAACAACACCAGCATTCTCTTTACAAAGGAGCTAACCTATACGTAAACATGATTCAATGGTACATGTTGTTGATTAAATTTCAGAGAAATGAACTTGTATCAGTAATTAAGCTTTAAAAAAAAAGTTAATTAACTCATTCACATCGCAACGATTTTGAATTATTAAAAAAACTCACAAATCACTCCAGTCATGCACACAAACAAAACAGACATAAACAAAAGGAGAAATGAAAGAAGATTACAGGTTTTTAGTTCAAGTTTAGACACAGGGAAGTGGTAGATCAGACTTTTTTATATATAGACTTTATACCAAAACAGTTTTATCAAAGCAAATTATATATATAAGAGGAAAGTTTAATGGTGTGTTTGTTTTTTCTTCTTCAATTTTTGATCGTTTATAGACTTTATATAGAAAAACTCTCTACATCCATTGGTTTCCCCACAATGAACCACTACAAAAGCAAAGTCAAAGTCAAAATTGTGATCTAAGTGAGTGAAGCGAGTTTAGAAGTGACCAAGGTATTGTGCGCACACAGATTTACTTCCCTTGAAGCAAATGCATAAAATGGACAGCTATCTATTAATTCTGGACATATATGGCCGGAATGACTTGAATGAGTTAACTTTGCATCAGTAGCTAAGCTGTTTGTTAACAAAAGGAAAGAGCACAGTTCAGCAGATAACTTATCAAGCCTAACCCATTAACCCAATAAACACAGCTGGGATTAATAAAACAAAGAATAGAATTTCTAGATAACAAATCAATAGCACCATAAAAAAAAAGAAAGATGTAATAAAAAGAAAACGTGACAGCAATATCGTCAGGCAACTTGAAAATGTTGGAGATTGTGACTGTCGAACAAGTCATATATTTTTGTAACCAAATTAGGCCGAAGAAATCTAGTAAACCTGGCCATAGCTTAACAGCTTAGTCTTTCCTATTTTATAGCCTAGGAGCCATAGTGGCAGCAAAATTGTATGAAATTCAAAGGCTACATCTAAAGATCAACAGCTAAATGTTAAAATCCAACATGCGCACAAGTAGAACTGACATTCTGGAATAACATAGTAATGCAGTAATCTAAGCATTGCGAAGGAACTTTAGCAACTCTAAAGTTTGTGAAGTTATGTGATTGTGCTATTGCATGGATATAGCATTTATTCTTGGTATCAAACCAAGATATGCCGTATTTTTCTAACTATAAGGCGCACCCCCAAAATGCTACACAAAATTCAGATGTTGTTATTATATTTTCTTACTATTAGTCACGTTGTAAGGGGCAGGGGTCACAGTCTGGGGGAAAAGTATCGCCGTATAGTGCCAAAAATATGGTAATTGTTTCACGTTCACATTAGTGACACAATTAAAGATTACCTGCATATCAGATTGCTGTTGCAATCAAGTGCCAAGTTTGTCTTGGTCTGTTTTTCTTCCTGTTTGTTTCTTCTTGTTGTTTTTCTTCTTTTTCATTTTGCAGGTGTCATTTCTGCATAAGCTGTTATTCACCTTACGCATTTTCTCTCAAGTATTCACTTGGATGTCGTAGGGCATTTTTTGTTATTTTTGTTTCTCAGGAACTAATTAAGATATCTATTTGAAATTTGGCCCACTGATACAGAACATTACCCTGACCATACATGCCAAATGTGAAGACTGTGTGAAGGCACTATGAAAGTATGGAATCCACCCAAAAAACATTTACACGAAAAAGTACCCCCTCACCTGCTCTCAATTCAAGTACTGCATGTTGATGCTGATCATGTGTCCACTTTCCTATGACAACAATGAGTGCAATGGTGCTAAAATTAACATGACTGAGCTGTTAACTTGTGTTCTTTGTCTTGTCAAACAATAGTAAAAGATTCATAGAAAATTCATAGGATCTCGCTTTAGGCAAAGAACACAAGTTAACAGCTCAGTCATGTTAATTTTAGCAGCATTGCACTCATTGATGTCTATAAACAGTAATAAAATGTGTTGCCATATGGGCTACACATGCGCAAAATGCATGGAAGCAGGTTGGAGCTTAGTATATAAATAATGTCCTTGAAATGAAAAATCACTCAGATAACCTAGCAAAGTTTTGTTGCTCAGTCTCAAGCTCAGATACTCATTCTCACATTTGGGAAAATCCTGCCTGCTGCCTGCACCATACTCTTGACTTGCTGGAGGTGCTAAGGGCAGACATTTGATTTTTAAAAAAGGCTACCTACGATCTTTCAGATTAACCGCTAAATAGTAAAAACCCAAGCCGTGAGCAGTTAGTGTGTATTTATTAATGACTGCTTACTGACAATTTGGAAACTCCTGCACGCTGCCAAACTCAAGACTTGCTAAGCACAAACATGACATTGGGAATAACCAAAGGGCTGCACTTTAATTAATGACTGCTTACTGACAATTTGGAAACTCCTGCACGCTGCCAAACTCAAGACTTGCTAAGCACAAACATGACATTGGGAATAACCAAAGGGCTGCACTTTCATTAATGACTGCTTACTGACAATTTGGAAACTCCTGCATGCTGCCAAACTCAAGACTTGCTAAGCACAAACATGACATTGGGAATAACCAAAGGGCTGCACTTTAATTAATGACTGCTTACTGACAATTTGGAAACTCCTGCACGCTGCCAAACTCAAGACTTGCTAAGCACAAACATGACATTGGGAATAACCAAAGGGCTGCACTTTCATTAATGACTGCTTACTGACAATTTGGAAACTCCTGCATGCTGCCAAACTCAAGACTTGCTAAGCACAAACATGACATTGGGAATAACCAAAGGGCTGCACTTTCATTAATGACTGCTTACTGACAATTTGGTAACTCCTGCATGCTGCCAGACTCTTGACTCGCTAAGCACAAACATGACATTGGGAATAACTAAAGGGCTGCACTTTCATTAATGACTGCTTACTGACAATTTGGTAACTCCTGCATGCTGCCAGACTCTTGACTCGCTAAGCACAGACATGACATTGGGAATAACTAAAGGACTGCACATTCATTAATGACTGCTTACTGACAATTTGGTAACTCCTGCATGCTGCCAGACTCTTGACTCGCTAAGCACAGACATGACATTGGGAATAACTAAAGGACTGCACTTTCAGATGAACAGATAAATGTCAAAACTCAAGCAGAGACGGGATTTATTGGCGTGCATTCCTCAACAAATTACTGACATTTGGGGAACTCCTGCACGCTGCCAGACTCTGACTTGCTGGAGGCGCTGAGCACAGACACCCTGGTCTCCGACTCTGACGACAGACTCTTGGGGCCGTCAGATTCTGCTGGCGTTGATCGCTGCTCCTCTCCCATCGACACTGCAACAGACGCCATTGTTTTTTGTTTCCTTCATAAAGAAACTCATTTATTCTAACCATACTGACCAACACTCAAACAATAGCAGACTACTTCTGTTTGGAAACCAATACCCTAGCAACATAAAAACAAAAATAGCAAAGGACTAAGTATTTATGGGAATCTTACTTGATCTGATACCAACAAAGTCCTCTACGAACATTGAGAAGCGTATGCATTAATGTCTCTCTTGTTCCATCATCAGTATCCTCATTTGATTCACTATCTCTCAAACCACAGAGGCTCACTGGTACTCCTTTCCTCTCTCACCCAATTACTCCGTCTTTCTCTCATACTCTCTCTCTCTCCCTCTCTATTTCTCTCACATATTCTCTCTTCTTTCTTACCTGTACCATCATCAGTGTCCTCGTTGGATTCAATCTCTCTGAACCATAGGGGCTCACTGCTCTCTCTTTCCTCTGGCACAGAAGGCAGTGCCTGTAGGTCTGTCTGGGACTCCATCACATTCTGCCAACAACATTCAACAACCGCAGAGTACAATAGTCAGTGCACAGTTCATTTTCCATGACATCAATAAAACTGCCACGGATACATCACTTGTTTTCAAAAATAGAATTAAGCGAATGGAATTTTTTGTACCGAAAAGTGAAAATAGACAGAAGTAGGTTAAAGACAAATCTACCTTTGTCTATTTGAATTTCACTACCTTCTCACCTAGCCCAGACCTGTTTACCCCACATTTTCACTGTCAGTATTCCAAGCTCTGAAATCAGTAATTTCAGGCATCTGTCAGTAATTTTATCGCCTGAGAAATCCTTCCACCAGGATTTAACCTTACCGTGGGAACTTTTGTTCAGCAGGGGGGGCAAGCTACACGCACACAACATTACTACAATTTGCTGTCCAAACCAAACTTCTACGTCTCTCAAAATTTTTGTTGAGTTGGGGGGCGATATTCACAGAACAATGCTTACATGTGTTGTTTTTTCCCCATACTTGCAATCAAACCTATGAAAATGGCGGCCTGGGTTTGTAAAGAGGAAGCGGACCGACCAGAAGTAGCGATTCAAGGGACATCACTAGCTTTGATAGCTGACGATAATGCCAAGTACCGTTCAAACAATATGCTTTCTATTGATTTCTTCTTCTTCTTTTTTTCACACTTGTTCAGCAGAAATGCGGAAAGTTTTGTTGCTGACCGTAACAGCGTAATCAGAGGTATCAAAACGTAATCATTACGGGCAAATCCATAAGGAAAACAGGTCTGCTAGCCTCACAATTTCAGTCTTTCTGAAGTTTTCCCTATTTGAAATATATGCAGGTTAGAAAGGAAAAGAGGAAACGCTATTTGTGTGTGCTAACCTGTCATGGCCAACACTGACAAACCAGACAGAAGAAAAGCTAACGGCTGTTCTGAAACGTTAAGCTGGAATTCATACTGTATAAAGTGGAATGCTTAACCAAGGGGACGTTCCCATTCTCTCATACATGAAAAACAGAAGGACAGTTGGCACTGAGGAAGGTCCCCAAAGGCCAAAAGGGAAAAAAAGGCACTAAGAGCCAGAGTTAATGCCGCAAAGTTTGAAAGCGAAACTCATTCACAAAAGAGTTCCATTGCTTCAGAAAATCAACTGTTAAACAGCTCTCACTCTCACTTTACTACTGGTCCAGACTCTAGGCAGATTACAACCAATAATAATGATGATTTAATACAGTCATATTGAATAAATGTGTTTGAATGTATGTGCGTGTGTGTATGTGCATGTGTGTGTACGTGTGTGCTCACATGTGTGGGCATGAGTCTTTCTTTCTCTCTCTCTCTCTCCCTCTCTCTCCATATGCAGGATTTGTGTGTGTGTGTGTGTGTGTGTGTGTGTGTGTGTGTGTGTGTGCGTGCGTGTGCGCGCATGTGTGTTCAAAGGGGTATTTATGCTCAAAACCCTTTTACTATCTTTTACTTCGTTTTATTATTATTAATATTATTATTTGATTATTATTGTTAATTGATGATGATGTTGATTATTATATTTACAATTTCATTATTATCATTATCTTAAATCTTGTTCATGAATGGCTGCATGTGGAGCGCGTGAGCGTGTTTTGCATGAATGCTGCGTTATTAGACCTGTGATGTGTTGGGTTTTGTTTTATGTTTTACTTTTACGTGCCACCACAAGCTGTATATCCTTTTAAGGACAATGTGACTTGTCACTTGTGAATATACATCTGATAAGCTTCATGTTTGTTTGAATTATAGTCTAGTCACAGAGATCTGTCTCTGCGAAATTCAGGTAGTCACCATCTGGACAGCGTCATTGCAACAAGAGCAGCGCCATTCCTTTTTCTTTCTTTTTTAAAGGGACGGGGGGGGGGGGGGGGGGGGGGGATTTGGAAACCTAGCTACCAATTTGGTCATATCATGCACTGAGATTTCTCCCTGCTCTTACCGACTTTTAACTGCCGTGGGATTTTATGTTTTATGTGCATAAAGGACACAAGTCAAGTCAGACTAGCTTTAAGTCCCCATCCAAAGGACTCGACGTTCAGTTCGATTTTCCTGTCGGAACTAGAAAGAAACAGCAAAAAACCTGGATTCAAACCCAGGTCACTCTCGCATAGAAATTGGCAGGTGAACATCTTAATCACTCTGCCACCTTCCTTCTGTAACAAAATGAAGTCACCTAAGAGAATAACCAGTGACTTCATGCCTCAGCCAAGAAAAATACAACAAAATAAAATGAATCTTCCATGTATATAAGCATACAACAAATGAACAAACAAAGAAGGCTAACACTTTTTTTTTTTTTATTGACTTCTTTTTTTACAATACATATTGTACACACATATATATCATCAATTTCTTACATGCATTAATGTATTGCTTTTTGTTGTAATAATAAAAGGAGGGAAAGAAAAAAAAAAAAGAGTGAAAATGAAAGAAAGAACAAACAAACAAACAAACAAAAAACAAACAAACAAAAAAATAAAAAACCGTAGCTGACAAGACAAAATAGACACGCATAAACAAAATAAAGGACAAGCACACGACAAACAAACAAAACTAAAACTACAGATAAGAACATCTTCTGGTGTATGTGACAGCGAGCGAAAATTCACAGATACACAAAATCAACATAAAAATATACAAGTCAAGCAAATTCACATTAATCAGGAAGATGAAGAAAATTACTTACACGTACACGCGCGCGCGTGCGCACATCGAACAAGAGATATATCATGAGCGCATGAAAACAGAAGTGAGATGCGAATCAAAAGACAAGCTGTCAACCAAATTAATAATTTAGCCCAAATACACATTTACACTGGGTCTATTTAAATTCATAAGCACACAAAATTGTAGCAAATAAGAGAGGGGGGATGGGGGGGGGGGGGGAGACACACAGATACAAACAGTTGATTTAGCCTGAGATTTCAAAGGCAGGCACATAAGAGGCCCATTTGGCAACAAACTCATTATGCATCAAATCTTTACGGGCAATATACTCTTCAACAAAGAAGGGTAACACTTTTAGGCGCAACAAAAAGCTGAGAATTGACCTTACCTCTCCCGCTTTGTACAGGTTGAAATCGTCCCTAAAGAGAGGCACCTGGTTGCCGATTGGCTCGATGTACCCACCGAACATCAGGGCCTGTCCAATGGCAACAGCTTGTTCTCTGTCGACAAAGGTACAGAAACGCTCTTCAAGAGGAAGAAGAAAAAAAACTGAGAAAAAGAAATTCCTGAAGCTGATGGGACCCAGAGACGCACTAGCTCTACCTGACCTACCAACACTTACAGTTTATACATGCATAAACTTCAGGAAACAGGCATACTAACAACCAGACAAAAACTTTGATTGAAAATTGACTCCCCCTTTTTCCCCCGTGGGGATACCGGGGTCTTTTGCACAAATAGCTCCCCCACCTTCTGAAAGTTCCGCGTTTGTAACTTCCTGTAATCTATTACTCTATTTGACTCTGCCTTTTCCCTTTGCTTACTGTCATCTACTATCTTTCTATCTTACTGGTCCATTCTCCTACTTTTATTCTAGAAACTCTTACAAAGATTTTCTCCAGCCGAAGACAGACATGCGGGGCCTATTTCTTTTGTTAGGCGCATAACGGCAGCATGACTCATCTGCCCTCACATGACAAGAAACTGAGCGATCCACAAAGAACAAAAAAAAGACTTACCTTTTGACAGCCTTGTCGTTGCGGGATCAGCCACTCGACCAGACCAGTCGACATGCTGGGCCTAACTATTTCTTCGCTAGGCGCATAACGGCAGCATGACTCATCTGCGCTCACATGACAAGAAACTGAGCGATCCACAAAGAACACAAAAAAAGACTCACCTTTTGACAGCCTTGTCGTTGCGGATCAGCCACTCGACCAGACCAGTCGAAATGCTGGGCCTAACTATTTCTTCGTTAGGCGCATAACGGCAGCATGACTCATCTGCGCTCACATGACAGGACACTGAGCGATCCACAAAGAACACAAAAAAAGACTCACCTTTTGACAGCCTTGTCGTTGCGGATCAGCCACTCGACCAGACCAGTCGACATACCGGGCCTAACTATTTCTTCGTTAGGCGCATAACGGCAGCATGACTCATCTGCGCTCACATGACAAGAAACTGAGCGATCCACAAAGAACACAAAAAAAGACTCACCTTTTGACAGCCTTGTCGTTGCGGATCAGCCACTCGACCAGACCAGTCGAAATGCTGGGCCTAACTATTTCTTCGTTAGGCGCATAACGGCAGCATGACTCATCTGCGCTCACATGACAGGACACTGAGCGATCCACAAAGAACACAAAAAAAGACTCACCTTTTGACAGCCTTGTCGTTGCGGATCAGCCACTCGACCAGACCAGTCGACATACCGGGCCTAACTATTTCTTCGCTAGGCGCATAACGGCAGCATGACTCATCTGCGCTCACATGACAAGAAACTGAGCGATCCACAAAGAACACAAAAAAAGACTCACCTTTTGACAGCCTTGTCGTTGCGGATCAGCCACTCGACCAGACCAGTCGAAATGCTGGGCCTAACTATTTCTTCGTTAGGCGCATAACGGCAGCATGACTCATCTGCGCTCACATGACAGGACACTGAGCGATCCACAAAGAACACAAAAAAAGACTCACCTTTTGACAGCCTTGTCGTTGCGGATCAGCCACTCGACCAGACCAGTCGACATACCGGGCCTAACTATTTCTTCGCTAGGCGCATAACGGCAGCATGACTCATCTGCGCTCACATGACAAGAAACTGTCTGAGCGATCGACAAAGAACAAAAAAACAGACTCACCTTTTGACAGCCTTGTCGTTGCGGATCAGCCAGTCGACCAGACATGCCGGGCCTAACTATTTCTTCGTTAGGCGCATACCGGCAGCATGACTCATCTGCGATCACATGACAAGAAACTGTCTGAGCGATCGACAAAGAACAAAAAAACAGACTGACCTTTTGACAGCCTTGTCGTTGCGGATCAGCCAGTCGACCAGGTCGCGGCCCACAATGCAATTCTGGTGCGTGCGCAATCGGATGCGGTGCGTCTGCAGCTCCACTCCCGAGTCCGTCTCCATTATTTGTCTCCACAGCGCGCGCAGCTGTATAGAGTCCTGGGAGGGGGGAGAAACATTAACCCATTCAAGTCGTTCCAGCCATATATGTCCGGAATTAATAGATGACTGTCAATTTGATGCATTTGCTTCGAGGGAAGTAAATCTGTGTGCACACCATACCTTGGTCACTTCTAAACTCGCTTCGCTCCCTTAGACCACAATTTTGCCTCTGACTTTGCTTTTGTAGTGGTTTGTTCTGGGGTAACCAATCAGTGGGGAGAGTTATACTATATAAAGTCTATATATAAAAAAGTCTGATCTACCACTTCCCTATGTCTAAACCTGAAGTAAAAACCCGTCATCTTCTTTCATTTCTCCTTTTGTTTATGTATGTTTTGTTTGTGTGTATGGCTGGAGTGATTTGTGAGTTTTTTTAATAATTCAAAATCGTTGCGATGCGAATGAGTTAATGAATATCTCGTGTAATAGGAAGAAACAATGTCCACTAACATCTAGTACACTTGTTCTATGGAGAAAATAAATATCTAAAATCGTCTGCAATAGCTTAACTTCTGTGCGTAGGGGATGGATAGAGAGGAAATATAAATGAACATCTCGTGTAATAGGAAGAAACAATGTCCACTAACATCTAGTACACTTGTTCTATGGAGAGAAAAAAAATCTAAAATCATCTGCAATAGCTGAATCTTCTATGCATAGGGGATGGAGGGGGGGGGGGGGGGGGGATAGAGAGGAAATATAAATGAACATCTCGTGTAAATGGAAGAAACAATGTCCACTAACATCTAGTACACTTGTGCTATGGAGAAAAGAAAAAAATCTAAAATCGTCGGCAATAGCTGAATCTTCCGTGCGTAGGGGATGGGGGTGGGGGGATAGAAAGGAACCAATTTTGATGTACTAGCAATCCCCGAAGGTAATGTGTACGTCTTGAGTCATAACAACCTGTGTCAGCAGTCTGGTCTCCATCAGTAGACTCTCCTGACTGGAAAACTCTGACTGTGGTGTAAGGTCAAAGGGCGCCGACTTTTCTGTTCCGGGGGTCGACATTTCCGGTGATGTGCTTGATCTGATGAGGTACAAATAACAAAAGAAATGGTATGATAATGAAATGAGTGCTACACATCAACAAACCTTGACAATATCTGTTTTGGCAGTGTAAGATGCAAAAACAAAAACAAAACTAATTACTATAAAATAAGTAGTAAACTCAGCAAAAGTCTACCAATAGTCATCCACCCATCAGCAATCTATACTACTTATAAAATTCACACAGAGTGTGTGTGTGTGTGTGTGTGTGTGTGTGTGTGTGTGTGTGTGTGTGTGTGTGTGTGTGTGTGTGTGTGTACTTCAATTTAATGTCTATTCACATAAGTGATTTTAGACCCAAAATTGAAATAAAGAAATAAATAAGATAAGATAAAGAAACAGAGGGGGAGCAAGAGAAAGACAGAGAGAGAGAAAATGAGACAACGAGACAGAGAAACAGAGTGAGTGTGTGTGTGCATGTGTGTGTGCATGTGTGTGTGTGTGTGCGTGCGTGCGCGTGCATGCGTGTGTGTGTCTGTGCGTGTGTATCCATCTGTCTGGTGGAAGGGTGGATGCGCAGAGTGATAGGTTAAAAAATAAGAAGGTATGATAATAACATAGGCAGAGCATTGTAGGTGACACATCCCACAAAAGGGAGACTGAGAGAGAGAAACAGAGTAGAAACGTGAATCTTTTAAACTCCACAAAACCTTTGCTGTGGCAGAGATAGATCCTCTTTTCCCAAGGAGCGTCGTTTGGCAGTGGGAGACCACATGCCAAACTCAAAGCTGCCAAAGTCGACGTCCAGTTGACCGGACGACACGTTACGGATCTCCTCCCTTAACACCTTCACCTCCCCTGTGGACACTGACTGGTGGGCGTAGCGCAGCACCACTTTGCAGCAGTAGTCACACACACGGATCCCACCTGTAGGGGCAACACAAAGAGGGTCATTAACCCCTTCACTGCCAGAGGACCAGAGAAATTGTCGACTTTCTTATAATTATTATAAGATTTAAAAGAGACCTGTTAGACTCAATCTGAGAAAATGGTCTAGATATATTTCCTGACTTGTCTAAACCAAAAACCATAATTTCCGTGCTATGACATTAAAAGTTATGACATCATCAATAACATCACACATCACATAGTAGACACAGGACTGGGCAGGGAATGGGTTAAGCCAGAGGGTTTTTTTCTTCTTCTTTTTGTGTGTATACTAACATCAGCATATTCCCCAAAGATTAAGTTAAACAGTGACCACACAGATGGATTCCACCTGTAGAACCATAGAAATACGTTTTTTCAGCTCACTGAATCCTCATGAAGCAGTGCCTTTACAATCATTTGTCTGTTTGTCTGCTTGTTTTTTGGTCTCCCCGCATCTTGGGGATGTCAGCAAACTGCTTCAAATTGTGTAGAATGGTATAGCACCTGAAGCTGAAGTGTCTCCAAAGAGTAACTATTACAGCAACAGGCTTGTTGGTGTTTTAGGCAATACTCATTTTTTTAATGTGAAATTCATCACAGGTATTGTCAACTACTGCTTTCTTTTTGAATAATGAAATGAATAGATAAATAAAAACTAAGTTTGAAAAGGATGAAAACCATTTTATTTCCACTGTTAATCTTTGATGTTTACATCCATGTCTTACAATCTATGAAGGCCTTTTCAAAGCGATATTCAGAGTTACAAGATTTTCTAAAGCTTTTGGTGTGTGTGTTGGGCTTTAGGAACCCTGTGTGCTTGGCCAAAGAGTTTAGGTAACTCATCTGCTCATTACCTACACATCTGTCATGATCTGATGCATCTCCTGTTGTTGCTTCTTCATATTCTAACATTTGACTGCTCCCAAACAACTGCTGGTTTGGGCTGTGCAACTTGATACGCCAGGGTGCCGCTGTGAGCTAGGACTCTGCATGAACTTCACATTGGATTGCTAACGAAATACATGCAGACCAACAACAACGACAAAATCTAATGCACTTTTGTCAACATACTGTATTTTTTGGACTCTGACTATATATAAGGCGATACTTTGTTCCCAGACTATGCCCCGTATGGCTTTGCCGAGAGGACATAAAACATAAACTTGCCTGTTCCCAGACTGAGACCCCTGCGCCTTATAACATGACTAATAATATAGCAAGAAAATACCATAACAATACCTGAATAATATGGCCTAATAATCAGGTGCGCCTTATAGTTTAAAAATAAGAAGGTAACTCATAAGCATTTAGCATAGCATAGCATAGCACAAATAGCACAATAGGCTATTTTGTTTAGCCTTTTGCCCTCTAAATATGTTTTTGATTTTTGTTAGGTTTGGCTTCATTCACTGATAACTACTAAGGCATCTGTGTTTTATTCATTTAAATCTGTATAGTAAGCTGTAACTGACTGAATACATTTTGCTTTGGAAAAACTTGTCTATGATATTTTTGAACGAATTTAATGACTTTGCATTAACTGCTTCATCATTTGCGCTGACCTTTATATCCGATGATTTTTCCGGGCAGCTCCTGGTTGCAGCACTTGCTGCAGAAGATCTGGCCACAGATGCGGCAGTGGTGGCGGCGCCGGAAGGTGGTGAACTTGTCCCCGCAGTCATAGCACTCCTTGCAGCTGGAGTCTGGCATCCAGTACTGCTTGAAGTCGCTGTCCTTGTAGGTCTGGGGGGTCTGGGGAGAAACATAGTGCTTCTGGACAACACTGTTAGTGCATGCCCCTTCAACCCTTTCGCTGCCAGCCATTTTTCAGTAAAAAAGTTCCATTAAACTTACCTGGGTAGAGAACAAAATCTGTAATATTGGGGATTCCTCTGTGACATATTTAAAGTAAGGCCTATCCTTACCTCCCAAAATTAAGAGAATAGAGTCTTTGGATAACAGACCCTGATTTGATGCCTTTCAGTGACATGGGTATTAAATCATTGAGGTGCAAAAATGCAACGTTGGCAGTGAAAGGGTTAAACACCTTTCTCAATGTTTTTATACTTTCTATTCTCCCCATGGGGATACCGGGGGGTCTTTCGTGTAAAATAGTTCCCCCACCTTCTTGAAGTTCTGTGCTTGTAACTTCCTCTAATCTGCCACTCTCTTTGACTCTGCCTTTTTCCTTTGCTTTCTATCATCTACTATCTTTCTGACTTATTGGTCTTTGAGCTCCTCCGAAATCGGAATGTGTCGGCTGTACGCAGCGGGGAGACCAGTAAAAAAACGGACACATATGCACCTTACTCATTATGGCCATATGGCCTGGGAACACAGAAGAAGAAGAAGATACTTTCTATTGAGGCCAATAATAACAAACAAGATGGCAGAGCCATATAAACTGTTCTCCCAGTTTAACTCTCCTAGCACCCAGTACATCACTCTACACTCCCACCAAATGCAAAGACATTCACTGCCAAGTACCCTGTCATGTGTTTGTCTATTTCTAGAGCTTATGTCAGTGATTTTTCCGTCAAAAACTTAAAGCAACTTGAAAAAATAGTTACTCCCCTCTTGTCGGTTGAGAAGCAACGGGCAACCAAGAACATCAAAAAAATACATGGCGCTAGAAGAGCTAAAACAACACTGATGACTGTTAACAAATAAATTGGAGCATTTATACTTCTATACATTCACTGTCCTTGTACGTCTATTGGGTCTGGGGAAAAACACAGTGCTTCTGGACAACACTATTGGTATTTACACCTTTAACTCTTCTAGCACCCTGGGCAAATGTATTTGCTCAGTGCATCACACTTCACTCCCACCAAATGCAAAGACATTCACTGCCATGGTTTATGTGCCTAAGATCGCCCAGTATGGGGAACTGTCTAAAGGCTATCGTGGCAGAGGAGTGCCGAAGATGTGCTACAAAGACAATCTGTAGACATTCTAACATTGACTGATAATCACCAGTGGTCTTCCGTAGCTGAAGAACGCAACGGCTGACATTACACAATCAACAGCGCTGTCTCCTCCTTTGAAAACTTCTGCAGAACCACCTTGGAAGACAAAAGGCACAGGAAGAAGACCCATGGAACTGCTACCACAGCAAACCCTAACCCTGCAGTCACTGTAACTGGCCATACAGGCCTGGTCAGCCACACCCGTGCCTGCTAACTCACCTTCCTTCAAACCCTAACCCTGCAGTCACTGTAACTGGCCATACAGGTCTACCCTACATCGGCCTGGTCAGCCACACCTGTGCCTGCTAACTCACCTTCCTTCTTACCTTTGTCTGTGAAGCAAAGTCATGATGACCAAGCCCCTTCAACCATGTGACACGTCTTCACACTCAAAGCTCCACAGATTTAGACAAAAAGAACAAAATACACTTAACCCTTTAAAACATAGATGGATAGGCAGTGCTTTTGTGAACTTAACTATTCACAATGAAGTAAATATACAAGATGGCGAAGTAAGTGATTTCGTAAGTGCCTTGATTTTAACAACCAAAGATTATATTTTGTGCATATTTTTTTTTTTTTTGAGACCAGCAAGACCAGCACACACCAAACAGCAGATACTAGAATTCCTTTCCAACTCACTGTGCTTCTCCTGTCCAGGATGTTGCTCAGTCGACTCAGCACACTGGACAGGTTGCGGGGAGCCATTCTGTCCGCCATTTGACCCAACCGACCATCAGAGTTCTCGTCAGATTGGCTAGAGTTGTCACCACCTGAAAAAAGAAAAACGACAACAACAACAAAATGAGTCCACACCCAACACATCGTTTGCATATGTGAACTGGTAAAATAAGAAAAAGTTTCAATCTTCATTGCCATCTACCACCCCTGCGGTACAAGCAACTGAAAGCTAGGTACGCAGCAAAGCTGCAAAGGGTTAGTATGCTTATAGTATAAGGCTATATACCGATCTCCAAGATCTTGGAAGATCTCTCCTCGACCTCGTACAATAAACACCAAGTCTCTCAAGATAGGATAAAAACAATATCCCACTGCAAAGTCATAATAACTGGTAGTAACTTTAGCAAATTCCAAAATAAATAGACAGCTTAATTTTAATGTATCACCATGTTGGAGAGGACAAGACAATTTACTTTTCATTCAATTAAAACAGAATATTGATGAAGCGCATGCACACACACATGCACGCACACACACACAAACATACACGCGTGCACGCACACACATACACACACATAAACGCAGTTATGCACACACACACACACTTAAAAAAACCCAGAATTAAATGATTTCCTTGCTATTTCAGCATGTTTCATCACATATGCACCATCTGCAATTGACACAAACTGCTCAACAAAACTGTTCACTGTCGCAAAAGCAATTTAGATTTTTAATGACAGCTTAACTTATATGGTTGCAATTTCCATTTTCTGTACATTTACACTTATAGCCTTTTGGCGCAAAATGATATGACTCAGCCCCAAAAAGGATAGCTTATCCACAGTGTGCATTTGGCGATTTCCTCTGGTAAACACATCTAAAACATTTAAGTCCTAGGAATTAAGAAAGTAGCCAAACACATACACACCAAACACACAGACAGAGAGACAGACAGACACAGAGACACACACACACATACCACATTTGCATGTGCATATGTTACACTTAATTTGTGAAATTGCTTGTTTCATGAAATGAGCAAGATTTTGCTTGTTTCATGAAATAATCAACAGAATTACGTTTTTCAAGAAACAAGCAAATCTGTTCCCTGTTTCATGAAACAAGCAGAAATAAAAACAGGCAAATTCACAAATTTAGTGTAACACATATATATAAGCTCACACATACACATACACACACACATACATACACACACATGCACGCACACACACACACACACACACACATACTGGTCCACAAAAAAAGTTTTCGCAAAGTACCTTCCAACAATTTTTTTAACAGAACAGACTACAACCATGAATTACACTTTACAGATGGAAAGTAAATCTGGAATTTTAACTGAATCTAATTTCATGGATACAGTGCTCTGTAGATACATGTACCTAGGCCTTGAATTTAGACTGAATTAGAGGATAAAAACCTTCTACCCCCATGAGGATCCTGGGGGTCTTTCATACAAATAATTCCCCCACCTTCTGGAAGTTCTGTGCTCGTAACTTCCTCTAATCTATCACTCTCTGTCTCTTTTACTCTGCCTTTTCCCTTTGCCTACTGTCATCTACTGTTTTTCTGCCTTAATGGTCCATTCTCCTGCCTTTTTTTCTTGAGAAATTCTTGCAAAGATTTTCTCCAGCCGATGACGGACATGCTGGGCCTAACTATTTCTAAGTTAGGCGCATAATGACAGCATGAAGCATCTGCACTCATATGGCAGGAGACTGTCTGAGTGATTGAAGAAGAAGAAGAAGAAGAAGAAGAAGAAGAAGAAGAAGAAGAAGAACCTTTTGCTATTAAAAAAAAAATCATCACAACAATTCTCCCCCTCTTCCTCCTCATGGCAACAACAACTTACCTGGTGATGTAGATTCCTCCTCCTCAGCCTTCGCAGAATCTGCCATGGCTTCAACGATGGAGCTTTCGATGCTCTGCCCACCCACCCCACCACCCCCACTGTCACTCTCAGGTCCTCTAGAGGGCATGGACTTTTCGAAGGAGGTCCTTCGGGCCAGCCTCTCCATGTCGGAGGGCAGTGACTGGGCCAACAGCTGTCTGCGCTCCACAGAGCCTTCCCTGGATGATGGGGTGCTGCCTGCTTGTGAGGAGCTGCCCGAGTTTTCTGCTGCATCGTCCCCTCCTGCTGCTGGCAGACATTAGCACAATAATCATTATGATGATAAAACAAATTTTATAACAGTTTCACTCAGTAAAAGTATAGGCTGAGAGGCCACTGGTGGATCAGTGCATACGATCGTGAGTACAGCTCAAGGCTGCACCCAGAGCGCATTCATGACTGAACCAGGGAAGAATAAGCGGCGGGGCAAGGTGTGTTTCCCATGGTCTCGGATGAGTGTGGGCTTGGCGGCCGCGATGTAGATGGCCTCCTTCACCCCTCTCTGGAACCATCTGCTGTCTCGGTCCAGCACAGAGATGTTGTCGGGTGAGAACCAGTGGTCGTAGTTGGCCATGTGGGACGCAACCGGTGACGAATCCCGTCTGTGCTCCGTGACTCTTCCTGAGGCTCCTTTCTGTCTCCCCAATGTAGACCCCCTTGTCACAGTCTCCGCAATCAATGCGGTAGACGACTCCTGACTGGTCGAGCTTGTCAGTCTTGTCTTTGGGGGCAACTCCGAGGTGAGCATATACTTTTACTGAGTGAAACTGTTATAAAATTTGTTTTATCATGTCATCGCCTCAGCAGTCAAAACTACTTCTTAATCATTATAATATGCATTAATATAACTTGGCTCATAGGAGCTTGGCGAGCTTCACTAAAAATAAGAAAATAGAATTAAAGAAGCGAACAATAAGTTATTTGAATATAACATGCACATGAAAAAAAAAAAATTCATAAGAAGAAAAAAAGAAAACAAAATGCCCAGCTCTTAGCAAAATTTCAGCTTTTGTTTCAACACTTTCTTTAGTACATAACCGAAGCAAAGGACAATAATATGAAGAAGAACAAGGAGGAGGAGGAAGAGGAGGTGGAGGAGCAGAAGAAGAAGATCATGAGGAAGACGAAGGGAAGAGAAAGATGGGGACAAAGAACGAGGAGAATGGGGGATGAGGGGAAAAGGAGCAGGAGTAGAGAGGAAAAGAAGACTAGGAGGAGGAGTAGAGGAGTTGGACTTGGAGGAGGAGACAAGCAGGAGGACAAGAGGAGCAGGAAGAGCCTGAGATGAAGAAGCAAGAGGAGGAGGAGAAAAGGAAGAGGTATAGGAGTAGAAGAAAGAGAAGATGAAGAAGGAAGAGAACGGGGAAGAAGAAAAGGAAGAAGAGAATGAGGGGAGAAGAGGAAGATAAAAAAAAAGATGAGATAAAAGAAGGTGAATGAAAAGGATGATATTAAAGAATATGAGGTGGAGCAGAAGGACCAAAATGAAAAGAAAGTGAAGGAAAAGGAGGAGGAAGAAGAAGAAGAAATTAAGAAAGAAAGCAAGAGGATAAGAAAAAAGGTGTCAGACTCAGAGGAAAAATATGATAAAAAGAAGTTAATTATATACATGTATATCATACTATATGGAGATTTATAAATTCATCTTTTTTATATCGAACTGAAGCACACAGTAATTTACAATCAACAAAATATTATCGAAAACAGCTAAACTGTGGCTTTTAAACTCTCTCTCTCTCTCTTTCTCACACACACAAACACCACACACACACGTGTGTGTGCACGCACGCACACACACATAACAATTGTTCACAGGAAACAGAGCATCCAGTTCAAAAGACAAGTAGACTAACTACACAAAGACAAATCTTCTTTCACATATTCCCTGTCATCCCTAAAACAAGCACAGATGGTCACCATCATGGTGCGGTATGTGCAGTTTGATTTATTAATACCTGACTAAGCAGCTATTAACATGCAGCTATTAATATGCACTGAGGTTGAGTAAAACATATACACTGGTATTATATAATATATATAGTGGTAACACAAATAATGCTAAAAATAGTACAATTGTAAGGTGCTGATGTACTTTTAGTACTTAATTTAATTAAGCAAACACCACTAAGACTAGGGTTAACCAGTTCTGGGTCTAGTGCTGCAGAGGGATTGGTTGGCCTTTGGGGACCTCCCCAAACGCCATCTGTCATCAAACCCCTTTAGCAAAGAGAGAGGGGATGTACCCATGGCAAGGCTTCTCCACTATACCTATATTTTACTATTTTAGCCCAGCCTGCTGGAATAGCAGATTCCCCCTCTGCAATATGGCTCTTAGTTATAGTTAGAAACGACAGACAGACAGACATAATAAGAGTAAGGCCTTGTTCACAGTACAAGTGGAAATCCCATGCACAATCTGTAAATAACTAAGTAAAAGAAAGAAGGAAAAAAATATACGGATTAGGGGAAATACATACACATGCACTTATTTTTTTTCCTTCTTTCTTTTACTTATTTACGGATTGCGCAGCGTAGTGGTTACTGGCTGGGAGGTCACGGGTTCGAATCCCATCAGAGGCAAGGGTTTTTTCGGTCCTGGATCAACTCCTACCCAGAGTGAGTGGCTATGGGCTCAATGGGAAGACTGAATCCACACAGTCGAGCTTCATCCGCTTAATGGATGCGATTCTGAGTGTTGTTCTAATTTCAAGACCAACACTGCATGTGTATGTAGTTCTCTGGCCTGGTTAACACCGGAATATCATTATAAAAGGAAGCGTAGAATACAGCCCTGCTATGTAGTCTTAGAATGATACGGAACTCCATAGCATCATCATCATCATCATCATAGTCATCCGCCTCATTTCCATCAATCTTTAAAAAGAAAAATGTCTCAAAATTCTGTGGCTTTGCATGCCCTGCTCTCATGGTGACCTCAGTTTCGGTTTCCAAATCCAGTCTATGCCTTGGAGCGTTCGGGTCAAAGTCATGGGGTCAGTGTGTTTTGGGGAGCTGTCGGTGGACGGTCGTGGTGGCACCCTCGGAGGAGGACCTCACTTACACTGGCTCCGCGACTAAAAGAATAGTGTCGTCAATAGGGGGGTTAGTAGGTGGTGCTCTGAACAGGCTCCACTGAACTCCACCGAAGTGACTCAGCAGCAGTGCAGTGTCTCCTTGGTTGGTTGCCTCCTGACAGCCTAACATAGATTCTCTCCCCTTGGACTGCTGGTCTCGGATTCTGCGACCTGAACAAGATGGGGTGTGGCTGCGAATTGGGATTCGGAATGAGCGGCGTGGGAGCAACGACACTGTACGGCCCAGAAGATGGGATAGAAAAAAATAGAAAAAAGAAAGAAGGAAAAAATTATACGGATTAGGGGAAATAATACGCTTATTGTTTTCCTTCTTTCTTTTACTTATTTACGGATTGCGCATGGGATTTCCGCGTCTACTGTGTTCGAGGCCTAAGACTACATTTGCACCTTATGATATAAATTACACTGAAACTAGTGAAAGTGAAACACACAAAAATGAAATAAATATATGCATACAGAGATTAAGTAATGAAATAAAACTTACCTTTTCCTCTTCGCAGCCACCGTGAAAAGAAACTCCCAGAGGGTTTCACTTCAGAGCTCAAGGGACCGAACTCTGTCAGAGTGGTCGGCGTCTCATCCCAAGGATTCAGTTTGGCCATCGTCATGAAAACATCACTCTTTGATTATTCTGAAAACAAATCCAAATTTTAAAATGTATCACTGAGTACCATAGCAAGTTTACCACCAAAGCCCATTCCCAGAATATCATTGAAATTTCATTAAAAACAAACATAAGAACAAAAAACAAATTTTTTTACAAACAAAAAGTACTAAAACTACTATGCCAGTATGCCCTTATGAACAAAAAGATAACAATATTAACATTGCCATAGCACAATTTCGAAATGAAAACGGAAGTAACAGATGAGTTCTGTGCCCGTTAGGATCTGTTAGCGCGAGCGAAAATGGAGTTTTACGTCCTCTCGGTCTGAACCAGACACATATGGGACATTTGTAAATACAAATATGGTGGGAACAATACTGGAGGCAATGCCCGGAGGCAGTACGAAACCAGTAAAGTCCCGATTTTTATATATTAATACAGATAGCTGTAGCGGTGACCACGCCTTGGTTAAACCTCATCGGCTATGGCACCGCCACGACTGCTTTTGGTACATAGCTAATTAGTTCTGGTTAGAAAATGCTGTAAACACGGCATGGCTGCTCCGTAATTGTAATGGAGGGGTGTTTAATTGCTCAGTTATCATTTTGGAGATTTAATAATATTAAGTCCTCGTTCATGGTTTTTTTTTAAAGTGTTTACATTCGTTGACTATAAACAGTTATGTTCTTATTTATTTACTTGATACGACCACAGTAATACCCCAAGACTTGAAGACAAGAACAAAATATAGTTGTTGTTCCAGGTAGGTAACTTCCGTTTTCTAATTCTATTTTTGAACCGGAACTAGCTCAAACCGACTTCAAAACGAGACAGTAGAGAAAGATAACCCCAAAAGACCGAATTATGAGATAAGGCTATAGCAGCAGCATATTTCTAGTTTCTCAATCATCTAATGTATTCTATCACCACTACTATTTTAAAAAAACGAACGTATGAAGTTAGTGTCCTTTCTTTTCCATAAAAAGGTCATACCTCATGACAAGATCCACCACCCCTAAAAAAGAAAAGAAGGTATTGCTAAATGGAAAAACACAAGTTTGGCTTTTTTTAACCTCAAAAACTTAAACTGTATCACTTCACAACATCACAGTCAGATTATTTCATGCTGATTGTAACATTCAAGTTTTAAACTGCCTTACCCACCACACCCTAGTCCAAGTCCAAACATTCCTCTCTTAAACACACACACACACACACACACACACACACAGACACACACACACATCACCTACATTTAGCACCAACAGAAGAGCCCAGGAAAAAAACGTTTTTTGTTTTTTTCCAATATCAGCAAAATCTTCAACCTGATGAAGGTGGCCGATTGACGAGAAGAAGAAAAACCCCAAAAAATTCATTACATACAGATTGTAATGACAAAGAAATGTAAAACTAAAAGTGAGGCAGTGTCTGCACCCCAGTAATTTTGTTCTGCACTGTCATTAATAATTAATGTTCTGCACATAATAATGAGATGCAGTAAATCAACTCCACATTCTCTGATACAGACGACAGATGCTTACAATAACAGCTGGTTGACTTATGGATTGTGGCCTGTATTCTCTGTACATAGGTGGTGTGTGTGTGTGTGTTTGTGTGCGTGTGTGTGTGTGTGTCAATATGAGTGTGTGTGTGTGTGACTCTATGTGTGTGTGTGTGTGTGTGTGTGTGTGTGTGTGTGTGTGCGTGTGCGTGCGTGTGTGTGTGTGTGTATGACTCTGTGTGTGTGTGTGTGTGTGTGTGTGACTCTGAGTGTGACTCTGTGTGTGTGTGTGTGTGTGTGTGTGTGTGTGTGTGTGTGTGTGTGTGTGTGTGTGTGTGTGTGTGTCTATATGTGTGTGTGTCTGTGTTTGTGTGTGACTCTGTCTGTGTGTGTACATGTGTGACTGTGTGTGTATGTGTGTGTGTGTGTGTGTGTGTGTGTGTGTGTGTGTGTGTGTGTGCGTGTGTGCGTGTGTGTTGTGTGAATACATCCTGTTCCACCGCCGCTTTTAAAAAAATGGGTCAATTTTTCTGATTCCTTTTCCTTTCTCTAATCTTTTTTTACGCAATAGCTAAAAACCCTTTTGAGCTGTATTGCACAATAATGACTGACATATATATATATATATGCATGTGACTCTTAAGATCTAATGGACCTCAGGCTTTCATAATGAGCAAAAATTGCAAGTTAAACAATAAATATCATAACTTAACAAAAATAACATGTCTGGGAATGGGATACAATGGGCCTGGGACCTTCCCCAGTGGCCATACCGGGGGGGGTGTCTTTTGTATAAATAGTTCCCCCACCTTCTAGAAGTTATGTGCTTGTAGTGTTGTATTTTTTGTTGCAATTTCCTCTAATCTGCAACTCTCTTTGACTCTGCCTTTTCCCTTTGCTTACTGTCATTTACCATCTTTCTACCTTACCGGTCCATTCTCCTGCCTTTTTTCAAGAGACACTTTCAAAAAGATTTCCTCCAGCTGAAATCGGACTTGCTGAGCCTAACTATTTCTTAGGTGCATAACGGCAGCATGATGGATCTGCACTCATAACTGTCAGTTTCAGGAAACTGTCTGAGCGATCGAAAAAGAAGAAGAAGAAGAAGGGCCTGGAATCTATTGGGCCAAGGACCCAATGGGCTGATCCCCCTATATATATTGGGGACATAGGGCTGACCCCCCCCCCCCCCCCCCCCTCTTCCCAACAGGAAGAATAATAATTCTTCTCTTCTTCATTTCACCATCCGCTTTCCACATACTGAAGAAGCATGAGTTATGCATGTTTTTAACTGACAGCTCAAAACCCTGTTTGAACTTGAAGTTGAACACAAACCTTTCTGAAAAATTAATAATAATTTATAAGCTAGCCCAGGTAGCACCCTACACAATCGAACTCAGCTGAAACTGGCAGTCCATGGGGGGAAAAGAGGGCAGAGGTTTATCGTTATTCACATATTTTTTGCCCATAGGGAAGATAATTTATGGCAGAAAAGAACACATTTTTGCTTTTTCAGTCAGCAGATTATCTCCCCCAGTGGCAAAAATATGAGTATTGCCTCATAACAGGTATCTTTCTTAGGGACAGAAATGTAAATATAGCCATGGAATTAAAAAAAAAAGGGGGCAGCGTTATTGAAACTGGCAATATTGCCAATTTCAATAAAGCTGCCCTTTTCCATTGAGTTCCATTGACTTTAATCCAAGTTTATACAATATTTAATAATGTTGATGATAGTTTCTTAGTAAAGAGTACATATGATCAAACAAGAAAATAGAAATAGTGAAGCCAAGCTGTATGCCAGACATTGTCATGCTAACAAATAGTAACATCAGAAAATTTAGTTTTTCTAACCGTGTTGTTTTTCCTTGGAATGAATTACCATCTAATATCAAACTTACACCTAATCTAAATTTGTTAAAAAATCTACTTCACAAAGATCCACAAATGATTGTAACATTTTCTAACTTTGATTAACTTCATTAAGTCCATCTTTTTCACTTAGTTACAGTAGTAGTTCAGCGCAAGAAGTGGGCCTCGCGCCCCTTTTACGCCCTTTCTCGTTTGTTACTTTGTTGTTTTCTCGTAATTTAAAAAAATATATAATTCCAAGTTAATATTAGATACACAAAATACACATGTATGCAATGCATGCCAATCCACCAAATATCAGACAAATGAAATTGTATTTGTATCAAGAGGGGGTGTAAAAAGGGCCACGAGGCCCATACTAGCCCTAACTACTACTACAATATTGATTCACTTGTGACTGTAGGCAGAAAACAGATTTTCCAGTCACACATTAATTCTTCTTTCCGCATCCTCTATTAATAACGATTATTCATTGTGATGCCTAACAATTATGATCAATATTGCTCACATTGTCACAATCAAGCATACCTGCACAAATGATGCTGAGGCGATGAAAATGTGACACTGACAGTCTGACACTAGTGACAGATTAGGCATATCAACAGAGACAGTGAAACAAGTAAAGGCTACAAAGCTACAAGTTCAAGTAGCCCTAAGCTGAGCCTCAGCCTGAGGCTAAGGCTAAGAGTAAGAATCTTAGTAATTTGATCAACGTACAAACAGTAAATATTGCAAATTTAGGATAAATGAAAAACAGAAACCTTGACATTAACTAAATCATGCATTTTGTGGCTTTGCGGAAGTAAATACTAACACAAAATGGGTTAGAAATCCAAAGATCACGTGAAGGAGCAGACGGCACTGTTAAATCACTCTTCTCTCAATGAAGGATCAGAAGACACAAGTGGGCTGGTGTCATAATGAATAAGTAGTCCTATGAAATATTTACCTCTGCGCATGCGCATTAGAAGTAGTCCTAGCGTAGCCAATCAGAATCGTTTGTTTGTCCGCCATTGTGAATTTTACGGATTATGGATTTATGGACTTGTACATCGATTTATCGGCAAATATGTAGATTTACACCCTCCTGCTCTATTTTGTGGTTCTTTCCGTGGTTAGGGATAGGGTTAGGGTTAGGGTTAGGGATAGGGTTAGATGGGTACAGTTCTCATGCGAGAGGTAGATATTTAATGACAGGTACTTATTTATCATAACACTGGCAAAAATGATAAGGCACTGTTTTGTTAGTTTCGTAAATAATATTTTCTTCTATCAACTAATAATATAAGGCCGACGTAGCCAGTACAAATTTTCTTTAACAGAGTGTCGATGCAATTTATTATTAAACCATTAACAATATAGAACAAACAAATAAAAATAACATTTTGTTTGATAAGATTTTTATGGATTCGAAAATTCTGCTATAATTTGGCATGTTTGTAAACATATCGTCACAGCTGACGTTTGAAAAGAAAAGTAAAGCGTGGATAGTCTGGGCTTGCACAAGTTTGTGTCACAGTGTTTGGTCTTCACTGGATATTTTTATTTGTAAGTTTAGTGGTTTCATGTGCATAGATGTTTAATTGCGTTTATAAAGCGTATTCTGTGGGCCTTGTTTTGTTGATTTTTAATAGAACAGGAAGGGGACTCATGGACTGGACTAGCCTCACTACGACACTAGTTCTGACACTAGGACCAGGAGTGAGAAAGCAAATTTGATCCAACCACCAATGGTCAATCAATGCTGCTGTGTCATTCATTGATTGTTTAACTTGTTTGAATTCCACAAGGCACACGTGTGGTAAGAGTCAAAAGGACATTACTTATCTTAAGGAAGGTAAAATCCCAAACCAATGGAAGCAAGCAGCAAGTAAAACCTATATATTTTTAAAAAGGCAATAAAAACGATCCATTCTTCTTCCTTTGACCATCCGCCTTCGTCGTGTCGAAGATTCTGATGGTAAATTCTGAAATTAATATAATAAAAAAAATAATACAGTTATAGTAGTAGTAGTGTAGTAGTAGTGGTAGGGACAAAATAAGCTGTTTAAGCTTTTTGTCTAGTCCCATCGTATACATAAAGTATTACAATGAAAATGTGGTCAAGGTGCATTACGGTCAATTTTCCTAATTAAAATCAATTATCAAAGCTTCTAAACATATTTAAATATTTTGGAGAATCATCCAAGCGATTTTTGAAAGTGTTAGTATCAGGTGCACATTTTAGAAGATTAACTCATATCATATCCATATCATATCATGGCACTATAGGCTTTTCAGCCTTTTGCCCTCTAGATTGGTTCTATTTGTTATTTATGTTGTATCGGCATTGCCGATCGACTACTTAGGCAGTCGTGTTTTATTTATCTAATTTATTTAAATTTACTGAATACACAATATTTTGAAAATATCGATCTAATGAGTTCTTGAATGCATTTAGTGACGATGCATTTACTGCTTCATTTGGAAGATTATTCCATGCGTTAGTAATACGGTTAGTGAAAAAGGTTTGTGCAAATTTAGTATTAGTAGTTTTTTTTATTAGTTTAAAAGTATGTCCGCGGGTTCTTTCATCCTCACACAGAGTTAGTAATTGTTTTGTGGTAGTATAGTCATAAAAACCACGGAGAATTTTGTATACTTCTATTAGATCACCTCTAAGTCTTCTGTATTCTAGGCTTGGTAGTTTTAAGTACGTCAGTCTTTCCTGATAACTCATATTGCTTGTGCCCTGAATTTTCTTCAACTCATTCCACAAGTTAGCAACACGGATGCTGAAAGTGAAAGTGAAACAATTTTTTCTTATATTAGTATTGAACCTTTTAATAAAAACTTTACCATATGCATTCCTTGTCAAATTATATTGAGGAGAATCAAAGAATTTCTTCCAAGACAAGTCAACTAGACCATTGAATATTTTATAGGCCTCAATGAGATCCCCCCTAATTCTTCTTCTTTTGAGAGAAAACAGGTTTAGGTATTTAAGTCTACTATAATAATCCATATTTTTACATCCCTTGACAAGTTTTGTTGCTCTGCGTTGCACTTTTTCAATTGCTGATGACTGGTATTTGAGGCAATGTCAAAAGGTGCTTTCCAAGCAAGTGAAAAATAAAATGTCATTGTCAGCCATTCTTTTGACCTTTTCTGTTTCTTTTCAACACCAATAAAATGACTTTGTGTGAATTTATGGATAAATTAGCTTAGATTATGATTTATCACAATTTTAAATTGGCTTCAGGAGGCATGTTACTTGTGACACGTGACAACATAAAGTACTATGCTGTGTGAAGAGTAAAGCAAAGATCATCTTCATAAAGCAGAAATAAATAAAGTCACATTGCTAGAATAATCTGGTATAATTGTTTTTGACACTTTAGTAATAACACATGTGTTATGCTTAATTTTGTATCATCACCTACACATACGTCGTTGCCTCACTCGCACACAATTGCCTACCATAAAAGAAAATCTCAGAAACAGCAAACAAATGTTTATTTCTTCAAAGAAACATTCCATGTGTATATTGTAAAGTAATGATAAAAAAATTCAAGCCAAATGAATAAGAGAGTAGAACTTTATTTATGTTACTTGCTACACAAATCCATGTGACGACAAATTGAAGTGTTGTCACAGGTAGCAAGTAACATGTGATTGAAGTCATTAAGTCTCATAAACCAACAGAAAAGAAAGTACTTTTTCAAGAAATATTGCTTCAGTATTACTTAAACAGCCAAAGTGTTGTGAAGTAAACTTGTAATGTGCCTAATTTCAACTTAAAATCGTAACTCATGAGTTACTTGTGACATGTGACACCACAAGATCTCCCGTCACAGGGGGTCTCTTACCCTACAACATAATTTTGGCACCCACTAGCAGAAGAGTAGATCAAAATAAAGAAGTTTTGTGCCAAGCTGTCAATATTTCCATCCAAATTATTGCTTCAATCGAATTGATATAAAAATGAACTATGGTTTGTGTGTTACTTGCTACAAGATTATGTTACTTGTGACATAAATTCCTCCGTGACAACAAAAATTTATGAGCCTTCTCTTCGCTCTTTCGATGTTGAAAAGAGTGGAAAAGCTATTGAGCATTGCACACTGAGTCGAAGGTTTACAGAAACTGGGGGTTCCGTTCTTGTTGACTGAATTTTTTCATTGTAATAAGCATTGAAAGCTCATAAGTGTTACTTGTGACGTCGTGACGACAATCCGTAAATGATGTAATTTTGCTAACTATTACCACAAAAAAACTATTGTACTAATAGGTGTTAAAAAGAGCAACTTCCAATGGATCTATAACCTTCGTTTTAGACTTGTTCCATATTTTTGTTAGTCAAGGTAAACAGTTATCTGTTAGCTCTCAATGTGACGACAATTGTAGCAAGTAACATACCGACTTTGAGGTCATATTACCGTAAAGATACACATGAACATTTTATTTTGAACATTATTATAGTTGCAAAGATTACAGAAGAACATAATACAACTGAAAATGGGTTTGCTATTTGCATCTATTTGGAACCACAAGCCCTCAAAGTGGTGCACTGTTCACCACAGTCAAAATGCACGCCGATTTCGGCCATCTAGTGCCGGTATTTTCGCTAAGTGTTTTTAATTTGATGTCTTCAATAGCTTTTACTGTTTAATAAACATTTTTAATGTTTCTACAACACAGACAGACTAATCACTGAGATCATAAGCATCATGAAATTAAGTTTTGGACAATTTTGTGAGGTAGGGATGGGGCATGGCACCTTTTGACATTGCCTCATTTATATTTCTGGAACCATATGATGTTTCCATATTCTAATTGGGGTCTTATTAATGCCTTGTATAATTTAATAAATATCTCCTGATCAATATTTACAAAGGTTCTTTTAATTAAACCAATCATCTTATTAGCATTATTAATACAGTTCTGAATATGTTTGTCAAATAAGAAATCCTTATCGAAAGTTACCCCTAAGTCTTTTTCATTTTCACATTTTGTTACTGGACACACCACATTGTCATTCATCATAGTATAATCAACACTTGGATTTCTTTTACCCACATGCATAACCTTGCATTTACCTGTGTTAAAATAAAGATTCCATTTTTCTGTCCATTCTTGCATATTATTTAAGTCATTTTGTAGTAAGTTACTATTACATGATTTATTATAAACTTTGGTGTCATCAGCAAAAATTTTGCATGATGAATGTATACAATCGGGTAGGTCATTAATAAAAATGGTAAACAAAGTAGGACCTAGGATACTCCCCTGGGGGATTCCACTAAGAACCTTTGCCTCGGCTGAATACATATTTCCAACTCTAACTTTTTGAGTTCATCCAGACAAAAAATCTTTAATTCATACATATACTATAGATTTCCAACTATTCCATAAGATCTTAATTTCATCAAAAGTCTTTCATGTGGTACGCTATCAAAAGCTTTCCTAAAGTCTAAGTATATAATATCAACACAATCATTATTATCTAGTAATTCTGTTATTTCCTCCATAACTTCCAAAAGCTGTGATGTACATGATCTTTTACTTCTAAAACCATGCTGACAATCAACATACAGGTTATTATCGTTCATATGGTTAGTGATGGCATCTCTAATAAAAGACTCTAAGATTTTGCAAGTGATACTCATTATATAGCGCCTTTCTTTATAATTAAATTACAGACCAGTTACTGAGTTAGTCTTCTTCTTCTTCATCTTCTTGAGTTCTTGAACTTCTTCATCTTCTTCTTCTTGAGTTCTTCTTCTTCTTCGCCTCAGGCAGCCAACTTAATCAGGCTGAACATCTATTCTGCTGCACTTTGGCCCGGGGCAGTAAGAAGACAAGAAATTAGCAATGCTATCGAGAATGTCCAAAGGCGATTCACTAAACAAATTATCGGCATGAGTAATAATATGAGCTTTGAGGAAAGACTAAAACTTCTTAATCTACCTAGCCTAGAGCATAGAAGAGCACGGGTAGATATGATTGAAACTTTTGTAAGATTTTAAAGTTTAAACGGATATTATGATATTATTATTAGAACTACAAACACACTTTAGCCCCTAAAGGAGATAATGTCAAGGTAGCAAGGAGCAGGACCTGCCTGCCACGCTTTCTATTTTCTTCTTCTTCTTCTGTCCACTTTCTTCTTCTTGATAGTTTATTGTCTCGCACATTCCCGTGGATAAATTTACAGCGACATACGTAATAGTCAAAAGTGAGTGTGGCTGCTATATGGAAGGAAGGAAGGAAGGAAGCAAAGCAGGTTGCTCCAATTTCTGTCAGCAGGTTATCTTCTCTTGCAGGCAAAAATGTGGATTTTGCCAGGAGCTGATTCAAGATTCAATATCTTGAATTAGCGAAAAAGAATACCACGGAGAATACTACCAAAGATGAGAAAAACAAGTCTGAACAGTGTTTTTTCTGTATCTCTATGTTTGAAAACAGACGTTGTAGAAGCAGTATGGACCACGACCTTATACTGGACAGGGTACGGAGCAAGCTGAGGGAGGACAATGTCAAATTGTGGTTGCCTCCATACACCACCGAGACACAGGAGAGAGGAGAAATTCCACTGGTAAGATGGGGATTTTGGTTTGATCAACTTTTCCTTAACTGTACACATATTTTGGTAACGTCATACTGTGGCTGCCCTAGGCTACCTCACCAAGACACAGGAAAGGGAAGAGATTTGATTGGTAAGATGTGGATTTGGGTTTTACCAAAGTCTTTCTTATAAATGCATTAAAGTTTAAGCCTAATCTTTGCAATGCAAATTGTTCCCCCACCCCACTTTTGGAAGTTCTGTGCCAGCAACTACCTGTAATCTGTCATTCTCTTTGACTCTGCCATTTCCTTTACTTACTTTTTTTGGCTTTATTGCCTGGCCCATTTTCTTGCACTTTTTTGTAAAAATTGTTTGAAAGCATTTTCTTTCTTTTTTTAGAGGTCTCCTGAGTCGCAAACGACTTGATTTTTCAAGCGGGAGGTTTGAAGCAGTATCTCGCATGCAGGATCAAAGCCGAAGCGTGAAAAAAAACAAGACAAAATTGAGTCACTACAGACTTGGCTCCGAAAGTAAAAGTAAAACAATAGCAGCATTCATGTAACACATAGCTTCTTCACAGATCTTACTAGACTTACCGTATTATCAGTTTTGCTTCTGACATGACTTCAGAACACCAAAGTGAACACAACTGATGTCCACTGTTCTAATCTTTGAAGAAAATGACGTCATTTATCAATATGACACATAAGTCATACAAGCGCCTTAAGTCATACAAGCGCCTTCACTAAAACGTCAATGACACGTGTATGACATAGAGAACAATGGCGGAAAGTATGAAAATTAGCGGGCCTGTTCCTTACTTAAGTATTGGGTCTGTATTTAGATTGAAGGCTACTTTCGTTTGGAGCCAGCTGCGTCACAGCAGACGAAAAGTTTCAGTTTTGCGACATCGACTTTTATTAAAATATAAATACAATTCTATAAAACCTGCCTTTTTACTTCATTTATAGCATTTTTTCATGTTCATCAACACAATCAGATTCCAGTGTATCTGAGCATGTTTGCAACATGTCTGCAACTCTGTTTTCATGTCCTTTAAAAAAGTTTAACCCTTTCACCGCCAAAGTCGCATTTTAGCACCACTTCACCTATGTCAGTTGTCACTAAAAGGCATCAAATTGGGGTCCATTATCCAAAAACCCTATTGTCTTAGTTTTGGGAATTAAGTAAGTATACCTTATTTTATGTATGTCACAGAAGAATCCCCAAAACTACAGATGGATTTTGTTCTCTACCCAGGTAATTTTAATGGACATTTTTGGCTGAAATATAGCTGGCGGTGAAAGGGTTAAGCTTCAACTAAGGGGAAGGGGGAGGGGCATTGCCTCTCTCACACACCAGCTAAGGTGTAGAGTGGCACAGAGGTAACGCATTCGCCTTGTGTCAAGTGAACCCGAGTTTGAACCTGGGTACAGGTTTTTTTACCTCTCACTTTGCACTAGGCCTTACGTTCGGAACGTGGAGTCTTTCTGATGAGACGATAAACCGAGGTCCCGTGTGCCCATGCACTTAGCACATTAATCCCAGTGGCAACGAAAAAGCTGTCTTTGGTCAAAATTTACCCCCACCCCCCTTCCTTCACAAAAAAATCACATACCCCCAAAAAATTGGGTGGTGCGCCTCTGGCTGCAACGTGCTCTCCAGGTGGGAGCAACCCGAATTTCACAGAGACGCTTGTGTGACTGTAAAGTACCTAATACCTAATACTTAACAGCATGCTATAAGCGCTAGCTTGTTGATGCTCTCTTTTGCTTTCTGTTATATGTGTTGTTTGGAAATATTAAATGCTGCCCCTGTACCCTGCTGAGGACTAGGCGGACTCCTGGACCCCTGTCTCATTTTTTTTAAGGATTTTTAGAAGCACCCATCGATTTGCAATCAAATTGATGAAATAGTGAATAAGTTTCTCGAGTTGAAGGTCTTCAAATCTTTTGATGTCTTGCAGGACCTGATCAAGCGCTATTCCAAAGACCTGGTCCTGAAAGAGGAAGTGGTAACCGCAGCCATTGAGAACCTGCGTATCCACGCTCTGTCCAAGCTGGCCGAGCGCAACAAGTTTAACACCACGGGAATTGCTACTGTCAAAGTCAAAGTGGCCTTGGGACAGAAGGTTTGTTGTTGTTATAAAAATATGTGTAACTCTGTGTGTGCGTGCGTGTGTGTGTGTGTAAGTTGTCTAAGCTAGCCGAGCTCAACAAGTTTCATACCGCGGTAATTGTCGCTGTTATTAGTGTTAAAGTGGTTATGGGATAGAACATTAACTTTGTTGTTGTGTGTGTCTGTGAGAGAGAGAGAGAGAGACAGAGAGAGAGAGAAACAATAGTACTATTTTTAGCTGAAGTTGATTGCATGCTATTAATAGTCTGAAAGTTAGCTTTTCTTGTTTGTTTAATACAGTAACCCCTTGACTGCCAAAGAAAATTAAAGAGAAAAGCACTGGGCAAATCATGACATGAAAAAGACAACTGATAGAGCCAATCTGAGAAAATGGTCTGGCGATATTACTCTCTTGATTATGTTAGAGCAAAAGCCAGCATATCAGGGTTATTTCTCTTCATCTGATGACATCATCAGTGATGTCATCAGGTCAGTACGTAATACGTTGGTGGCAGTCAAGGGGGTAACTATTGAAAACTTGCTGTGTTGATTATAATTTTTCATAGTTTACAATCGGTTTTATTTGATAAACTGTTTTACTTTTAGGTCTGTGTCCAGGAAGGATTTGCTGTGTTAATACTAGACATATATATATATATATATATATATATATATATATATATAGCATGAAAGAAAAATCTCAGTGAATAGTCAGCTCCGTACCCCTACTCTGAAGGACTGAAAAGTTAGTGCATTTGAAATGCAGAATAGTTTGCTTTGATAAAGCTTTTCTGTGTCCAATGTCTCTATTTGTGAACCTCAGAAACAAAACCAGTTAATGTTAACTTTGAGTAATGTTCGTGTTCAAAAAATAAAATAAAATAAAATTAAAAATAAAAAAAAATTAAAAAATTAAAAAGTTATATAAATTGTGCTGATTTACTTTTTCTCCCAATGGGGGATATATATATATATATAATCTCAGCTTACTGCCATCACCGTTCCTCCAGCCTGCAGGACTCAAAAGTTAGAGCATTTGAAAAGAAGGAATATATATACTGACAGGCAGAAGTTCTGCACACACGCATTGGAAAAATCATCAAAAATGTCAATCAGATTCAAAATTTATTTTACTTTGGGTAATCCTAAATCATGCTGTGTGTACAATTGCATGACTTAGGATTACCCAAAGTGAAATTAATTTTGAATCTGATTTACATTTTTGATGATTTTTCCAATGCGTGTGTGCAGAACTTCTGCCTGTCAGCATATTTATAAAATAAAAAAATTTAAGATATTTTTGTTCATTTGGTTGATGTTGAATTTAAAAAGAATTTCTGTTTTCTTTTCTATTTTTTCTTCCTTTAGTTCATGATTGGGTTTGAAAAACTTCAAAAAGGAAGCAATAAATTTTGAAATATATTGCCAGCTACTACCTGGTTTTGGTTGGGGTTTTTTTATCATTTTTTTTTTTCTTTGCAGTTTGTTGAAGAATCTTGCAATGTTATTTTTGCATGTAATGCTCACAGTCACACGTGTATTTCAGGGAGGAGAAAAGCACACATTATCCTTGGAGATGAGCCTGGACAAAAGCGGGGCCGATCTGAAGCATGCCGTTTCTACGCAAACGGGTCTGGCGTGGCAGCAACTGAAACTGATCTGCGCAGGCAAGGTCATCAGCGACAATGGCGCTCTGAACGTGCAGAATATCAAGGTTTGTGAAAAACCTAATAAATTTACTCGGCAAAGAGTCACCCCCCTCATGTTTATGACCCTCATGCTCAAAGTCTGCTTCTTCTTTCAGTTTTATGAAAATAATCCTTGGCTGATCTTAACCCTTTCACCGCCGATGTCGCATTTCTGCACCACACCGATTTAACACTCATGCCACTAAAAGGCATGAAATTAATATCCAATAACCGTATGATGTTAATTTTGGGAGATGCCCTTATTTGATACATCTTATAATAATAATAATAATAATAAATAACATTTATAGAGCACCCTTTCTCTCTTGAGCTCACGGCGCTTCACAATTGTTTAAATAAATACATAAATCATAAATAAGCTACTACAATATCAACTATCACAAACATGCACACAGCCACAGCACGCACGCACACGCCCACACCCACATACGCGCGCACACCCACCCACCCACAATGTGGGGGACATCATTTTAAGGCAGGAAACAGGACAAGGAAGAAATCAGAGGTATTGCCGGAAGAGGTGAGTTTTAAGAGCGGTTTTGAAAGACTGGAAAGATTTAGCAGAACGAAGTTCATATGGTAGGGTGTTCCAGACAGAAGGGGCGCTGAAAGAAAATGAACGTTCACCATTTGTCTTAGTGTTAGTACGAGGAATAGAAAGGATAAGTTTCTCAGAAGAGGAACGGAGAGACCTGGAGGGTGAGTACAGGTGAACAAGATCAGAGAGGTAGGCAGGACTAGATGAATGGACAGCATTGAAACAGAGGCAAGCAATTTTATACTTTATTCTTGCCTCGACTGGAAGCCAGTGTAAGGTCTTGAGGTGGGGTTTGATGTGGTCTGTATGAGGGATTTTAAGGATTAACCGAGCTGCATTGTTCTGAAGTTTGTTGAGGAGGGTTTGAGGACAGCCTACAAGTAGGGAATTGCAATAATCGATGCGAGACAGTACAAAAGACAGTAAGAGAACTCACCGTATTGCAGACGCCAACTTTTCTTTACCCAGGGAAGTTTGACAGAAATGTTTGGCTAAAAAATGTCTGGCAGCGAAAGGGTTAACCCCATCCCTTTGCCAAGAATGCCAGAATATTGCTTCTCAGTGAAGATTTTAAATGTGAAAATTGGGGGGGGGGGGGGGGGGGGACTTTACATCTTTGCGAGTTGCTCTTTCTATTAGACCACCACCATGCTTTATTTTTTTCCATTTAATTTTTTTAAGAATTTGCAGGTACTTGAACATTTCGTTATT
>CM065682.1:27520933-27555369 GCA_017654935.2 Phymorhynchus buccinoides
TGAGCACTTTCCCCACAGCTCCCGGAACCCCCTCCGCCTCCTCCCCCTGAACATGAGGGCGAGCTACGCTTACACTCGGCGTCTTTGCGCTCCAACTCCAGCCTCATCAGAGTATGGATGAAGTGGGTTCGCACGCGGATGGGGTTGAACTCGATCCTACCAGCAGCGTTCCCACAACCGTCCTTGGTGCACCCACACGGGAACGACAGCCTGTCCACCTGACATTTTATGCCCGCCTGGCTGCACGCACACGTTTCCGGATCACAGAACACCTTACAGTCACACCCGCACTGATTACGGGAAATGCGAATGTCCCGACAGTGGTCTTTCTCGTCGCCCTCGATTTTCTTCACGCCCGCGCTACGTAGCAGCATTCTGCGCTGACGGATGGGCAGCGGCTGTAAGAAGTAGTAGTCATCGTAGTCGCTCTCAGAATCGGAGCCTGAGGACACTTCGGGCAAGTCGTCGGCGCCTAGGGCTAGCAGCGGGGAGGGGAAGAGCTTGCCCTGCCTCTGCTGCTCCATGACGATGTGACGGTGGATCCGCTTCTTCTCCTTCACGTGGTCCTTCAGCGAGAACTTGCGCTCGTGGCTGTGCTGCTTCGACATGCCTGCAACACACATACCAGTGTTCATACTTCTTCTTCTTCTTCTTCAATATCTGACAGTTTCCTGTCAATTATGTGCAGATGCATCATACTGCTGTTATGCGCCTAACTAAAAAATAGGCCCAGCAAGTCCAACTTCGGCTAGAGGAAGTGTTTCTTGAAAAAAAGGCAGGAGAATGGACCGGTAAGGCAGAAAGATAGTAGATGACAGTAAGCAAAGGGAAAAGGCAGAGTCAAAGAGAGTAACAGATTAGAGGAAGTTACAAGCACAGAACTTGCAGATGGGGGAACTATTTATAATACAAAAGACCCCTCCGGTATCCCCACAAGGATGTGCGTCCGAGGCTCAGATCTCCCTTCTACCGCACTGGATTTCAGGCCAGTGTGTCACAAAACGAATTAAATGTTTACCAAACACACAGTTGAAAACAAAAAGAGTTATAAAGAGAGACCCCTATAATATGCAGGTGACCCCCTAAAAACCTGGAGTAGAAGCATATTATTTTGTGTGCTGATTCTGACCTCCTGATTGTGAAGATACAATTAACACAGCATAGAACACTTTTTTCTAACAAATGTATTCTCTAAATAACATCAACATCATTATGCATAATTAAAAGCCCTTCTTGGTCCACTCTCTCTTTTTTTTAAATCGCCCAAATCTGTATATCTTACAAACAAACATTGCTTTTGTTATTTTTTAAAGGCAAAATCATTGTCCAAAAGATTTATTGTGGCCATCATATGAAATAATGATCATTTATAACAAACTCAACAACTCACTTTACAAAAGAGCTTAAGTATGCATGCATAAAACAATTTACACCAACTAAATTACATAGGTTGTAAGAAACATTCTACAGAATTTTGACAAGATTTTTGAGGCAGGAGTAAGACAACAAAAAAGAGTACTGGTACACAGACAACATTTAAACAATGCACACTGTTTGTATAATTTCACTAAATAAGATAGTGAGACTTCAGTGTGTTGATGAGAACAATACAAAGATGATCAGAGAACAGAGCATGAGGCAGTACAAACATAGACAAAAGTGTATCAAACAAGTTAGAACACTATAATAAGCAAAGAACAGAGCATTAGTGCCATTACACACTACAGACGGTTAAATAACAGAGCATTAGACAGGATAGACAGTTAAAGAACAGAGCATTACACAGAACAGACAGTTAAAGAACAGAGCATTAGACAGTGCAGACAGTTGTGTCACCACACACAGTACATCAAAGAACAGAGCATTAGACAGTACAGACAGTTGTGTCACTACACACAGTACATCAAAGAACAGAGCATTAGACAGTACATACAGTTGTGTCACTGCACACAGTACATCAAAGAACAGAGCATTACAGTACATACAGTTGTGTCACTGCACACAGTACATCAAAGAACAGAGCATTAGACAATACAGTTGTGTCACCACACACAGTACACACAGTACATCAAAGAACAGAGCATTAGACATCAAAGAACAGATCATAGACAGTTGTGTCACCACACACAGTACATCAAAGAACAGAGCATTAGACAGTAGTGTCACAGTAGTGTCACCACACACAGTACATCAAAGAACAGAGCATTAGACAGTATACACCACACACAGTACATCAAAGAACAGAGCATTAGACATGTACATCAAAGAACAGAGCATTAGACAGTAGTGTCACCACACACAGTACATCAAAGAACAGAGCATTAGACAGTAGACAGTTGTGTCACCACACACAGTACATCAAAGAACAGAGCATTAGACAGTTGTGTCACCACACACAGTACATCAAAGAACAGTAGACAGTAGTGTCACCACACACAGTACATCAAAGAACAGATCAAGTAGAACAGAGCAGTAGTGTCACCACACACAGTACATCAAAGAACAGAGCATTAGACAGTAGTGTCACCACACACAGTACATCAAAGAACAGAGCATTAGACAGTAGACAGTTGTGTCACCACACACAGTACATCAAAGAACAGAGCATTAGACAGTACAGACAGTTGTGTCACACTGCACACAGTACATCAAAGAACAGAGTATTAGACAATACAGTTGTGTCACCACACACAGTACATCAAAGAACAGATCATTAGACAGTAGACAGTTGTGTCACTACACACAGTACATCAAAGAACAGATCATTAGACAGTACAGACAGTTGTGTCACTGCACACAGTACATCAAAGAACAGAGCATTAGACAATACAGTTGTGTCACCACACACAGTACATCAAAGAACAGAGCATTAGACAGTAGACAGTTGTGTCACCACACACAGTACATCAAATAACAGAGCATTAGACAGTGCAAACAGTTGTGTCACCACACACAGTACATCAAATAACATAGCATTAAACAATAGACAGTTGTGTCACCACACACAGTACATCAAAGAACAGAGCATTAGACAGTAGACAGTTGTGTCACCACACACAGTACATCAAAGAACAGAGCATTAGACAGTAGTGTCACCACACACAGTACATCAAAGAACAGAGCATTAGACAGTAGACAGTTGTGTCACCACACACAGTACATCAAAGAACAGAGCATTAGACAGTAGTGTCACCACACACAGTACATCAAAGAACAGAGCATTAGACAGTAGACAGTTGTGTCACCACACACAGTAATCAAAGAACAGAGCATTAGACAGTACATACAGTAATGTGTCACCACACACAGTACATCAAAGAACAGAGCATTAGACAGTAGTGTCATCACACACAGTACATCAAAGAACAGAGCATTAGACAGTAGTGTCACCACACACAGTACATCAAAGAACAGAGCATTACAGTAGTGTCACCACACACAGTACATCAAAGAACAGAGTGTAGTGTCACCACACACAGTACATCAAAGAACAGAGCATTAGACAGTAGTGTCACCACACACAGTACATCAAAGAACAGAGCATTAGACAGTAGTGTCACCACACACAGTACATCAAAGAACAGAGTATCAGACAGTAGACACCACACACAGTACATCAAAGAACAGAGCATTAGACAGTAGTGTCACCACACACAGTACATCAAAGAACAGAGCATTAGACAGTAGACAGTTGTGTCACCACACACAGTACATCAAAGAACAGAGCATTAGACAGTAGTGTCACCACACACAGTACATCAAAGAACAGAGCATTAGACAGTAGTGTCACCACACACAGTAATCAAAGAACAGAGCATTAGACAGTAGTGTCACCACACACAGTACATCAAAGAACAGAGCATTAGACAGTAGACAGCTGTGTCACTACACACAGTACATCAAAGAACAGAGCATTAGACAGTACAGACAGTAGTGTCACCACACACAGTAATCAAAGAACAGAGCATTAGACAGTACAGACAGCAATGTGTCACCATACACAATGCATCAAAGAACAGAGCATTAGACAGTACAGACAGTTGTGTCACTACACACAGTACATCAAAGAACAGAGCATTAGACAGTACAGACAGCAATGTGTCACCATACACAATGCATCAAAGAACAGAGCATTAGTACAGTTATGTGTTACCATACAAAGTACATACAAAACAGAGCATTAGATAGTAAAGACAGCAACATGTCACCATACACAGTGCATCAAAGAACAGAGCATTAGACAGTACAGTTATGTGTCACCGTACAAAGGCCATCAAAGAACAGAGCATCTGACAGTACAGACAGCAATGTGTCACCACGGAAGGCAAGTACAATAAAATGCAGAGCATTAGACAGTGCAGACAGCATATGTGCCATATCGTTAAATTAATAGGCTATCGAAGAACAGAGCATTAGACAGTAGTGAGTACAGTGATGTGTCAAATAGTACTGAATTTTATGGACTATAAAGGCAATACTTTTTTCCCAGACTGAGATCCCAGTGCCTTACAATGTGACTGATAATAATCATAGTAAAAAATATAACAGCAAAATCCAAATTTTCTGTAAAATTTGGGGGGGTGTCTTATAACCAGGTGTGCCTTATAGTCCGTAAAACATGTACACTACACAAGGGCAATCAAACAGCACATTGCAAGACAATATAACCATGACTCACCCAGAGTAGACCCCCCTTCACTGGGCACGCAGGTGAAGCCTTGTTTCCGTGGGAAGTAGTACACCGTCACGTCCGTGAACTTCACGTTTTTCTTCACTCGCTTTTCTGGCGGGGGCTGCCCAACTGTGTTCGTACATTGACAAAAAAGTACTTCAATAATAATACAGTGGAACCTCCCTTACAAGACCCCCCGTTATAAGACTCCCTACCACTTAAGACCTACTTCTCTGAGACATTGCCCTTAAGTATTAAAATTACCTCCCTTATACAATGCCCTCCTATTTAAGACCTGTTTGAATAATTTTTGAAGGTGTTATAATGGAGTTTCCACTGTATTACAGCATTTTTCAACAAACTGTGTACAAAAACATACAGACCAAAAATTATATCAGCAATACGAAATACTGGTAATAGCTTAAGAGCATGGATGGAACTGGAGAAAATAAAAAAACAGGCAAGGTAGGGATCCATGTTGGGGGGGTCAGGGGGGCAACAGCCCCCCTGAAGCTGAAGAAAAAGCAAAATCATACTCAATTTGAAGCTTATTCCAGGCTTGTAAAGTGATAATTCAACATTTTTTTCCCCTTAAACTTTGAATCCATTTTTTTTTTGTGGTCAAAATTTTTAAAAACAGGCGCCGCCTTGTATCCGAGGCAAGGCTGCATCCATGTAACAGTGTTTTTAAACAAATTGTGTTCAAACCAAAAAGTCTACTAGCAATAATTTATGATACAGCTTAACAGTATCATTGAACAAGTTATGTTCATACATAGACAAAAAAAGTGCTCCAATGATATAACTTAACCTCTTCACTGCCCTGTCACAGATATTTCCGTCAACTTCCAGAAACCTATAAACTGGCCCGTCACGGAAATATCCGTCATAGGGTTATTCTAAGAGTTTTCCTTTTTCTATCCATATGCTTTTCGCAGTATGTTTGAATGCATGTGAGAGTGTTCTCAAATGATAGTATATTCAAATCCCTTTCAGAAAAGGATAGGTTATATGCACTTTTATTCAGCAGTTTTTGCGATAGACTTCGCAACCTAAACCAGCTTGGCAAATAGTTGCCTCAGAACCGGAAACGGGCTTGGCAGCGAATGGGTAATATTTGAACAAATTGTGTCCATAATGGCATATAATGATATATATAAACAAAAAAGTACACCAGTAATATGAATGGCGCCTTGGCAACATGAAAGGGCGATAATTTTCTGACTGACTTGACCACGCCACCTAGTGATTAGTCAGGATACTACTAGTTCCTGATAGGCAAGGGCAATAATCTTAAGTAGGTGGCGTTTGCATCTCAGTGCATGAGACAGGAGCAGAGAATTGTCAGTGTAAAGCCTCATTAGCTTAACAGTATCTTTGAACAAATAAAACTGACAGACAAAAAAATATGCAAAGAACCTGTTACATTTTGTTGCTGAAGTTTGCAAAAATTAAAGCATCCCTATCTGTACAGTTAACACCTTGATTCTGCCATTTTAATTTACAAATGCACACAAGTAACAAAGACAACTTTCAAAACTAACAATGGCTATGGAAGACATAAACAACTGAATAATCTTAGAGCTTCCACCTCCCACCATACCCTTCTCGTACTAATGTGTGTATGCCTGTCCGTTGTTTCCGACTATGACTGCCAGATAGCAGAGGGTGCAACTGCTATTCCCACAGGCTGGGATAAAATTTGTTTATGGTGAAGATGCCTTGTCCAGGGAAAAATCCCCACTCTCTCAGTCAAAGGGATTTAAGAACTGCTGACATAGCGGAAGATCCCCGAAGGCCAACCAACCCTTTGGCTGCAGCACCACAGCCCGTGCAAATGCCCGATGGTTTGAGAGTCACTTCCTCAGAAGACTAGGCTGTACCATGACTTTCCAATACTGTAGACAATCATTTGTTGTAATTTCAGTCCGTGGTTGGGTGCATACGATAAAGAATATTAAAATTCAAAATATTACGGTTTTAAGTGGGAGTTCGGGTGTTTTCATTGTATGATTTGTTGTAATTTGCACAGCTCTCATTTACTACGTAGTGGCCCATCATTAACAAAACAACGGATAACAACGAATCACTCAATCTCACCTGTAGCGACAGAGACATCGGCACTACTGTTGGTGCCACTGCTGCAGTTGCTGTCGTCGCTCTCAGACTGGGCCGAGTTCAAATCCTCCCCGCTGTCCAGCTCCTCCAGCTTACGCTTAGGCATCGTGAGTGAGGTCTCGGGTTCAAATCTCCAAAGTAAAAAAAAAGATGGTTTCTTCTCTATACAGAGTATAGCCGAGTGGGTGAGGAACTTGTCAACGTGTGGCCATCTCTGCTATATACAGCCTGGTTTTTCTTTACCTCTCCTTTTGCAGAGTTCTGAAACACACAGGGAAAGAATAATCAATGCTAGCCTTATCTGTCTAAGACTCTAACCCATTACGGGTGATCTAGATGTAGAGAAAAAAAACCACCTTCACACATACAAACACACAAGTTTTCATGTTCACACACATGCGCACGCTCAAGCATGAAAGCACACATGCACAAAGACACATACACATGTATGCAAGAACAAACACAAACATGCATGCATGAAGACACACAGAATCACAAACACACACACTTGATTCAGTCAAAGTGAAAAGTGCAGCAAATCTATATAAAGGCGACAGGTTGCAGCAAGGAGTGGAACAGATGATGGGTCAACATTAACTTAAGGTTTCTGTTAGATTATAATGAACAAGTTTACCTGATGCAATGTCCCCTAGGTTTAGGCAGCGGCGAAACCAAAGCTGCTTAATATTTTCACCCCTGTCTGTGGCTATCTATCTATCTATGTTACCACAATAGCATTTGAACAGAGGCAAGTAGGAGGCTCAAATTTTGCATGCAGATAAGTTGGGACATCTAGGCTAAGTTCGAAGATGAAGTTCATTGATCAAAGGTCAAGGTCATTGGAGCTGAAAACGCTGCCACGAAGCTGCTTGATCTGGCGTTTTCACGCTCTAGTTTAACTAAAAGGTTTAACTCTAACACTAGTAACAGCATGCACAGTTCAAAAACCATATTCAACATTCTATTCCATCAAAGCATGATTTCACCCCTTGGGATTCCTTTAAAGTGCTACTTTCTTTTCTTCTTAGTGTGTGTCTGTGTGTGTGTGATTTGTGTTTGTGTATGAATGCGTGTGCAGGGGGGGGCTTGCCTGTCTGTCGTTGGCTGTATTGATCATCAGCAATCAACTAAAAAGTTCACTCGTTTGATAGTACAACAGTTTTTAAGCTACCATCTGAACGGAAAAAAAACAACTTTCAATCTACCTCCACATTCCCCTCCCCTTCCCGTACTGCCTCAACCCCCACCCCCTCCCAGTCTTTTAATATTACAAACACATCTTCAATTCTAAAACAGTAACAATACCTAGTTTTCTCAGTTTCGCACTATTGCTGCATATCAACAGTTCAGTTTTGATTTCCAAAGCACAAAAACTCCAATGACGAAAATAAACACTCCGAGAAGCATTAAATGTTCCTCAGAGTTTACCTCAGATTGCATTATTTCTAAGAAACTCAGTTAAGAAGATGAGAAAGAAATGAGCAGAAAACGGAGGAGATGGAGAAGGGAAAAGTCAGTCCTCAGCCAGACCGGCTTCGGCAAAGTTGTAGTTTAGACACCCCCATCAAATTTTCGCATTAAAATTTTTCAGAGAAGTAACACTGCCGTTCTTGGGAAAGTGATAGGGTTAGGATCAGCCTAGGATTATTGTCATGAAACTGAAAGAACCAGACTTTGAGATTGAGAATCATAAACATGAGGGGGTGTCTAAACAACAACATAGCCTGGACTTCTCCACCCAATACTATGGGTGGGCAAACTCAATCCCAGTCTGCATGGGAAGAGAGAGCAATTTGCCAATTCATTTCCACCTTGCACCCTTTGCAGGTTAACCCGTTTCTGACCAAGGACATTTTTTTCATAATTTTCTGGAACTCTTTGCTATTTTCTTTTCAAAATACATGTACACCCATAAACACGAAAATCAACTTCTTTTGCAAAACTATTACGTTCTTATATGTTTTTCAGAATGTACTCTTCAAGCATGCACAGTGGCGAACGGGACCATGTCTTTTTTTACAGTCACAAAGAGGCCACAAAACAGCCAAACCCCCATTACCACCACCCCTACTATACCCACCGCCTACAGCCCCAAGATTTGGTGGCCTCTTCTGCCTTATCGTTCTACTTCCCCATAACCTCTCCCAGTCTCTATATTTCATACTGTTCTCTGATTCTTGCTACAACATAAGGAAAACAACAGGGTCATTTGTTCCCATGCGCGTTTGTAGCGTGCATGGAGGGGACACGCTTCATTGCTCCAAAATTCAATGGAACTTTTCAAATTTCGATAAGTGAAGACTAATTTCTTAAAAATAGAATGAAAATGTTGAATGCAAATCTTAAAAAAGCAAATAAACTGTTCAGTTTATTTTGACAGCAATTTAAAATTAGATCTCAATTTTGAAATCAAATTTTCACTTTTTGGGTTAACTGATCCAGCAACCAGTCACAAAACATGAAACATCTTCTTCTTTTTTAACAGAAAAATGAGAAAAGAAAGACAGAAACAAAAAAGGACAAAAGAAAGCAAACAAAGAAATATATTTAAAAAATTAACCATAACACTAGAATATTCATTTATTAATGATATTTTAGTGTAACTGTTTCATTACATCAAATTCAAATTATACACGTTTTCGTGCATTCACTTACCGCAGTCAAATATTGCAAGATCACCGACATGCAAATATTATTATTTCATCCACATTCATAACTTTCTTTACTCTCAAGTCAACACTTTGTATGTTACATACTTTCCAACTTTCAGAATTTCTTCCTTTGTAGGACTAGGAGTTACAGATGCCCAGATACACACACATATATATATACACTGCCTTTTGGATATTGTATCGATCCAGGGTGGGGTGTTCAATTCCATCAAACATGGAGCAAATTCCGGCAAATCCCGTTTCACACAGAGGAGAAAGAGAAAGAAGAGATAGGAGAGAGAGAGAGAAGCTGCATCAGCTGAGAACTATTTGTTGGTATGCAGTATGGGGTTTTTTTGTCACTAAATGGGATAAAACCGTTCTCTTGGGAAAATTTGACGCCTATATAATTCAAGGCTGACATTTTTCTGCATTGAAATGCCCCCTACCCTGCACCCCCCACCCCACCCCCCAAACACACACACACAACTGTGAAATTGGATAATAAAATAAGAGCTACTTTGTGTTGTGAAAATTCTTGACTGGGATTTCATTTATTTTTTATTTTGCTGATTCAATTAGTACTCTTTTTTTTTGTAACATGAATTTCATAGCAAAAGACACTCATGACTTTTAGGTGTATCCATTATCCAGGTGCCTCAGACTGTCCAACTTTGCTGAGTAAAACAAGTTGGGGATTTCACTTACTTAAATTTTTACTCAACAAATGTTCAGCAAAAGTCAAAAGTTGATCTTGAAAAAGTCACAACCACTTTCTCTTGGCCACATTTAATAGTCTGGTACAGTCACAGGCATCAAATTTGATCAGCCGTCAAAATCATACTTTTAGCGACAAAGGTTCCTGATAATGACAGGACAACTGTTCCTTTCACAGGGCTAGGCCAGCGCTCTTCTCTCTCACACACAAGCAGCAGAGAGGGGCAAAAATCAATAGGCAGCTCCAGGCAATGCATACACTGCGTCTCCCTCTTTTTTCAGCCCCTGTCCCCTTTTAGTGATGAAAAGCTGGATGCACTCTCTGACTGATGAGCTTGGCTATCTTCCCCAAAGTTTTCTTCAAGGAAGAGCCAAAAGATGCAATTTCTAATCCTGGCACAGCAAGTCTCAGGGATATACAAATTTAAAGTCAGAATAGCTATTTCTAATCTTGCCGACCAAAGTCTCAGGGAGGTGGAGAAAAAAGTCCAAAGTTCTATTTCTAATCTTACAGACCAAAGTCCCAGGGAAAAGAAGAGAAACAAGTTCAGAACTGCAATTTCTAATTTTGCAGCAAACCAAAGCCTTTCTAAAAACATAAGTAAAAGTTTAATCAGTCCAAGAATCACAGAGGAAAGTATATTGCCTTTCTAAATCATTTTGCCTCAATTGAAATGTTTTAATCATCTTCATGGAATGACGCATTCTGAAGCAATTAAAAAATAATAATCCCACATTAACAAACAAAATCAATAATCCCAGCAGTTTTATAAATATATGTTTAATTCAAATACTGACATAATACAACGTTCAATAAAGAAGTTCAGGTAGTGGTCTTCCTCCGTATTTATATGACAAACATCTGAATATATTCAAAGAATCGTAGAAGCTCTGCTTCCACTTACATTGTATGTCACAGAACTGGAGCAGAAAAAAATGAAAAAGAAGGTTCAATATCCTGTTAATGGCATTGTCTGTGTAGCCAGACACTAACACAACGTTTTTCGCTTGCTGTTGTTGCTTCCTCTTCTGCATCATAAATGCTCATGACAATGACATTCAATCAACCTACAAAAGGATGCTAATTTTACACATTGCATCATTGTGTAAACTATCTTTACTGTGACATTCAACCAACGTAAAGGAGCTAATTTTATACATTTCATTTGTGTGTTGCTGTCGCACTTAAAAGTAAATAGGACAAGGATTGATTTCTAACAACAATAAACAAAAATGTAATTGCAACATAAAAAAAATCTAATTTATCTTCCAGCTCTTGATAGTCTAGACATAAAAAGGTCAATCAATATGGGGAGTAATAATATGAAACTTAACATTTTGTTTTTGTTTTGTTTTCTACATGGAAGTCCATACTGTGCTTTTGTTGTTGTTGTTGTAATGATGTATTCTCTTCAGTGAGGGGAAATTACACTGAAACAACATGACAGCTAATACTAATTGAGCAACTTTTTTTTAGCAAACAGCAAAAGACTGATCCCTCCAAGCAAAGGAAACCTTAGGTTAAGCGACAGTCAAAACTAAAGCCACAGCATCAATTGAGAAGATAAACAGCACTGGGGGGCGGGAGGGGCTAAAAGATAAACTGATGACAGCTTTCAAAAGCTCCCCACCTGGAGCTATCAATTGTTAGACGCAACATTTCACAGTCGATGTGACAAACCACAAGGCACCACGCGCCTTTAACACTCGCACTGACAACTGATCACACTCCTGTCGCTGCGCTCCTTGAATGAATGAATGAATCTTTTATTTAACGTGTGTTCACTTCACAGTGATATTCCTTGTGAAGGACTTGCGTTGATAGCGATGTGCAGTCTTTTTTTTGTAACCCCTTCAAGCAATGGAAACCTTTTTTTAACTTAAGTGACAATTATATGAAAGCCATGCCATCAAGTAAGAGGGAAAACACCATAACACTAAAACTAAAAAGAAGGATAAAACTAAAGAAAAGGGTGGGAAACAGAGCTTAAACAGCTCCTTGCTAGCAACTGTCAGACATCTCAGTGTCAAAGTGACAATCCACAAGGTGCTATGATCCTCTAACGCTCCCACTACTAATCACACCCCTGTCCGTGCACTCCTTGTGAAGGGCTCACGCTGACAGTGATGTGCTCATCTCTTAATAGTTAATTGAACGCCTTCAAGCAAAGGAAACCACAGGTTGTGACAATCACATTAGGCCAAGGCATCAAGTAAAAGGATTAATGGCACCAGGGGAGTAAAAGAGAAGCGTGGGTAATACAGCATCAGTGACTGTCGAATGTGTCAACATGTCAATGTGCACTCCTCTAAAGCTCCCACTACTGATCACACTCCTGTCCCTGCGCTCCTTGTGAAGGGCTCATGCTGATAGCGATGTGTTCATGACATCTCTTAACTGAACGCCTTCAAACAAAGGAAATCTCAGGTTAAGTGATGATCATATACAGCAGCCATGGCATCAATCAAGAGAAATACACCACTGGGGGAATAAAAGAGAAAGGTGGGCAGTAGTGCGTCAAGAGCTACTAGCCTGATTTAACAAGTAGACCTGACGTCACAGTCGTGACAGTGTCTCTCACTACAGATCACACTCCTGTCACTGTTTGTGAAGGACTCACCTTGACAGCAATGTGTTCATCTCTGAGTTGAATCAGAATGCCTTCAAATTCAATCAAAGGAAACATCAGGTTAACCCTTTTATCGCCACTGTCGCCTCTTGGCACCACAATGATTTAACACCCATGTGACTGAAAGGCATCAAATGATGTTATGGTATCCAATGACAATATCTTCTTAATTTTGGGAGGTAAGGACATTTTATGCACGTCAGAGAGGAATACCCAATATTGCAGACATCATCTTTTCTCTACCCAGGTAAGTTTAATGGAAAGTTTTAGCTGAAGAATGGCTGGCGTTGAAAGGGTTAAGGGACATTCCACGCGGACAGACAACCATGAGAAAACCACGGCATCAATTAGAGGGAAAACGCCACTGGAGGGGGAGATAAAAGAGAAGGGTGAGCAATACCGCGTCAAGAGCTGCTAGCCTGGAACCAGTGACTGTCATATGTATCAAAATGTCAAAGCACAAGGCACTGCGCTCCCTACTGGTCACACTCCTGTCAGTGTGCTCCTTGTGAATGACTCATACTGATAGCAATGTTATCTCTTAAAGTTAATTGAATACTGTACCTCCAAGCAAAGGAAACCTCAGGTTAAGCGACAACCATAGGAAAATCACAGCATCAATTAACAGGAAAAATGCCACTGGAGGGATAAAAGAGAACGGTGGGCAATACCGCGTTAAGAGCTACTGAACTAGCCTGGAGCCAGTCATTGTCAGACGAGTCAAAGTGTGAAACCGGAAGACTCACACTACTTGTCAAACTCCTGTCATTACGCTTCTTGTGAAGGGCTCACGCCAATATTGATCAAATGTGCTCATCTCATAATTGAACGCTTCAGTCTTTCTGTCACCGCAACTACTCTCTGTGGTGCCATGGGCTATTCCCCAGTTAGTCTTCCGCCGCTGTCAAAGCAGAGAGCTAATGTGAAAGTCCATGCCCGTTTCTTCGTGTCTTCATTGTTTTGCATGTCCATGCAATATCTCAAGAATCAGTGCACAGAATTGATTCTAATTTGGTAGACTGGTATATAAACTATATTACATGAAGGTGATGTGCTTTGTTGAGTAATTATTAAAGGAGTAAGCTTATAACTACACTCAAGAACACCTCAAATATCTTCTGTTTTCTGTTCAGATTCCTGACAGAAACTAGTCTATTCTTCAAAGCTGTTCAAGCTTAACTTTCTCAAATTATGTGTGTTAATCTTCACCATCTTTACATTTTACTTTTTATAAATGTTTTAATATTATGCATTGTTTGTCCTTTGTTACATTGATTAAAATGGAGACTAATTTACATATAGTACTCTGTCTACAAAGTAATTTTTGAAAACAACCCCTAGCTGAACATTGGGGGGAAAAGACATACCCAGTGACAATAAATTTGATTTTTTAAATGTCACAGACTAACAGAAATACCCTGTTTCCTTATCCCCCTCTGCCTCTCTTATCCCCCCCCCCCCCCCCTTTCTTTGCTCTAGGAAACCACTCCTTGTCTAGAAAGAAATAAGCATCTGAATTAAAAATAGAAAAGAAGAACAAGAAGAAAAAACAACAACACTCCTCGTCTTATCACATTTCGCCTGTTACTGTGTTAGTACCAGAGTAAAACAAGGTCTCCCAAAAATCTTTAAACAAGAAAGGTGTGTATGTACGTGCATGCGTATGTGTGTGCGTGTGTGTGTGCATGCTCGCGCGCTTGTGTGCGTGCATGCTTGCGTGCGTGCGCACGCACTCATGTTGTGTGTAGATTCACATGCATAGGCATGCGTAAATGTGCAAGTGTGTGTGTGAGAGATAAATAAAAAGAACATTTTTGACAAACTCATGTCTCTTTGCAACTATGCTTGCTTTTTTTTTCTTTCTAACACCTCTTGTCCTGTGTATCAACAATATGCCTCCAAGTTTTTAGTAAGCCTCCAAACTTGATTTGTTACCTTAAATTGTGCTAACTCTGATTTCAACCTCAACCCTGCTTTGACTTATTCCAATATCAATCACATCAATTAAGACTTGACACAACCAGTGAATGCATGTAAACAGCCTGGCGAACCGCTAATGTCAAAATATTTCAAATTCAGTATGAGCTGGCCTTTTCCTTATTTTAATATTTTTCATGTCTTGAATTTGACAATAATTTTCACACCATCATTTTCTATTTAGTCCATACAAAGTCTTTGAAACCTAAAATATCAAAGAAAACGATGAAACTATAATGACTACTTAAAAAGTCTATTTTAGTTATTGGTCCATAGGCCTAAACTGAACAGTATTTAAAACAAAAAGGTGCGACAACTGACAACCAACCACAAGAACTGATAGCAGAATCTGCTGTGAGCGTGTGTGTGTGTATGTGTGTGTATCTCCATCTCCCCCTCCACCACCTCTTCCTCCTCCAGTTCAAACTGACCAGCACACAAGCATCTCACACACACAGTGAGCGCGTATGCGAGAGAAAAAGGGGGGAGACAACAAAAACTTTCTCCTGGTTACTGGCGCCTGAGACGGTTGCCTAGGAAACCTGCGCTGGCACAGCCATAATTTGACAGTCAGCGGGCGAAAGTGAGAGAGAGAGGGCCGTTCATTGAGAAAAGGGCGAGGGGGAAGAAAAATCAATATGGCCATGCTAGCTGTAGCTGCTTGCTTGCTATCTGAAAGGCTAAGGGATGGTAGGGTATAAACAGGCGATCGATGTCCCCACGTCCATTGCTTGGGATTGGCTCTTGGAGGAGGGGGGGGGGGGGGGGGGTAGGGAGGGAGGGAGAAAGGCTGGGGAACTGGATTAGGCTATTGATTTTTAATCCAAACTCATTTCAATGTTCTCTCCCTTTGTGCACAACAACCATCCCACACCAATTTATTGGTTGATGCCTGTTGGCTTAGCTGGGTAAAATATCACCTCACGTTGATTGACAGGCAGATGGGGAACTGTAATGGAATCTGACCAATTATTAAACACCAACTTTTTTTTTTAAACCATCTGTTTTTATGTGGTCTACTCAGGAATAATTATTATATTACACTGTTTTCAGTTGTTTTTCTTGAAGGAGAATAATAATCACTTATAACTTTACAAGTGCATATGATATTATTACGATCATATTTATCAAATAACACACACGCAGGACCTGTGTCATAAAAGGCAAAGCAAACTATCTCCTTACAGATCACTTTATTGTGAATATTGAACAAAAAACTGCAAATTTTATTTGTATCTTCATATCTTAATTGATATTATCATCATCACATACAGTTTTACATAGCATCATTTTGGTAATCAAACTCAACCTTTAAGGAAATTATAAAGAGTATCTTTTCCTTTTTTCGCAAACAGACATTGCTTCAATCTTCATTAATTTTACTTATCACTTGACACAAAATGAAATTGCTTGCAGCTTCATTAGGTCTACTTTTCATCATAACTAAAACAAAAGGAAACCATTAACCTACACGTAAATCTAACTCAATATTTGGCACAGAAAGGATTAGTACAAATTTGACCACAGAAACTTACTACTGCCGCAGAAAATTAGAAGAAAAAAATTACATGACATGGGGAAAACGCAAAAAAAAGGGGAAAGAGATTGCAGAAAAGGAAAGGAAGTGGAGGAGAGATGGAGGAGGGGGGAGAGGGGGAAAGAGAAGAAATGAAAGCACAAACTAGAGCGCTAAGACGCTAGACCACCAGCCGCGCGGCAGCATTTTCGGGGTTCAGTGACCTTGACCTTAATTTTCAGACTTGGTCTGGCGACGAAAATGGTGTTTCACGTCCTCTCGGCCTGAATCAGACACATATGGGACATTTGTAAATACAAATATGGTGGGAACAATACTGGAGGCAATGCCCGGAGGCAGTACGAAACCAGTAAAGTCCCGATTTTTTTTATCAACACAGATAGCTGCAGCGATGACCACGCCTCGGCCAAACCCCATTGGCCATGGCACCGCCACAAGCAAAAGTACACATGCATAATTCAGACTTGGTCTAAATATCCTAAGTACCTATATGCAAGTAAAATTTGAGTGTCCTACTAGGTCCCTGCATTCAAACGTTATCGTGCCAGGTTCTCTGCAGCAATTTTTGGCTCCAGTGACCTTGACCTTTCACCTATGACCATTTTTTAACTTGGCTTGAGATATTCTTGGTACCTATCCACATGCAGAATTTGAGCGTCCTAGTCCCTCCGTTCAATCGTTATCGTGCCAGGTGCTCGGCAGCATTTCTGGCGCCAATGACCTTGACCTTCATTTTTGAACTTGGCCTAGATATCTTTAGTACCTATCCACATGCAAAATGTGAGCGTCCTAAGTCCCTCTGTTATCGCGCCAGGTGTCCGGCAGCATTTTCGGCTCCAGTGATCTTGACCTTTGACCTTCATTTTTGAATTTGGCCGAGATATTCTTAGTACCTATCCGCACGCAAACATTTGAGTGTCCTAGGTCCCTCCGTTCAATCGTTATCGTGCCAGGTGCTCGGCAGCATTTTCGGCGCCAGTGACCTTGACCTTTGACCTATGACCATTTCTGAACTAGGCCTAGATATCTTTAGTACCCATCCACATGCAAAATGCGAGCGTCCTAGGTCCCTCCGTTATCGTGCCAGGTGTTCAGCAGCATTTTCGGCTCCAGTGGCCTTGACCTTTGACCTTCATTTTTGAACTTGGCCTAGATGTTCTTAGGACCTATCCGCATGCAAAATTTGAGCGTCCTAGGTCTCATCGTTCAAACGTTGTCGTGTTAACATAGTCAGATAGATAGATAGTCAGTCAGGAACAGAATCCACTGAAAACATTACCTTAATCAGCTTCGCTCTCTTCGTTCGCGGCTGGTAAAGATTTAGTGAATAGGGAAAACAATTAACTTTAAAATCTTATCCACCTCATTAACTTCTACATAACTAACAGCTCTTAAACAAGGCTAGACCTGAGCGGGTGCAAAATTCCCACACGATCAAAGTCGCTCGCGCAAGGATGGACACTTGCATACACGGATGGACAAAACAAAAACAATAGTTCCCGCCGTTTCGCTTGGGAAATAACAACACAGTTGTACAAGTAATGCTGCAACTACTTAAGTCTAAATACTGAGTTTCAATGTCAACAAAACTAAGTCAAATTATAAACGTTCAAACAATGAAATCTGCCTGTCACAAAATATTCAATTTTTTTCCAGAAATATATTGAGAGGTGCAGGAAAAACAAAATAATAAGTTTCTTATCTCCCCTGTAGAAGTATAAAACTGAGAAGCTCAATCTGTTGGCCCAGCAGAGGGAAAATTGGAAGGGCTTGCCATTTTGTTCCCCTTTCCCAATCTAACCAAGAGATAGCATTTGGAATGTTGCCAGTAGCTTGTACACTCACCACAACAGTAGAAAGTCTATGTGGGAAAGAGAGAGAGAGAGAGAGAGAGAGAGAGAGAGAGAGAGAGAGAGAGAGAGAGAGAGAGAGAGAGAGAGAGAGAGAGAGAAAGAGAGAAAGAGAGAAAGAGAGTGTGTGTGTGTGTGGGGGGGGGGGAGGTGTCAGTGTTTCAACTGTTTGTGTGTCTCTGGCTCTCTTTTTTTTTTTAAAGTACAGTATTTTAACTCTCTCTCTCTCTCTGTCTTTCTCTCTCTCTCTCTCTGTAGGGAGGGGGTGTAGGGGGGGGGGGGGTATGTGTGTGTGTGTGTGTGTGTGTGTGTGTGTGTGTGTGTGTGTGTGTGCGTGTGCGCGCGCGCGGTTGATAGTCTGCCTGCTTGTCTGTATAATATGAGCTTGCAGGTGAGACTGAGTGTATAAATAGGTAGGTATCTATGTGACTGGCTGAGAAAGAGAAATGGAAAGAAAAAAGTGGGACAAGACAAAGTGGTGAAAGTAGAGACAGAGAGGGGGGTGGGGTATAAAAGGGGTGAGATAATTAAGCCAAAGGAAAGCAGCAGACAGGTACTGAGGTAGAAAGCCCAGGGTTTCACTTCTCTATTGTCCTCCGCCATAGAGCAAGGCCTATGTGATCATTATATCTGTGTTCTCCTAGATCCAAAAGAATGGAAGCTCCCATGGCATTGGAATGGGAATGAGGGCGTTTGGGCTTGCCTGTCTGTCTGTCTGATGGTCTATATGTCTGTGTCTGAACAGAATGTGTCGCATACATTCATAATCATAGCGCCTGAACTATAGAACCAACTGTAATATAACGTGCCAGAATAATGTCCTATGTCCTAATAATGATGCCCATTGAGTCAGTTTCACTGAATGCCAAGCCATACAAACATGATACTCCCAATAATTCTGATTGTTTTATAACAATGGTTATTCTTTAAAATATTGAACAGATCAAAATGAAATTGGCAGCATCATCTCCCATGTCCTGATGAGACCTGTGATGCTTTGAGTGTTGGTCAGTATGGTTATAATAGATTGGCAAGTTCTATACAAACAATGAAACATACTCCCAGAGAGTTAGTTTTTTTTATGAAAATTAATACATTATGTGGGAAACAACTTAAATGAAGCAACTCAGTACAATTTACAGTCCATTTATAAATTGGTCTATCAATCCAACAGGAGTTTTCTCCTTTGTTTTGATCAGTAACAACAGGATTTTGGGGGTTTTAAGTCAATAAGTATGAATAACATCACAATGGTTATAAAGAATAACCAAATGATATAAAGCATCACATTTTCTACCCTTTTTTAACATCCTTTTTTCCTTGTTCCTGATAATAATAAAAAATTCTGCTGAAACATCTGTTAAATCACAAATTATCAATCACCTTGTTGCAAACCAGCTCTTCTTAAATTAAATTGGTGTGAATAAGCATTTCCCAGTCATAAGGCTGTTGATAACCATTCTCAGTGGAATCTCATCAAAAGTGAATCAGTAGGAACAATTTTTTCTGTCCTGATGTGAAGAAAACGAGTTTTACACAAAATGATATAAGTTCTTGATGCTTTTCACTAATAAAGTGCTATGACCAAACGCCAAAATAACAACAAAAACCATGCACATGCATGCACAGTGACACACATGTTCTTATAAATATTTCGATCAATATTTTAATCTGCATCTGCATCCATTGATTGTTTTGCTGAGCAGCCTGTCCATCTCCTTGGGATTGTATTATTGTATTTGTGCAAGCCTATTGGTAGTGCTTTTGTTCTGCAATAGATTACTGCTGTGTATCACTGAATGTCCTTGTCTAAATTGTCTGTGTAGAGATGGTGTAGGTACTATTATTGCTGCATTTTAAAGTGTTATTCTTGCCTCGTTTTTCAATTGATTATGTCTTGATTCATAATGTATTTTAAATGTATTTTTAAAATGTGTTCTGCTTTTACTGTACTATTTCAGTATTTGTTCATATTTGTCCGGTTTGTTAATTACAACATTGCAGTGTTATTAGTTATTCGTTCATATTCTTTGTTGTTGATAAATGTGTTTATTGTTGATTTTCTTGTGTGCACCTGGCTGCAATTTCTCTGTTATGAAATAATAAAGATGATTTGGATTTGGATTTGGATATATAACAAGTAGTTTATGTACTATTGACAGAGGTGGTGTTGCTGAAATCTTTAGATAAGCATAACTACCGGTATTTAATAATAGTAACTTTATAAACAAATATTGAGCAGATTTGTGCTTGTTAATAAACTGCACCTAAATGCTAAAACAACACACAGACAGATACACACACACTACGACACAGATACACACACACACTGTCACCAGGATTCCTGCTGTCAGCCTATAAAGCCATGTGCAGTGTTGACACAGGTGTGGCAGTCATAGTCAAGCCAGGTCAAACATTTGTGCACACCTGGCTACATGAACTCCATAGCACAACATGCTAGAATTAGTAGAAAGTAGATTCTTTTTTTAAGGTACACTGAATAACCCTACACACACCTGTTTCTTACTATAGTACTACTAACGTTGTTACAGTGGAATCCGCTTAATCGGCCACTTTTGGGAACAGGAAAAATATGGCCGATAAAGCGAATCGGCCGATAAAACGAACATGGAGATACTGTATGACGCAATTATGCAAGTCAAAAGCAATGATGTCAAAATTAAATGTTGCAGTTCAAATTCAAATTCTTTCCCTTTTTGTCATGTGTGTGTGTGTGTGTGTGTGTGTGTGTGTGTGTGTGTGTTTATTAATCCTACAACTTGACAGAAGCACGAGTAAAAGACTGATTTTGTTTTCTTGAGTGATTTTAACGCCATGCAGGGTCTTTCAATTGACAACAGCTCACCTTCCAACTTCACACTCAACCATGTAAACGTCAAAAGCGTGTTGTCAGTTTGTCTGCCTCTGTTGTTCTCCCTCTCAAAAAGGGGTAAAGAGGCAATAAAGCGAAATTGAAGATTTCAGCTTTGGCCGTATAAACGAACAAAATAACACATGCTTAAGAAGAAAAAATTCCGTTCCAGAAGAAAATGGCCGATTAAGCGGCTTTGGACGATTATCCGATGGCCAATTAAACGGATTCCACTGTAGTAGCAAAGATACTTTTTTATTTTTTTTAGCCCATACTCAGAAGCAAAGAAAAACAAAACGCCGACTTCAACATAAAGTTCCCCCCCCGTGAGGATACCGGGGGTCTTTCGTGCAAATAGTTCTCCCACCTTCTGGAAGTTCTGTGCTTGTAACGTCCTCTAATTTGTCACTCTCTTTGACTCTGCCTTTTCCCTTTGCTTAATGTCATCTGCTATCTTTCTATCTTATCGGTCCATTCTTCTGCCTTTTTTTCTATAAATTCTTACAAAGATTTCTTCAGCCGAAGTCGGACATGCTGGGCCTAACTATTTCTTAGTTAGGCACATAACGGCAGCATGATGCATCTATGCTCATGTGACAGGAAACTGTCTGAGCGAACGAAGAAGAAGAACATAAAGTTGAAATCATTTAAATTATGATTATCAGTTACAGAATTAAATTGACTTTACATTAAATTTCGTCAAAAAACAAACATTTTCTTAATCCAATACCCACACAAAACAAGATGTTTTGAATTGCAAAATTGAGACCAATAAATTTTCCAAGGTGGATTTCTTTTCTATAACCACAAATTTGGAAAATTGCTCTCCATTTTTACTATTAAATTATTTTTTTTTTAACCTACACTGATGGTCTGATTATTTATTGTCCTATCCACTTGATGTGAAAACCGCAAACAGATTGAATTCGATGAGAGTGCTCGAGTGCTCATCGTTCACTGTCGTCTCTTTTTTTACACTTACAGTTACAGGCATGGCACTTACAAAATTTTGTGTGTAACTACAGCACAAAAGGGAACAAACGTCAAAATGGAATAAACTTAAAAAATCATTAAATTATACTTCTAAATCAATATTTTTTTCTTCTTCTTCCTCCATCAGTTTGTTGTCGTATGAACGCAGATGTGTTATGCTGCCATTACATGCCTAACTAAATAATTAGGCACAGCATGTCCATCTTCGGCTGGAGAAAATCTTTGTAAGTTTCTAGATAAAAGGCAGGAAAATGGGCAAGTAAGACAAAGATAGTAGATGACAGTAAGCAAAGGGAAAAGGCAGAGTCAAAGAGTGACAGATTAGAGGAAGCTACAACACAAGCACAGAACTTTCAGAAGGTGGGGGAACTATTTGTACAAAAGACCCCCCGGTATCCCCTTTTTTTTAATCACCACTAAAGTTTCATTAATCCAAGAGGTGTACATGCTTGTTGTATAAATGTGTTTAAAGAAGTTACTTTGAGTTTGAAGGATGAACTTGAAGGATCCAAAATTTGCGAAAAGACCCAAATTGTGATCAGTATTAGGACTTTGTTCTCCAATTGTCCAAAATGTAGCTTTCAAACTCAGATTCAGCAATGATCACTCCGAGTCTGAACCAAAGATTAGAAATGGTACAAGAACATTCTTTCTTTGTTGTTCTTTTACTTACAAATCTCTCTCACATCATCCATGTATCTGTAGACATTGGGGATCTGCGGAAGAGTGCCTTAATACAGGGGGAGGGGGTAGAGGTGGAGGGAATTGGGGAGGATTGGGGAGAGGGGGGGGGGGGGGAGGGTTGCTGGATATTTATTTGGAGACCATCGAGACCATCTGCACAAAGGTGCCGATGGTCTTTGCCTGCATAGCTTCCTGGGGCAGTTCATTCCAGTCCCGGATGGTGTGTGGAAGGAAGCTGGCTTGTCGGTTACCAGAGAAAACGGCCCGACTCGGAAAACGAAAACTGCCCTACTGTCAATAACGAAAACGGCCCTACTCAAAATAGGAAAACAGCACTTGTCTTACCAAAACGGCTCCGCTGTTTATTATACCACTGTTTTCCTGCTTTTCTAACTACTGTTGCACTTTTTTTACCCGGCCAGGGGATGGGTCTGTCTGTGTACTGTTTGTCGGTGTATCGCTTTTCTTAAAAACTACTGAACAGATTTCCATCAAATTTGGCGGAAGGGTACACATTTTGAAAAGGAAGGTTCCTATCAATCATATTCATGACTGTGCTGACCTTGACGTTGAAGTTCGACCTTGATAACCGATATTTCCTTCTTTGGGCTATATATTTCATTCCCAATCTGTATCTCATGAACCAGGGAACATAATTGCTTCAAATTTTGTGTGGTGGTGGAACATGGAGATGGAGGGAGTTTGTATTGTCATAATCCATTTCTAGTTTATTCTTTGTTCTTTTTCTTTTTTTTAACACTACTGTTTACATTGTCAAGTTTTTTAAACTTGAATTAGGCATGTATTATTAGTGTAGAGTGGCACAGTGGTAACGCATTCGCTTTGTGTCAAGTAAACCTGAGTTTGAACCTGGGTACAGGGGATTTTTCCTCTGACTTTGCACTAGGCCTTACGGTCTGAACGTGGAGTCTTTCGGATGAGACGATAAACCGAGGTCCCGTGTGCCCAAGCACTTAGCACACGTTAAACCCAATGGCAACGAAAAAGTTGTCATTTGGTCAAATTCTACACTCACAGTCACACACCCCTTTCCTTCCTTATCACAATATCAGTCACACAAAAATCGCATGCAAAAAAAAAAAGTTGAGTGGCGCGCCTCTGGCTGCGATGCTCATTCCAGGTGGGAGCAACCCGAATTTCACAGACGCCTCTGTGACTATAAAGTATCTAATACCTAATATTAATAATGTATGAGATTTTGACTTTGAATTTTTTTTAAATGGAATTGTTTTCATGTGTTTTACACAAGTTGCATCAAACATGTCCATGGCTCCCAGGGACCCCCATTTGAGGGTCTATGAAGCACTAAAATTCTAAAGGACCCTTTAAAAGAATGTGCAGGGGGTCCCAGGGATGCACTAGAAAAAAAATAATTTAGCATTCACAATGCCACTGGGACCCTCTATCCCTCGTCTAGGACCCTATATACTGTAAGGCAAGGAGTCCCTGGGACCCCTTGTTTTACGGGACGATTGGGAGCCCTGCATGCCACTAGAAATATGAGTGGTCAATCCAAGGAACATTTCACACACACACACAAACAAACACACACACACACACACACACAAACAAGCACACACACACAGGGGGAGAGAGAGAGAGAGAGAGAGAGAGAGAGAGAGAGAGAGAGAGAGAGAGAGAGAGAGAGAGAGAGAGAGAGAGAGAGAGAGAGAGAGAGACAGAGAGAGACAGAGAGACAAACAGACTGACAAGAGACACACACAGAGAGAGAACACGAACACAACAAAATTTTTTAGTCCAGGTGACGTTTTGGTAAAACTAAGAGTAGGGTCTTTTTTAGTCCAGGGTCCGTTTTTGTAACTAGTAGGACCGTTTTCGATTTGAATACTGAGGCCGTTTTCGTAGTTCTAGAACTGGTAGAAGGGCTGTAAGGCAGTGATGGCCATCCCCAAAAGTATTCACATTCAACATCAATAATGACACATTCACAATAATTATGCCTAGTCTACTCTTACACAAAGATGACCAACACACACTTCTACCCCGACACATTCACTTTCACAGTAATATCTTAGCCTGGCCGCATCAAGTATCAACACACGCACTTCACGAACACCCAAATTTAAACACGTGGGTTAGCACACACACGTGACACACCGACGAGCACACTGACTACACACTGTACACACAGTTGCCTGACACAGTACACGGTCAATGGTAGGCCCAGTCTGGCGAATGGAGGGACAGAGAGTCAAAAGGAATGAGTTGCCATTACTAGACTCGAACCAAAACAAAACGAATCTAACCAACATTGTCTGACAAGTAGGCCTAATTAACAACTCTGACATGTAACTATACGAATTAAATCGTAAATAGCACTTTATGCCACTCGTATCGTGCCCACACATAAACGTTTACTAACACTAGGTAGGCCTACAGGCTACACCACTGCGATCCATGACTTTCCGAGTCTAACCATCAAGGAAGGAGACCAACCCACACTGTACGGAGCCAACAAAGATAGGTCACTCACCAAACGTGATCGGCCTTGAAGTAAACAAGCAGTTGCGTGATGTCAGCTGGACGAAACGGTGCGCCACTCACCACTTAGGCTAAGCAGGGACTTCTCACGGATGAATTAATAGCCCGAAAACTTGATAATCGTGCGTGACCTTTTCGAGCTTCCGACAATGAAACGTGCCTGTTCACGATGAAATTATTACACGCAATCATTATCATCAAAAAATAGTTCCACGTCTTTCCACTTAAAACAAATAATGCTGGAATTTCGTGGCAGTTTATTTCATTGAACAATGCTCAAATATTTATAACAATTATTACTGATCTATTTTGTATAATGATTATTGAAAAACTATGAAGTAAGTGGTGTTTGTTTTCTATCCTTCCGCGGTCGACTGTCTGCAATCCATGGAATGTTGACGTCACAAACTGCCTCTTCTTTCTCTTGAGTCACAGTCACCAATGGGACCAATGAGGGTGAATAGGATTACTTTAAAGCTTCATGTTCTTCTTTAGATGCACTTGCTATAAAAATTAAAATCATATTTATCTTGTACATGCAAATTACTTAGAGCAATCATATTAGTTTATCTGATGTACCCTAAAACGAGCAGAATTCAAACGTTAATCTACATCCACGTATCCCTCATTTTCAAAATGGAATGACCATAGGTCAAAGTTCATGACCTGACCCTATGTTTTGCCTGCTTTCGCGCGAAAAAAAATTATTCGTCAACAATACAACGTAGAAAATGAAAGTAGACGATCCACCTTTTTGAAGATCAATGATGACCCGTTAGAAAGATCATAGGACATAGGTCTGGCCTTGCTACAATTAAAAATGTCCTATTCTATTCCTCCGTATCAGAACAAAATTAATGTCCATTTTAATTTTCCATTGGCCGACTTTCAATCAAAGGTCTGGTAATGTTTTTTTGTGTTGTGGGGGATTGTTATGTCGATCTGTGTGTCTGTCTGTCTGTAATTAGATTTTCTCAAAAACTACTGGACGGATTTTTATCAAATTTGGCAGAGATGTAAACACCCCCTCTTAGGAAGGTTATGTTCGATGTTATAATGACTTTGAGAGAAAAATAGAGATTTTACACCTTCTGGGTCAAACAATGACTTTGCAAATTGTTATTGATATTTATTCTTGAGCGAATTATAAGCCATCTTTTTTTCCCTTCTAATCCAAGTGTATGGATTCAATTTTCTATATACAAAAACCTTCTCGGTGGATTTTAATCAGTTTAACCCTTTCACCGCCAGCCATGTTTCAACCAGAAAATGCTATTCAATTTACCTGGGTAGAGAACAAAATCCATCTGCAGTATTGTGGATTCTTCTGTGACATATATAAAATAAGGTCTAACCTTACTCCCCAAAACTAAGACAATAGGGTCTTTGGATAATAGACCCCAATTTGATGCCTTTTAGTGACATAGGTGTTAAATCACTGTGGTGCTAAAATACGACGTTGGCGGTGAAAGGGTTAATAGAGGCATAGTCACATACGCTATTGGCAAGGGTTCGTGTCAGTTTCCGTGTGTGAGGTTCAGTTTGTATCGGTGTTTTTCTGTGTAACTGAATTTCTTGTTCTGTGCTAAGAAGAAGGGGAGGGGGCAGACCAGGTAACTACAGAAATAAACGGTATTTTTAACGACTATATACAGGAACAAACAACTAGTTCCCACGTGCATATAAAGGTTTTAGTTTGATATTGAATTATAAACAGATATAATTGTCAAGACTATCACCCAAAAAGATTTTTTGACAAGCTTATTAAAAGTGTGACATGTACACAAATTCGTGATATTCAAATGTTTACAATAATTATATGAGGGTAATGGTCATTAAATCCATACATTTCATAAATGAAAGGATAAATCGTCATCAGTCACTATCATCATCATCATCATCACCATCATTTTAAGCACTGTGACGTATTCAGGCCTGAAGCTCCCATGATATAAATCGTCATCAGTCACTATCATCATCATCATCATCATCATCATCATACCATCATTTTAAGCACTATACGTATTCAGGCCTGAAGCTCCCATGACGTCCAGGGTTTTTTCAATATTTGTAAAGGGAAAACGCGCCTTGCATCCAGACTTTTACACTAAGTATAAAGGGGTAACGCATGTGTTACGCCCAATCCATGAAATTGCCCATTTCATGAAATGGGAAAAACGGTTTCCCCAGTTCGTGAAGTAGCCAATTTATAACTTGCAATTGAGAAAAGCAATATGAATTAAAAAAAATAGTTTTTGTTCATTAGTACACATAGATCAAGAATTGGTTCAAACGAATGAGAAATCTCATCTGTAGATGAATTTAAATTAATTTTTTCAGACTTAATTTGATAAAACGTTTGATTCAACAAGTGGCTCAGGCATAGGGGAGCAAATACAATGTAGAAAAGTGTGCCTGTTGAATCAATCTTAACCAATACCTGTGTGAATGGGGATTCAAAAATGTGATATACATTGTCCATTTCATAAATTGGGCAAAGCATTTTGCCCATTTCATGAAATAGGCAATTTCACGGATTGGGCGTAACATATGCACATATTTCAAAGACTGAAAATGACAGCAGGATAAAGGTAACATAATCATGATGATACTGATGATCTCCAATCCATAATGTAATAGGACCCATGCATGCATCTTGTTTGAACATTTATGCATTTAACTTCAAGACACGTGTGTGGCTGCCTGAGCACATTTAATTGTTAGGCCTACCATCATCGCTAATGTCAATACCGCTACCTATTACTACTTCAGTCTATAACTACTGTGATATTTATTATTGGTATTACTGATTTTGATATTCAGATTATTCCTTGCTAGCATACGTGCATTTATGCTTAAATATCAAATTATATGCATTCTTCATATCATGATGCACGTCTCCCTAAAACTGTGTAATTCAGTAGTCAAATTCATTTGACAGCTAGACCACCACAGGGTGAGGCCAACTTATAATAAGAATTATCACCATGTGTTCCGAAAATAAAGGCTGATCCCAACCCTATCAGCCTCTTTCCAAAAATATAGGCTGATCCTAATCCTCTCAGTCTCTTTCCGAAAATATAGGCTGGTCCTAACCCTATCAGTCTCTTTCCAAAAACAAAGGTTGGGGGGGGAGGGGCAGAGAGAGAGAGAGGGGGGGGGGGGTACACATATACAGAGAGAGAAAGAAGAGAGAGAGAGAGAGAGAGAGAGAGAGAGAGAGAGAGAGAGAGAGAGAGAGAGAGAGAGAGAGAGAGAGAGAGAGGAGAGAGAGAGAAAAAGACAGACAGACAGTTAAAGAGAATAGTTACTATATAGTAGTAGCCAAATTGATTTGACAGCAGAGGCCAAGTAAGGTCAAAGAGACTACTGTACTTGGGAGACGCTGTGAGGCAAACTTATAATAAGAAAGCATTACCATATGTAAAGCAGTTGCTGTATACATTCATTTGCATTTTTTGAGAAGAAAAAAAAAATTCTCCAAAGTGTTGTCAAAAGACGCAAATTTTACATGCAAAAAAATGACTTGGCCTTCAAGTGGGACCTAAAAAAAGAAAGTTGAGAGAAAGTACCTCTCTCTCTCTCTCTCTCTCTCTCTCTCTCTCTCTCTCTCTCTCTCTCTCTCTCTCTCTCTCTCTCTCTCTCTCTCTCTCTCTCTCTCTCTCTCTCTCTCTCTCTCTCTCTCTCTCTCTCTCTCTCTCTCTCTCTCTCTCTCTCTCTCTCTCTCTCTCTCTCTCTCTCTCTCTCATAGCATGATGCACGTCTCCCTAAAACTGTGTAATTCAGTAGTCAAATTCTTTTGACAGCTAGGCCACCACAGGGTGAGGCCAACTTATAATAAGAATTATTACTATATGTTCCGAAAATAAAGGCTGATCCCAACCCTATCAGCCTCTTTCCGAAAATATAGGCTGATCCTAACCCTCTCAGTCTCTTTCCGAAAATATAGGCTGATCCTAACCCTATCAGTCTCTTTCCAAAAACAAAGGTTGGGGGGGGGGGGGGGCAGAGAGAGAGAGAGGGGGGGGGGGGGGTACACATATACAGAGAGAGAAAGAGAGAGAGAGGGAGAGAGAGAGAGAGAGAGCAGACAGACAGTTAAAGAGAATAGTTACTAGATACAGTAGCCAAATTGATTTGACAGCAGAGGCCAAGTAAGGTCAAAGAGACTACTGTACCTGGGAGACGCTGTGAGGCAAACTTATAATAAGAAAGCATTACCATATGTTGTCAGTTTCGATTGTTTGTCTGCTTGTTTTCTCCATATCTGATTTGGTCAGTTAATATTCAGATTATTCCTTGCTAGCATACGTGCATTTATGCTTAAATATCAAATTATATGCATTATTGTGTGTGTTTATGTGTGTGTGTGTGTGTGTGCGTGTGCGCGTGTGTGTGTGTGTGTGTGTGAGAGAGAGAGAGAGAGAGTTGCTTTGTATATGCGCTGTTGCTGGTTGGTGTCACTCTTGAATGCTGTTTTTGTTGTCTGTTGATGAATCATTGGTTGTAAAGCGCTTTGGGCTCATCTGAGGTAAAGCGCTATATAAATGTACAATTATTATTATTATTATTGTCAGTTTTGATTGTTTGTCTGCTTGTTTTCTCCATATCTGATTTGGTCAGTTCTCTTTTTTGTGTGCGCAATTCAGTTCTTCTCATATTTCATTACAAAATGTGTTGTAAAAAAAAAAGTTACTGAATAAAAAAATGTTTTAAATGATGATCATCATCACCATCACCAACATTACCATCATCCTTTTAGGCTCTATGCCTACAGCCATATAATGTTCGTGATATCCAGATTTGTTACACTTTTTGTAAACGAGTAACGCTCGTATGCATCCATATTTTGTTTAACACTATTTATAAAGTTAAGTGGTAAGCGCTCGTAACATCCACAATTTCATAGAATGACGGGATAAAGTCTTATATCGCACTCAAGTTCATGGTCATCATTGTCATCATCATCATATAGCAAAAAGCCAAGTGTCCGTGTGTGTGTGTGTGTGTGTCTGTCTGAAACACAAAACGGGCCTTATAACTCCGCCGTTTTTTGACCGAATCGCTTCAAATTTGCTGTGAGCCCTGACGGGTCGATGGCAACGGCAACCGACGTGGCCGTGTCATTTGCGCGGTTTGGCAAATGCGCGTGCGCGAAACGCGTATCCGCCGGACTCTCGGCGCCCGTATCTCCAGCGTTTCTGGACCGATTGCCTTCGAATTTGGCAGGTAGATGACCGGGGACGGTAACTATCGGTGTGCCAAACCGGAAGCGTATCGGTTGAGAAACGTGCGTGCTATACGCCGCTCCACCTTTTCACGAATAACTCCGCCGTTTCTTAACCGAATCGCTTCCAATTTGCTGTCAGGCTTGCTATGGCCCGGGCAAAGCCTGGCAGCAAATTGGAACAGAATCGGGAGAGCGCGTCACTCTCAGAGCAGCACCAACGGGAAATGGGGCCTTATAACTCCGCCTTTTCTTAACCGAATCGCTTTAAATTTGCTGTACTCAGTAAGGTGCGGGGGGTAGTAGAATGGGATGAGTGAAGAAGATGGAAGGAGGGAGAGAGACAAAAGTAATAATAATATTTCACGGACCCGGCGAAACCAGTACTCAGCGTTACCAGTACATGGCGTTACCAGTACGGTGCATTGCCAGTACAAGGCGTTGCACTAGTCTTTATATTAAAAGCCAAGTGTCTATCTGTGTGTTTGTCTGAAACACAAAACGGGCCTTATAACTCCGCCGTTTTTCGACCGAATCGCTTCATTTGCTGTGAGCCCTAACGGGGTGATGGCAAAGGCAACCAAGGTGGCCGTGTCATTTGAGCGGTTTGGCAAATGCGCGAAACGCATATCCCCCGGCCTCTCGGCGCCCATATCTCCAGTATTGCTTGACCGATTGTCTTCGAATTTGGCAGGTAGATGACCGGGGATGGTGACTATCTGTGTGCAAAACCGGAAGCGAATCGATGTAGAAACGCGCGCGATATATGCCGCTTAACCTTTTCACAAACCACGGTGAAACGAGACCAGACATTGACTCAAAATTTGGAACGTGCATGACCGGGGATAGTGACTATCTTGGTGCAAAATTTCAACAGCATCCGTTCATAAACGCACGCGCTATGACCCGATTTATATTTTGCAGGCACCCCAAAATGAACATTATACACAAAAAGAACTCTCCCGACTATTAACGGAGCAGCGAGGAAACGGTTGCACAGCGGACATTACTTCAGCGAGGATTTACTGTAGCGAACCCTACTATCGCGCTACTCTCTCTCTCTCTCTCTCTCTCTCTCTCTCTCTCGCGCGCGCGCGCGTGCGCCAGCAGGTTAGCAGACTGGACTCGGTATCAGTAACAGGTTACCACGTGCATGTGTGTGTGTAGGGGGGCGGGAGTGGGGATGGGTGGGGTGGGAGTAGGGGTAGGGGAATGGAGGTAGGGGGGTGGGGGATGGTTGGGGTGGGGTGGGCTGTGGGGAGTCTGTATGCGATGGAGAGTAGAACAGGATGAGAGAAAAAAATAGAAGGACAGAGAAAGAAAAGTAATAAGATAATATTTCGCGGACCCAGCAGAACCGGTACTCAGCATTACCAGTACTTGGCATTACCGGTACTGGGCATTACCGGTACTCGGCGTTACCGGTACTAGGCGTTGCGCTAGTCACCACTGATTGTTAGCACATATTTACCGAAATGCTCGTGAGTGTGACACCCGTACTCGTTCCATCAACTTAATTATATAGATTTCACAGGCCTGGTAAATGTCGAGAAAAAAAGAAGAAGAATATACTATGATTATTATGAGCATTCTTTTATTTCCCTTCATAAAAAAACACACAACAAAACCGGGACCACATAAAAGTTGGACCTCGGACTTCGGACCCCGGACCTCTACTTTCGGACCTCCTCAGGTCACAAATGTCGGACCTCGAACCTTGCATAGGCGTGGTGTTACAGTGTGTTGATAGTGAAATAAAGAGAAGACTGGCTTTCTTTGTGCGCCTCTTTGTGTCAACTCATCATTGCTGGCACTGTTAACCGATGACTCAGAATTCTTGAAGTCATCGACGCAAATCTGATGCCACCAAGTGTCACAGTGGTCGCAGCATACCATGTCACCAAGTGCATTTGGTAGTTTGGTAGTCCACATAATACTGATTAAGTGTTTGGTGAGGTTCCTCCGTTTTATCCTGGAAGGGATTGATGGGAACCAGGTGAAAGACCCAGCTTCCAAACACCTGATGAGGTGACTGCGCCCAAAATAGTCTGAGGGTCCTTGACTGCGCATTGCTTCTGCCATACAAATACTAAACACACAATTTAAAATGAACATTTTGTCAAAGAAAAGTATTGTAGTAAGGTTTATTTGTCCAATATTCATGTCCTTCTGAGGCAACGAGCTTCGAGACCCGACATTTATGCGTTTCGAAATACAGAGGTCCGGGTCCGAAGTCCGAGGTCCGACTTTTATGTGGTCCCAAAAACCCCTGAAATAACGAACGTTACCCCTGTAAGCTTATATGCTCAAATCCTAATGAAATGCATGGGTGAAAGTTTTAAAAACATAATTGTCTCAATCACGAAATGACATGTTTCAATGTTCTCTGCGAATCTTCCCAATCCTGAAGTGGTGATCGTCCGCATTAAAAATAATTTCCAATGACTCGTGTGTGTGCGCGTGTGTGCATACAGGTGTTAAACTTGCATGTCTATCATCTTGTTTTTAATCTGCTATCAGTGTTGGCAGAAATGTTTGATTTTATAAGACCGTCAGATTTTAAATCGGGGCAAAGGACAGTTGTTATAGTTCTGTAGATGATTTTGATATGATGATCTCCACCCTTAAAGGTGCACCCTGATGGATGAGTTTTTGCAAGAAACACGTCGAGATCACCAGAAAGACAGCCTTTTCAAGGATCGGAACACTCACTTTGCTCTGGTTTCCTATAAATTAAACCGTCAAAACAGCGAATCCTCCTTGGCGGAGATGCCGGAGAGAGTAGTCATTTTGGATGGGGTGGGTGAAGGTCACTCATTGTGGTTGAAGCTTTTTCTTTTTTTGTGGTGCAGTAAAAAAACATTGGAGCCGTTTCCTTTGTTGTGAGCGAAACTCTTTTAGATAATCTGTATAAAAAACTTTTTTAAGAAAAAAAAGGCTTGTATTGCGAACTTTTCGTGCAAACGATTTGGTCTAAACGCCGGCGGCCATTAGAAAAGAGACGGCACACGCCTTCTCTTTGGGTGAAAGAATTTGACTTCCAGCACCTCCGCCAAGGAGGAATCGCCGATTTGACTTCTGGGAAAACAGAGCCAAGTGAGTGTTTCAGTCTCTGTAAAGGGTGTTTTTCTGGTGATCTGGACGTGTTTCTTACAAAAACTCATCCGTCAGGGTGGCCCTTTAAGGAAAAGTTTCACCCACCCTGTTGTTATAGTTATCTAGATGATTTTGATAGGATGATCTCCACCCTTGAATATATGTTGATGATCTATCCTTGAATTTACTTTCACATATAGGGGGAGGGGACGAGTGTAACGCTTTCATAAAGATTGCACAAGTCTGGATGTAACGAGCGTTACCCTTGTAGATATGGGAAGGCAGAAGAAAGAAAAGAAAGAAAAAACAACCACACACAACACACTCAGAACACATTGTTTCCTTTCATATTTTATTTACATACTTTCATTAGTTACTCAAATCAGAGCAGAAAATAACTTAAAAAGCATCAATTATGTTCTGAATTATTTTAAATATGAACTAAAAAAAACCCACCATATATGCAGTAAAACAAATAAACCCAAAGCTCACAAAATAAAGCACTGTAGTCTGTTATGAAGCGCTTCACTAAATGTGTTTAATTTGTTACTGAAGGACATAAACAACATACCAAAAATACAAAGGATTAATAATAATGAAAAAAAAGCTTTGGATACATATTTGAAATAATCAAAATTAAATTAAATTAATCAGACAATATCAACAACAGAGTCCAAAACACAAGGTAAGTGTGACCTCTCAAACACACAAATTTGTAGTAAAATTCATGAGGGAAAAAAAGCAACCTCTAATGAAGGACGAACCAGGGAAGGAAAGAGGGGAAATGGAAGGAGAACAAACAAATAGAGTAGGAGAAAAAGAAACACTGAAATACAGTTGAGAAATTCAAAACAACAACCGAAACATAAAAATAATTATAGTAAGAGAA
>CM065682.1:27555869-27583369 GCA_017654935.2 Phymorhynchus buccinoides
ATCAATAAAGCCATTGATTTACCCTCTCCAGTCCATCAATAAAGCCATTGATTTACCCTCTCCAGTCCATCAATAAAGCCATTGATTTACCCTCTCCAGTCCATCAATAAAGTCATTGATTTACCCTCTCTAGTCCATCATCATTGATTTAAAGTCCATCAATCATTGATTTACCCTCTCCAGTCCATCAATAAACCATTGATTTACCCTCTCCAGTCCATCAATAAAGCCATTGATTTACCCTCTCCAGTCCATCAATAAGCCATTGATTTACCCTCTCCAGTCCATCAATAAGCCATTGATTTACCCTCTCCAGTCCATCAATAAAGCCATTGATTTACCCTCTCCAGTCCATCAATGATTTAAGTCCATCAATAAAGCCATTGATTTACCCTCTCTAGTCCATCAATAAAGCCATTGATTTACCCTCTCCAGTCCATCAATAAAGCCATTGATTTACCCTCTCCAGTCCATCAATAAAGCCATTGATTTACCCTCTCCAGTCCATCAATAAAGCCATTGATTTACCCTCTCCAGTCCATCAATAAGCCATTGATTTACCCTCTCCAGTCCATCAATAAGCCATTGATTTACCCTCTCCAGTCCATCAATAAAGTCATTGATTTACCCTCTCCAGTCCATCAATAAGCCATTGATTTACCCTCTCCAGTCCATCAATAAAGTCATTGATTTACCCTCTCCAGTCCATCAATAAAGTCAGATTTACCCTCTCCAGTCCCACAACCAAGTCATTGATTTACCCTCTCCAGTCCATCAATAAAGCCATTGATTTACCCTCTCTAGTCCATCAATAAAGTCATTGATTTACCCTCTCCAGTCCATCAATAAAGTCATTGATTTACCCTCTCCAGTCCCACAACCAAGTAATTGATTTACCCTCTCCAGTCCATCAATAAAGCCATTGACTTACCCTCTCCAGGTCAAAGTCGGACATGTTTTCGATGCCCTCTCGCAGCATGGCCATGTCGGTGTGGTGGAGCAACATGGCGTCTTGATGCAGACCTCGTCGCCTTAATGACATCCTCATCAGCTTGCCCAAGTGTCGCTGTCACCAAGCAAGGCACAAATTTTAAGCATACTGCGTCACTTGACACATGTAAGCTTCATCACAACAGTGAACTCACATTGTGAGCATGAAACATGAAGTCATGGCACACCTTTTTCCCCAAGAGTTGCACTTATCATTAATTTTCTGTTTTGTTCTTAATAAGTATCTTTGACTTTCATGGATTGTGTAAAATGCGATGCAGCTTGTTGCCTGTACCATTTGCATGATTGTGTTGAGTATTTTATAAGCCTTGGCTTGTTATACTCTTGTTGAGCTGCTGCATATGTGTGTCAATAAAATATTTGTTTAAACCACATTCCTGGAATTAAAAATGAAATGCACCAAACGACTTCAAAATGACTAAATTTCGTACATATAATTTTCAATGCCAGGAATTGTATGTTGTGCTCAGCTCATCTTTCTTCCTTATGATTCAGGAAAGGGTTCTCCGTAATCGGAATGTGTCGGCTGGATGCAGCGAGGACACCAGTGAAAATTGGAAAACGGACACATACATACCCATTGTGGCCTTATGGCCCTGAAGCGCAGAAGAACAAGAAAAAGGAATGGATTTTCTGTCATTTTAAAATCTATGAAAACAAACTTCTAGATTTCTAATTATCAATTCCATTCGAAAAAAACCAAGTTCGTGCTATGTCAAAGTGACGAAAATTTCCTCATATACAGGACTTATCATTTAAAAATAAAAAAAAGCTCAACGAATACAAAAGTGCTGTCAAAAAGTAAGAAACTTCAACTGACAAATCCTCTCCTCTCTTGACCAGGAGAAACTCTATAAAAAAACAACCTTGTATGAACTCATTCTCTTAATCTGTATTCTCAAAAAGCTCCGTCAGTCCATGAATGAAAAAGAAACTTTCATAATCAAAAGTTGCTCCTCCAAGAATTGCACAGAAATGCTTTTGAATGACAAAATAAGAAACTCAATTTAAAAATAAATAAATTGCTCCTCATTTAACAACAAAAATAAAGCTAAATGAAAAAGTAAGAAACTTATCTTAATACATTCATTCTCTCCTTGTTTATAGATAAAGACATGTTCATAGACTACTGACCACATGGGCTATCGACAATCGGTCCAGATTGTAGGGGTAGGACTCAAACAGAGGCTTGACCGCCAGAACTTCTGTAACTGTTGGATGGACTGAATGATTTAGCTGAAAGAAAAGAAACATGAAACGCATATTTATAGCTTGTGCCTTGATAATGTATAGATTTGATACAGCTTCTGTGATCATGATCATGATCTCCCACTTGAGGGCATGAAAAGTGATTTGAATTCAAACTGATTTATCAAAGTAGTGCAAATCCCATCTTTCAGTGTCCATGGTAAAGATACAACACACCAATGGGCCCTGTTATTTGTTCTAAGTGAGGTGTTCTCACAACAGAGGTACAGATATATCAATTAAGGTTCATCTGTGGCACACAGGAACATCAAAAAACATAAAACAGAAAAAAAACCTTCCAAAGTAGTTAACTAAACAATACAGTGAAAATATCTAAGTAAAAATGGGAGGGACTGAAATTTCATTTTGAGATAGCGTTTCCCAAAAGTTTCTCTAGAGTTACCATTCTTTCCCTAGAGTTGTTAGATATAAGGGAGTATGCAAAGGGGTGTAATGCTAGGCGTGCGATGGAATATTGTCAAATCCCATCGTAGAACAGCCCACCTTTCTGACCATGGTGATGATGTTGTTCTCCATAGCGGTGTCCTCGATGTGGCGTGCCATGAGCTGCATGTAGTCCAGGATTGGCAGCAGGTGCTCCAGCCGGTGCTTCAGGTCCTGCTGCCAGAACCTGTGCCGCTGCTGCTCCGTCCAGAAATGGTGAGACAGCAACAGCCGCGGGAACACATACCTGGCAAAACAACATACTGGACACTAAAACCTCAGTGGAGATACTGGGCGGTCTTTCATACAAATAGTTCTCCCACCTTCTGGACATTCTGTGCTTGTAACCTCCTCTAATCTATCACTCTCTATGACTCTGCCTTTTCCCTTTGCTTAATGTCATCTACTATCTTTCTGCATTACTGGTCCATTCTCCTGCCTTCGTCCTAGCTGATGCATTTGTACCATAGTGTTCAAGCGCTCCGGCTGTTGGGATGATCCCTGGAGTCTTTTAGCCTGGGTACATCAACAACAACAAATCTTAGAGATGAAATGCGAGACTAAGACTGGAATCACTACAAAATACAGAGTAGTGATTGTTAGAGACTCACGCTATAGGGAAGGCTCCTGACCCCCCTGGCACCAGGCTGGCTGCAAGAACTGGGATGATCTTCACAAAGTCTTTGGGCACCTAATGAACACACAAACACATATCTGTAGCATGATAATCAACTGGGATGATCTTCACAAAGTCTTTGGGCACCTAGTGAACACACAAACACAGGCACGCACATATCTGTAGCATGATAATCAACTGGGATGATCTTCACAAAGTCTTTGGGCACCTAGTGAACACACAAACACAGGCATGCACATATCTGTAGCATGATAATCAACTGGGATGATCTTCACAGTCTTTGGCCACCCAATGAACACACAAACACAGACACACACATATCTGTAGCATGATAATCAACTGGGATGATCTTCACAGTCTTTGGCCACCCAATGAACACACAAACACAGACACACACATATCTGTAGCATGATAATCAACTGGGATGATCTTCGCAGTCTTTGGCCACCCAATGAACACACAAACACAGGCATACACATATCTGTAGCATGATAATCAAAAGGCAATGTCATAGTCATGCACACAAGAAAAGATTTATAAACATTTGTGGCAAGAAAAAAACTAAACAACCAACAACAACAAAAACCACATAGAGTAACAACAATATGGTATTCTTTTAGGAGTCCACATTGAAATGAATACTAAGTGCATTCTCAAACAGACTGGTTCACAAATTTCAGACACAAACAGGCACAAAAACAAGTACACTTGTAATGGTATATATACATTATAAATACATAGATCTGAATCTAAACATACACATACACACACATGAGAGAGAGAGAGAGAGAGAGAGAGAGAGAGAGAGAGAGAGAGAGAGAGAGAGAGAGAGAGAGAGAGAGAGAGAGAGTGTGTGAGTGAACCAAAACCACCAGAATGTTGAATGTTAGTTCACCTGTCTGATAATTTCCAGTTCTTTTCTGGACAGGTCTCGCATACTGCGCCCTGCCCACAGGTCTGTGGACGCCTTGTAGTACTCCCTGGAGTCCTGTACAAACCCACTGAGGCCTGAACACACACACATACATATACATTTAAATAAATGCACACACACAAACAGATGTCAGATGTGGAAACACAGATGTGTACACATATTGCATGAAACTACAAAATAATTCATTGAAATAGGCCATAAACAATGCTGCATTTTTTTGTTTTGGTCATCACATTTAAAAAGGAAACTTTATGTGCAAAGCATTACCTTTGACTTTTTATGGCAACAAATGTTTTAATTTGCTATGGTTTTAGTCCATTTACGCGTTGGACTGTAGAGGGGAAGTATTGTTTTTATTTTGATCTTGATGGTTTTTGCTCCTTCTGTTGCCTGCTTTTTGCTCCTTTTGCTGTTTAATTGTTTGTCTGTGTTGATAAAGGCGCATTCGTCGAATTATCCAGTAGTTTTGTTTTGTCTCTTGTGAATAAAATAACGTCACTTTACACTTGTCGTGTAGTTGTTTGTTTGTTGTATGGTTTTAGTTGCCTTGCAATCTGGTAATACTTTTATATATGTATTCACATTTCTTCCCATGAACCCTTCAACTGTAAGGACATGGAAGAGCCCAGACTCTAAAAGGTTACTTTGCATCTGAATTCTGATAAAGAGTTCACATCAAGAAATGCGAGGTAAAGGTAAAGATGTGCCACCCCCCATGCATTTCTCGGTTAATTGTATTTTTCCGTTTTTGCCTTTCTTACCATACATAAAGCTGTATTTTAGGAACATTTTTAGCTAATTACCTTTTTGGAATACTAACCCTAACCCTAACCCTACCCCTAAACCTAACCCTACCCCCCACTATGTACTGCAGTACACCGCGATTTGTCACAGTTGTGGTTCGTTGCGTTTTTCTGTCTTATACGGTGGGGGGTAGGGTTAGGGTTAGGGCTAGGGTTAGGGTTACGGTTAGTATTCCAAAAAGGTTATTAGGTAAAAATGTTCCTAAAATACAGCTTTATGTATGGTAAGAAAGGCAATAACGGAAAAATACAATTAACCGAGATAGGTAGGGGGGGTGGCACATCTTGACCTTTACCGAAATGCGAATATACTGGTACAATTTTTTTCTTTACCTGTTTTGAAAGTCTTATAAATCTGAAAGACAGTAGGGTAGGCCTTTTCCAGCTGACTGGTGGATCTGTTGACCATATTGATGATGCTGTCGACCACGTAGCGCTTCATCGGACCCGGGGGTCGAACCTTCATTTCTGATCCACTGGAACATTGTCTGAACAGTGGAGGACAAAGATAATAGATTAGAAAAGGTTTGCTCTGTATGTGTGTGTGTGTGTGTGTGTGTGTGTGTGTGTGTGTGTGTGTGTGTGAGAGAGAGAGAGAGAGAGAGAGAGAGAGAGAGAGAGAGAGAGAGAGAGAGAGAGAGAGAGAGAGAGAGAGAGAGAGAGAGAGAGAGAGAGAGAGAGAGAGAGAGAGAGAGAGAGAGAGAGAGAGAGAGAGAGAGAGAGAGAGAGAGAGAGAGAGAGAGAGAGAGAGAGAGAGAGAGAGAGAGAGAGAGAGAGAGAGAGAGAGAGAGAGAGAGAGAGAGAGAGAGAGAGAGAGAGAGAGAGAGAGAGAGAGAGAGAGAGAGAGAGAGAGAGAGAGAGAGAGAGAGAGAGAGAGAGAGAGAGAGAGAGAGAGAGAGAGAGAGAGAGAGAGAGAGAGAGAGAGAGAGAGAGAGAGAGAGAGAGAGAGAGAGAGAGAGAGAGAGAGAGAGAGAGAGTGTGTGTGTCTTCTCTTCTTCCGGTAATGTCCACCTGCCAGTGGGATGGATGACACGAATTCACATAGCACGCATCCTGTGCACTATTAATGGTCTAAATGAAGACCGGTGAGCGTGGGGCAGAATAAACATCCCCAACTGGAAGAAGAAGAAGAAGACACATTCAGTGATTCACGTGACAATGAGCACACACACACCATAGACACTACATTAAATATAGCATCCATGCACACACTGACTGACACACATAAACATGTCTGGACAAATTAATGACTGCTGCTTCACTTCACAGACAATAACTACTATTCTAAATGTCAACACGGATTTCGTTAAAAAAGATCACGTATAACTCAATTGTTAGAAGTAATAGAAGATTTTTAAAACCCTTTCACTGAAAGACTGAATTATTAAAATCTCCATTCTCTTAAACTAAAGGAAGAAGATTGAGGGGAGACCTCATTCAAACATATACAATATTGAATGAAATAGACAATATTTCTGTTGACTCACTATTCACTGTATCACAATATTAATGATAATACAAGAAAGTCTGAGGGTAATTTATTTTATTTTTATTAAACACTGCCGTACTAACATTAGGAAATATTGTTTTTCTAACAGAGTTGCTTCATACTCCATACTGGAATGGCCTCCCCACTAATATCAAATATGCAACAAATACTAATTGATGACTTGATAATGGTGGTTGGGAAGAGAAAGAAGAAGAATGGTCAACTTAGGATGATGATTTGACCGCCAGGGGGCAGTCAAACTAGTAGGGGCTTAGCACCCAACTAAGAATATTGCGTGCTAAGCCCCTACTGGTTTGACTGCCCCCTGGCGGTAATCCCTCCCTCTCTCTCTCTCACTACGCCCAACTATGAATATTGCGCGCTAAACCCCTACTGGTTTGACTGACCATGGCGGTCAAATGCATGTCCTAAGTTGCTCATTGTTTCAAGAATCTTGTGGACGAATTACCAAAATTTAGAGATCTCTTTCTTTATGGAATTTGATTAGTAAGTACTAAAGATGATTTGATTGCTTGTATTTGTATTTTTTGTGTCAGACCCCAATGCAAAATCAAAATGTATCAATGATGGGACATTTTATAGGCCGCGAGCCCTAGGCTGATAAAAGCCTGTCCCTAATACCTAACCTAACCTTCAAATCCTGTCCTTCTTCTTCCCGTTGATCGGCCTCCTTCATCAAGTTGAAGTTCTGCCAATGTTGGAGAAAAAACGAAAAAAAACCGATGGTAGTGCGCACAGCCAAGCCAAAGCAAGTTAGAAACAAATAATAAGTAATTAAATAGACATAAATGATTAGAGCTAAATACACAAAACAGACAAAAGAGGGTGCGGGGAGGGATGCAAATTTAAAAGGTACAGTGTCCCTAGTCTGATGTGCCCAGCATTAGTGGAGCTGCCGGACAGGCTAAAATGCTTTTCAGCCCCCAGCAAGCTGGAGACCTAGCCTGGCCCCAACCCAGCCTAAAGCTGGGCCAGGCCCAGTCGCCAGACCAGAAGAGAGAAACAAAAATAGCTGTAGTCAATCAGATGGGGGGGGTGAGGGGGTGGGGGGGGGTGGGGGGACTATCATGGAGACCAGGGGGCAGGGGAGAATCGAGGGATAAGTGGAGGAGGGAGGGTGGGGAGAAGTTGCGGTGGTTGAATCAGATTTGGGCGCCGATTCTGGACCTGAAGAGGTCCAGGGACGCAGCTTCCACCATGTCCAGGGGAAGCACGTTCCACTTCCAGTCTGGGATTGTCCGGAGGAAGGAGGACATTTTCCTGTACAGAGTACGTCAAGATGGAATGTTGTACACCTTGGTGTTTGATTTCCTGGTGCCTTGTCTTGTGCCTGATCGAACTGGCAGGTAGGCCGAGTTTATTTCAGCAAGGCCCTGGTTGTACTTGTAGAACATATCAGGTCAGGTCAGGTCAGGTAGTTAGGACATTAGGCTTCGCGGCCTCTTCACTGTCCTGTCATTTTTGTTTGAACTTTTGCACAGCTGAGAGGTTTTTATATTTTGTTTTCGGCAAATCTGCCTTAAATTTTAGTTTTAGTCATGCTCATATTGTAGTTTTGATATGTTGGTGTATTTATCAGGGAGGTTTTTGAATTATGTGAATGAATGAATGAAAAATGGTGTTTTACGTCCTCTCGGTCTGGAACAGACATATGGGACATTTGTAGATCTATACAAAGATGGTGGGAACAATACTGGAGGCAGTGCCCGGAGGCAGTTCAACACCAGTAAAGTCGATTTTTTAACAATACAGATAGGTGTAGCACTAGCAGTAACCACGCCTCGGTGAACTTAAAGTAAACCTCATCGGCTATGCCTATGGTACCGCCACAAGTATTCATGATTGATTTTGAACTGTGTTAGATTCTGTGCTCGTTTGTATCAATGTATACTTTGTTACTCTGTTAGAAAATAATTTTTTTCTAATAATAGTTCGGCTATACTGGGTTAGTATTTTTAAATCACTGTTAGTGTTACGGGTTCTTGCGTCAGTTGTTAGCTGGAACAAAGATTTATTACTAATAAATCTTTGTTCCAGCTAACAACTAATATTAGTATGATTATTATCACTGTGAACATTTTTAAGTCTCTTGTTCTTTCTTCTTTCTTCAAGGGATGGCCACTCTAATGTTGTGAGGAGAAACACGCCCGTGAGCAAAAATGCAATGTTTGGAATCGATTTTAGGCTTCACCTGCAATTCTTGAAAACCCTGCTTGTGAGACGCAGGTCCTTGAACGCAAGTGAAAGCAGCCGACTATTCAAGGGTGTCGCCATTTTCTCAACCTACTAAATACCGAAACATGACGGAAGCGACAGCCAGTCTGCAATTTGAGTACTTGGTCAGGTCAGGTCAGGTCAGGTAGATTAAGACGACTATGATTCTTTCTCTTTTTGTTCCAGAATAAACCGGTTAAGCGCCATGTTTTTGTTTTTTCTTATGATTTTTTCAACCCTTGTCCTACTACCCCAAATGTGCCATATTTTAGTATGCTTTTTGTCAGAATATATTTGGGTATGTTCAATTTTATTTTGTCACTATCATTTAAAAGTCATATCTAAACAAGGGAAGACACCCCTGCAGCAAAAAGCAAAAGCAAGGCACATCGCTGGAGAGCAAAACGCTCCAAATTCTCACAAACAAACTCACAATGTCTAAATACAGAGAACTCGAACTTTTGAAAGAACAGGAACGTACACTGCAGCAGCTGCACATGCATTTTAGTGACCAGTTGAACAGACTGAAGGTAAAATCGCGAAATTTATCTTCTAAGTTCCTTAGGCTTAGGGGGTAGTACGAAAAACTTTCTATCATTTGTTGTTATTTTCTTTCTTTTTCGGAAAATCAAAGAAAATAACAACAAATGATAGAGTAGAAAGTGAAATGATAAGATTTTGGGAGAAAGAAATTATCGGAGGATAATTGAAGTGGGTCTATATTCACATTTATGCCCATCAAGAACGAGAAAAGAACATGGCGATTGCTTTTTCAGTCAACAGATTATCGTTCTTGACGGGCATAAATGTGAATATAGCCTGAAGTGGCCATTTGGTTAGCGTTGCTGCTCGTAATCCAACGGGTTTGCGAGTGCGCTGGTCACGGTGTTGTATCCTTGGGAAAGATACTTTACTCCTATTTCCTGGTCCTTCGGATGAGACCTAAAACCGAGGTCCTGTGTGCGAACGCACGCAGAAGATCTTGCACGCACGTTTAAGCCCATTCCACTATTTTGTACGAGTAGGCCGTATGTGCCAGTGGAATGGATTACACAAACTCACAAAGCATGCATCCTGTGCGCTAATAGAAGTCTAAACGAAGACTTTGGGTGAGGGGCAGGATAAACATCCCCAATTGGAAGAAGAAGAATGGATATTTGTGAGATTCAAAATTGAAGGAAGTTAAATAAAAGAAAAGTGGGGTGGGCATATGATAGAGGGGAAAGACAATAGTTAAGTCATGCATGACCGTTAAATGCCCGGTTTAGCCGGGGACACCCGGGCCCCACATGATGCATGCAGAGTGTCATGCACAACCGTTAAGGCCCCACATGATGCATGCAAAGGAGTATTTGTATTTATGGGACATGCATGACTAAGGCCGCACATGTTGCAAAAAACTTGCATGCACACACACACACAAAAAGGTGGGGTGGGGTGGGGGAGCATCTGTTTTTAATTGTGATAATGCAGGGGAGGGGGGGGGGGCATAGTAATGGTTGTTTAGTAGAGATGCTTTCGAAGGCCCCTCTTGAAGGCCTCCAAGTCCAGAGACTGGAACTAGTGGAAGGAGGCAACTTCTTCAGGGAGGCCGTTCCACTGTGGAATAGTGCGAGGAAAGAAAGTGGACTGTCTGTATTGAGTTCTACGACTAGTGATGTATGAAGCTGAGTGAGATTGACAGAGACTTTTCTTCTGCAGGGTATTTGTTGAAAGATACTTGGAATTGATTGAGAGGAGTTCTGTATGGAATTTAAAGAGGATAGTAAGACAGACTTCAGTTCGACGGGACTGTAGAAGAGGCCATTTCAGGTTATTCAAGAGGTCTGCAGATCTTGTTGACTGACAATACTTAGTCATGAGCCACCCATCTTGCAGCTCGGCTCGAATCATTAATCGAATCATCATCATAATCTCAAATCTGACAATCATAACACAGTGGCTACGGTTACAGGGTTGTTGCAACACTCGACCATGTTCAGGGTAATAGTAACTCTTGCTTGTCGAATTTTTCATCAACAAATTCATTTTATCATTTTGTATATTTAATGCATTAACTTATATATAAATTAAGGTTTCATTAAAATAAGGAATAGGGTTAGGAACATGTTGAATCAGTGTTAGGCAGGGGCCTATCCGTTTTTCAAGACATTTGAGCACAATTTTTATCATCCTGTGCTTGAGCCCCGTAACCGTAGCTTGGAGAATGCGGGTTACGGAGCCGTAACACTAGCCTCTGCCTAATCATAATCTTCTGATTCATTCTTTTTGAGGGCCCATTATCAGGGGAATGGACAAAAAGTAACCGGAAAAAAGTACAAAATTTGCTACCAGGAAAAGAAGTAACCGCAAAAAAAAGTAACACTAACAGATAAAATAATGTTCTCAAGTCAATGTAAGTGTAGAAATCATCGCACGCACGCATGCGCACACACACACAAGTATTTTAGATGATGTCAATTGATGTATTAGCTCTCAAATAAACAGAAAATGCTGAAGACACATAGTACACACACACGCGCGCAGGGACATACATGTCTACACAACCGCGCCTGTGCATGAAATCACATACCGGTACATACACATGTACCCATCAGCTAATTTATTAACTTATTACAATCCTGCACCAATATAACATACCAATGTCCACATTCACACAGACACACACAAGCGCACACACACACACACACATGCATACACATGTGACATACACTCGCGAGCGCGCACGCACACACACACACACACAGACAAGAACACACATACACGCACTCACACACACATGGGAAAACATGCTCATACATGCACACTCGCACACATGCGGGCACACACACACACACGCACATTATTACGTACGAGCGCATACACACAGCAAACACATAATTATACAAACATTGATATGGGCGCATGCCCCCCTCCCCACCCATACTGAAACGTGCATGCGCGTATTAACTTAAAGGCACGTACACAGATATGCATACATACGCATACATGCACACACACTACCCGGTATTTACTCAAATTCAGTTGTTACTTTTTTCCCCGGTTACTTTCTTTCCTACAACCCCACTATCAATCATGAGCTGATTGATCTAGTTAAGTTTACTTGGGAGTTTTATGCACAAAACAAAGTGCTGAGCTTAAGGATCTAATGTTAATGTTATGCACAGGTGAAAGTAAAACATTCTCTCAATCCTGAAATGACCTATGTGTGTGTGTGTGTGTGTGTGCAGGTAGAGGAGCTGGCGTTGACCAATTTGTTACGTCTGCAGAAAGAGAGGGAAATGCAGGCCCAGACTGGAACCACTGAAGAGGTGAGAATAATGGGGCCCAACAAGGCATCACTATTTCAGTTTTTGTTTTTGGTGTGATGCTTAACCCCTTCGCTGACGCCAACTACTTGCGCATGCGCCGCCGGTTGCCGCACGATTTTTGAACGCGGCAATATCGCTACTTAGCGGTGACGTATATATATACATCGGTGGCAAGTACTGAAGCACTATAGAGGATATATGTCGTGGGCAGCGAAGGGGTTAATAAAAAAACAAACTTTATTTGTCTTGTCAGAGTACTGGCCACATCCAGCAAGTTTTGACACTTTTTAACCCTTTCACCGCCAGCCATATTTCAGCCAAAACATTCCATTAAATTTACCTGGGTAGAGAACAAAATCCATCTGCAGTATTGGGGATTCTTCTGTGACATATAAAATAAGGTCTACCCTTACTTCCCCAAACTAAGACATCAGGGTGCTTGGATAATAGACCCCAGTTTGATGCCGTTTAGTGACATGGGTGTTAAATCACTGTGGTGCTAAAATGCGACTTTGGCGGTGAAAGGGTTAATGCAGCTTTCTAAAAATCCAAAGCGTTTTATACACACACACTTCCAGTGTTTCTGAAGTATTGTAGTGTAGCATGGTATTGTATTGTCTTAATTCGATTGTCTGCCTGTGACATGCAGGCTGCCCTAATAGCCAGGCAGGTGTTTTAAATCGTTCAGCACCACCTTTTTGCATTCTGATTATATGCAGTGTTAATTCTAAAAATGTAGAGGCATATTGGGTGTGCTGATTCTGACCCCTAATTGTGAAGGTAAAATCAACACTGATGCTTATGGTAAAATCAACAGTGATGTTTATGATTTAACGGCTTGGAGGGGAGGGGAAACTCGGAAAGGGGTTTGGACCATTGACAACCCATTTGTATGCATTCATATGCTTGTACATTATACACAAACGCACAAAGTTCACTGTTGTTTGTGTGGAAGTGAATTTAAGTCCCTATGACAGTATAACACTAACTTGACTAAGCCAATGTTGCAATATGTGTGTGTGCGTGTGTGTGCAGACGGGGCCTGCAGAGGAGGCCATTGAGCAAGAAACTATGGAAGTGCTCAACTTGATTGTGTCCGACATTCCTGCCGACAAAGGTAAACACCTTTTTTCTTACAAAGAAATTTTTTTGTTGATAACAACGGATATCTCGACAATGTATAACACCACGTTCGTCTATGTCGACGAGATTTTTTCTAAGCGTCAAACGGATAAGTCGACTTCCTGACTTTTGTTTTTTCCCCCTGACTTAAGTCACACCAGTCTTGTTCTAGTTTGATCTGTGCACGTGTGCGTGTGTGTGTGTGTGTGACGTTGGCTTTTCAGACATGCCTACCGTCACGGGTTATCCGTATTTGTTACGGAAATGTATTGATTTTGGCAGCGTGTTCCGAAAATACAGAAAACAGGTGCATGTTACGGGAAAAATAAAAACATCAACAACAATAAATTACGATGCCGGCTGGTGGTTTAGTGTCGGAGAGAGAGAGAGAGAGGGGGGGGGGCGGGAAAGCAATTCCGAAAGTCAGTCCCGAAGTTTTCCGAGAGAGCTTTTCAACCAGTCGTCTTTCACCAAGGTCGAGCCAAAATTTGACCGGCTACGCGCTTGGCAGCTTCAAGCGTCGGAGTGCGTGAATTCCATGAAGATGGAAACTATGTTCCTGAAAATCATGCTGTTACTGATTTTGAGTGCGAGTGTTTCTGAAAACCAAATTTGGGGGTAGGCATGTCTGGCTTTTGCAATTATGCCGACAGTTTCTTTGTCGCGTGATGTCAACAATTTCCGGTGGGAGAAAATAGGGACGTTCGCGTACCGTAAAATACCGAGTTTAAGCCCCCACCCCCACCATCCTTTGCATAGTTTGAGGCCCCAAAAAGGGGGATGGGCTTATACACGGTATTTGCCCTTGTGCTCGAAACAAAATTGTAGAAGGAAAGATACACAGCCTGTAACATCCCCAAAGCCCGGTGAATCCATTCATGCAGGCACGCACACACACACATCCATACACACACACGCGCTCACACACTGATTGCAGTGTTCATTTTATTTTGTGGGCAATTGTTATGTGAGCAAGTATCTTGTGAGCATTTGTCTTGTGAGCATATATCTCAACACCATGTGTGTGCATGTGGTGTACTGGACATCTAAAAATGCATTGGTTAAAGACCCCCAGAGCTGAAGAAATTTCTTTTCAGAAATGCTTTGTGATTACTGAGAGAAATTGTTTTGCATAAACCACATCATGCAGATATCCGACTGACGGATAAGTCGACATTTTTTTCTTCTGAAAACGTCTGTGAAGTCGAGATATCCGACTGACGGATAAGTCAACTGACGCATAACTCGACATAAAATCCATTGCCGCTGGTACGTCGACTTAAGCGTATTCGACTATATTTTGTTATTATGAATTTGTTAAAAACAATTAAACACATTTGATTATTATGAAATAATTATACAGTTTATTCATTGAGGTTTACAGCTAATTATATAGTGTTCTACTTTGCTATATTTTCATATTGCTTTTGGATGTGTGGTCAGAAACATGTCACTTTTGTTGAACAACACATTGTATACACGCACACACACACCTAAGACCTATGCATGCACACACACACACACCTATGCATGCCCACAGACAGTGATAGTTAAAATTTGAACAAGATTTGTCTGTCTCAGACACAACAAACAATACTTGTTTTTATTTAAATTTTTTAAATCATCTCTCCCTGCTTACAAGAAAACAAAAAAGTCAGCTTAAGACTCAATTGTTTTAATTTTTCACAGATGTTTATTTTAATATTTATTTCCGATTGCAGAGGCTGGGGAAGAAGAGGAGGAGGAGGACGAGGACGAGGAGGAGGAGGGAGAGGATGAAAACGAAGATGCGCAAGAACTTGCAGATGTGGTGAAAGAGGAAGAGGCCAATGACGACGATATGGATAACGTTGACAACGACGATATGGATAACATTAACAACGACGATCTTGTTAACATTAACGACAATCTTGATAACATCAACGATGATGATGAAGCGACTGACACCTACAACGAACAGCTGGCGCATTATCTGGAGAATTTGTATGAACAGCAGCAAGAGCAAAACCAGCAGGAATAGTTGTGGCTATAGAAATGAAGACATTTAAATCTGCATTTATGGATTAATGGAGGGGCTTTGCACCAATTGCTGCCAACGCATTGCCGGTGATGGGGCTGTGACAGGACAGACTGGGGCGTGGCTGTGTGCTGATGCTTGGGTGTGTGGGTGAAACGTAGCTATTCTGGATGGTCCAGATGTAGCCTAAAGAAAAAATAAGAGATAAGAACAGAATATAGTCTGAAAAATGTGCAAGTGAACGTTTGTGAAGCATGTCTGTTTGAGTGCATGTGTGTAGCATGATAGTTGATGCACGTGAGTGATGTATGGTGATTGTGTGCGATTGTGATGGAAATGTGGTCTGTACATTAATTGATGCACGTGAGTGATGTATGGTGATTGTGTGTGATGATGGAAATGTGGTCTGTACATTGATGCGCATGAGTGATGTATGGTGATGGAAATGTGGTCTGTACATTAATTGATGCACGTGAGTGATGTATGGTGATTGTGTGTGATGGTGATGGAAATGTGGTCTGAACATTGATACGCATGAGTGATGTATGGTGATTGTGTGTGATGGTGATGGAAATGTGGTCTGTACATTGTAATGTGTGTGTGTGGGAGAGGGGGATGGAGTGATGTGTGTATGATGGAAATTGTGTGAGATGGGAATGTGGTGTTTGTTGGAGGGGGGGAAGGGGAGAGGGAGGATTGAAATGTGTTTGTGCGATATGTGTGCATGTATGTGTGGGGGTGGAAATGTGGTACATGTGTATACATGTGATGGAAATGATGTATTTATGTGTGTGTGTAGACTGGTGTTTGTGTGTGTTTTGAAGACAAGGCAGCAATATGAATTTTTTTTCTGGAAGTTTGAATGCAATAAAACTAAGTGAGACATGAGTGTACAGTTATGAGCAGATTTCAACTTAAGGCATAAAATGCATTGAGAATTTCTCCTTTCCCTCAACAGAGGCTTTGTCTGTAGATTACCGGTAATAATCTTGAAAAAGAATGTTTTGTTTTATGGAATGTCATTAAAAAACACAAATATCAAATTTGTGCTTGTTTTAATTATTTTGTGTGTCTTTATCCAATTGCATGCACATTCATCTCTAAGCATAGATGTAAGTATACTGTTCCAAAAAAGAAATGCAATGATGTTCAGGAAGGCAATATCATTCATACCCTTTACTGATTCTCGATGTAGCAAACTGGACAGGTACTGTACAGTTATACAGGCATGGTAGACGTCCGCGAATCGCGGAAAACCCGCAAAAGTGAAAATTTGACCCAAAATAAGAAAGAAAAAAAAGCTGGGGTAAAGATTCGCTCGGGTGCCTAAAAATTAGGTGCGATAAAACCTATGCAATTGCTTCGTGGAACCGGATGTGAATGACTGAAAAAGCAACTTCCTGCCGAAGTTAGCAGCATAGATCACGCGGCATAGATCACGCCACACGTTTCCAGATTTGTGATCCTAGTGCTTCTTTTTCTTCTTCTTCATTTTGACGCCCAACTTCATCATTTTAGTTTGAGTCGACATCTTTTCAAATGAAATGCAAAATCGGTTGGATATTCTTCTGCAAAACTCACTTTGCCCCCACTACCATGCCTGGTTATACCTGTGAAAGTGAATGAAATGTCGAAACAATCTTTTTGGTATAACAAGTTTGGACATTCTCGCTTCTTTAATTATTTTTATACTTTTTTTTTGGTATGCAAATAAATAATGATAAGTTTAAAGTACCTGTAATGGCTGGTTGTGTTTCTTTTTTGAACAGTATCGGTTCAAGTCGGATCTTAATGGTTTTTACCTCCCATGAAGTGATTATCACATCTGTCAAGGACTTTGTTCTTGTCTTTGCTGTTCTCTGCGAGTGTTAATCTGCACTCTTTTAAATGCAGGAATTTTTAAAAGCAGGCATGGTAGACCTCCGCGAAACAGTTTGAAACAAAATTATTAAAAAATGCATTGAAATGGCATGAAAAGGTGAACATTTCACTCATTTATTGAATTTTATTCGGCCCCCTGGACCCCCGGCCATTTTCCTTGAAAACCACTTTGCCCCCACTACCATGCCCGCAAAACTAAAAGGCACATTATATGATGGATGGAATCTGGTGTCTATATTTACCAACATGGCTCTGGCCTTCAAAAGAGGAAGGAAGATTTGCTTGTGGCGTCGGAAAACGTCTGCTGATTCTGCTTGCTTTCAGTGCTTTTATATCCAAGACTTGAATTTTAAATGACTTTTTGTGTGAATGATTGCTGTCATTATAACACTTTTTATATGGTTATAGATCACAGTCACTTACTTCTGCCGTTTTGGCCAATTCAAAACTGTGACTAACATTTTCACAAACACGCGCAAAAAACCACTGAAGGCAATTCATCATTCATTACCTTTACTACATCTGCATGACATGTCAAATTTGTTGTGACTCATGCAAAACACACTCAACAGTGAATCATCAAATCAGCTCTTAGTTCTGTAGCGCTAAACCATCTGCAGATGATTTGAACAGGTTTGATGAACTGCTCATTCATGATTCACATGTATACTAACAAAACAAAACCTCCCTTGGTTTTCTTCTTTAATGTACAGAGTTATTAGTCTTCCTATTAATTTCATGAATTGAAAAGAAACTAATGCACTCCAAAAAGGTTTTTTTCCCCATAGAACAAACTTTACAAACTTAAAGGCATATAAAGATCTACAAGAATATATCACAACTCAGAAAAAACAAGTGTTGAATATCCATCCTTTTGGATCACAAACGTCTTTAGACTCCTATGACCCCCCCCAAAAAAAAAAACCCACCCCAAAACACAAAAAAACCAACCTGCCTTTGTTTAAAGAAAAACAAATACACACCCGCGCAACTCACAAAATGTTTAAGAAATAATGCAAGAAAAAAGGACATACCAAGACTTGGAAATATTTCTGTGTATCATAACATCGATATCTTATTAATATTATACTGTCCAGATTCATACATTTTTTTAATTGTTGGAAAAAAAAATGGCACTGATCAGACCTGACATGCCAGACATTCCCCAATCATATATTTTTTTTAAAAACAATACCTCCCCTACAAAATCGCCCCTAACAAATGGTATAGTCCAATGGAAGAGTTCACCCAGACATTCCCAAATCGCACAACCCCTGCACACACCACCCCTAACAAAACAAAACACACACCACCCCTAACAAAACAAATGGTACAGTTCAATAGAAGAAATGGTACAGTCCAATAGAAGAAGAGTCCATCCCCAGTCTACTGGGGCAGGGAGAGCAGGGTCTGCTGGCCCTGGGGCAGGTAGACGACGTTGCGTGAGCGTGACAGTTGGTAGGCGATGTCCTCGGCAGCCTCCAGTTTGCGCACCTCCACCAGCCCCTCCCCGGTGTCGCCGAAGGCCTTGGCCAGCATCTCCGCAGCCAACGAGTCTCCCTCCGCCATTATCACTGCTGCCTTCTTCTGCTGCTCCGCCTGAACAAGTAATTTGCAGGCATCAGAATAGTCTGAACTCCAATCCTCTGAAAACCTCGGTAAAAGGGCCATCAAGGCCCTAGCCTCAAGAGGGACAACACTGAAATGAGTTCTCAACATCACCTAAAAGGCTTAATAATATAGGAGAAAACACCCTAGAAGTAGAAGGCTATTTAACAGAAAATATAACACTGGATAAAAAGGTAAAACCTCTGACAAGAGAAGCCAATCCTCAGTCAGAAATTCTTAATCCTCTAAAATTAACAGATCCTCTGACAATTCTGATGCCTGAATTTGTTATATCATTGAGCGCTTCTGGTCGACCCAAGGGGGATAAGTCTATTCATTGGCTTACATTACTTCCCTGTGTCAAATGTTAAGAGGTAATGTGGAATGTGTTGGTGAGAGAGCGAGAGCGAGAAAGAGTGAGTTTCGCATTGTTAAGGTAACAGCCTCTAAAAGGAATGCCACCTGGTGTCAAAAGCTAAGGACAATAACTCCACCTACGCCTTGGCATAAGGCTGTGTCAGACCAATTGACATAAGCTAGAACACCGAGGCTACATCAAAATACGCTCTGCATAGTTATGCGGGGATTGTCTTTAGCCATGACAAGCTCCTAGCATAACATCTTCAGTCCAAAATCATCCGAAGTCGGAGTGTGGCTGCCCACGTGGCGGGGTAATCAAAAACGGTCACACATGTAATGTTCTCATCCCAAGCTGGTGCATTTGTACCATAATGTTCAAGTGCTTTGGCTGTTGGGATGATCCCTGGAGTCTTTAAGCCAGGGAACATTAACAACAAAAACTCCACCTAAAGAGGCAATCGTATTATGATCTGTTGATAGGAAAGAGAAGTCAAGAAGTCACATCCTGGATGTCGCCTGGTATGAGTAAGAAGAAGAAGTTCTGGGCTGAAACGATTAGAGTTTATTTTTTCTCAAAAAATTGTTCTTCAGGTCTTATATGCCAAAAAAATCACATAGAAACTTTTTCGGCATTTATTCTCCGTCTCAGATAAACTTTACACACTTAATGATTACTAAGTCATACAAAAGGAGGATTTAACCACAAAAATGACAAAAGGTGAAAATACTGCTCATGTATACATGTAGTTTCTGCTCTTTTTGTTTTGTTTTTCTGTACCATTATATCATTCATTTACTTACACATTTACAATTCAACACTTTTTGTTTACTGTCAACTTTTCAATGGCAACATAAATAAATAAAAGAACTACATTGCTGAATCAACATCATCAGATTGGAAAAGGATCCTTCAAATCTTAGCAGTTTTAAGACACATGTTTGATTTTTTAATGCTATAATTAATTTGGCAGGTTTCAAAGTTCCTAGGTTTATCAACTAGGTTGTGAAATCTTCAGAGGCGCCCCAAAAGGACCAGCCACACGTCCACTAAAATCGCACGACTGTACGATACGATTCAATCATGTGGTCTCGAAGCACGAAGCACATTTGTTCTTTGAGACCATGTGATCGAATCGTATTGTACAGTCGTGCGATTTTAGTGGATGTGTGGCTGTCCCTTAAGGGATTCATGATGTTATCAACTGATGACACAAATTAACTTTTGAATAATTTTAGTCTCTAAACACTGTACCTTTTCTACAACAAAGCGAGCGCGTTCAGCTTCTTGTTGGGCCACCTGTTTGTGTTCAACAGCCTCTGTGAACTCCCGTCCAAATGTCAAGTGAGTCTGCACAAAAAAGATTGCGCGTGCTATAATTTGACATTCTAGGCCAAAAGTCAAGTGTATTCATAGTACATGACAACCATGTTTTACAGATTTAACTTTGTATAAGGCGAAACTTTTTTCCAAACTAAATTCCTGTACCTTATAATATTACTAAATTTGTAATAATGTAAACAAGAAACGCTAAAAACCGAATCAGATTTTTGGGTAAAGTTTGACGGATGCGTCTTACAACATGATGCGCCTTAAAATACAGGTTAGATATCAAACATTATATTTTTACACAATTAATAAAGTACCTGAAGGCACAAAAAATGCTACAACATAATTTGCACACTCATCTAAGATTTATCGATTAATAAGCCACAGTTGATTTTCTACTGCTGACAATATCAGCCTAAAGGGCTCGGCACACGCTGCAACTTTTTAGTTGATACAACTAGTTGCATACAACAAGTTGCAGTTAAAATCACAGAGCTTGCGGCACACGCTGCAACTTTGATGCAACACCCTGTCATATATGGAAAATTCTCGCGAGACTTTCAGTGACTTCTTTTGGTTTACATTCTAACAAAATGGCTTCTTCCGAGCGCGATGAAAATGAACACGACGATCTGATCATTGCTGCTGCTGCTGCTACTGTTGTTCTTTTGTCGGATCAGAGCTCACGAAGAACAATGTGGGCGAGATTTTGGCTTATCGAGCCATGTCTCGATTACTGTAATCGGCAAAATGGACATCCCAAATGCATGGAAAATTGCGAATTAATTCGATAAGTTTGCTGTTTTCGCACGCTGAATCTGTCTCCTCCTCCATTGTGATGCAAAAACCACGTGATACGAATCGACGCTCTGACTGCAACCTACAACATGCTGCAACTCCGAGGAAAAACTAGGATCGTTTTCTATCGCCCTACAACATACAACTGCAATCCTACAACCTTGTTGTATGTTGCATACAACTGTTGCTACCACAAAGTTGCAGGTACAACTAGCAAAAGTTGCAGCGTGTGCCGAGCCCTTTACAGTACACAATACAGGTAAGAATTATATCCCTTAGACATATCAGAGGAGATTCAAACCCCACACGCTGCAGTACAGTATCTATCTACCTACTGAACATTTCTGGTTCTTATTCAGTTTTATTATTGTGTGGTTTTGTGTTAACAGAGAATGAGTAAAATAGTATGGAAAATACTGGTGTAGTAGCAAAATAGTTTAAAAAAAAGAAAGAAGATATACAATTGAAGAAATATCAAAGAATTGCTCTTTTAATCTCTCAATTTTACAAATTTATTCAGCATTCATTAACCTCTTCACTGCCGACAACGTACATACACGTATACATCCTCTATTAAGCATAATGCTTCAGTACTTGTCACAGATGCATATATACGTCACTGCTAAGTCACGATTTTGCCACATTAAAAAATCATGCAGCAAACCGGCGGCGCATGCACAACTAATAGACGGCACTGACATGGTTAATAGATTAATTTTAATAGATTAATTTTATAAAGTTATAAATCCATGGCAGTGACATGAGGTGCCGTCTCACCAGAGAAATGTCGTCCAGAAGAAGGCCAAACTGCAAGGCACGTTCTGTCAGCTCCTCGCTCACTTTCTGCGACACTATCTCTCTCTGCGTGATCAGTTCTCCCGCATCAAACTGGGCCTGAAATTAAAAGGATTTCTGTTTTGTTTACTAACTGTTGTCACTTGCAGAGACAGTTGTCATGCAGTATAACCGTAGGAACTCTTTTACAGTCATAGTGCCAGTGTTCTTTTCATTCACAACATTCCAGACTCAGACCGCATGACTCCTCCCAAAGCATTTTACTGCACTGACTGTGCCTGTCTGACTAAGCACGCCAGATTTTATGCACTAGCCATTCCTAAAGATAAAAACTGTGAAAGTGAATTAATGATGTTTTTTTCTTTTTACCTCAATTCCAAAGGAATGACACTTTTAGTCTTAGATAAGTTACAAAAATCCAAAGAAAACAAACAGTAGGAGGCATTTTACAGGTGGCTTCTTCTTCGTCTGCATTCAATTGGCTACACATCAAACCCTAGTGATGCCGCAAAACTGAATGTTTGGCAAAGGTCTGCCATCCCCCAGAGCTCGGTTCTGAGGTCGGTCCTTCCAGGCTGGGTCTGTTGCCACATCTCATTGTAGTATTTTGTACTGAGGATAGTCCTGAAGGATGTGGGATGGGGTCTGGTCAGCTTAACCGCACTGGCACAAGGCTGTGAGTGTGACCCCAATCCTTTTGATGTGTGCACAGAGACCACTGCCCTGTGTGCAGGTGAAAGATGATGGTCTGGCGTTTCCTGTCCAATGTCCGGATAGGATCCTGACACATATGCCTGGTAGCCATTGTTTTGGTGAAAGGTGGCTTAAACTTTGGTAAATATGAAAAGAGAAGAGAGCTTGAAGCCATGGATACGGTGCCACTCACCACAATGGCCTTGAGGACCTCGTTGGTGATGGAGGGCAGCACACGCTCGTCGTAGTCCACGCCCAGGTTGGTGAAGATCTTGGGCAGCATGGGCACCTGGGGCCGGAACAGGATCCTAAGAGTGATGTTCACATTCTGCAAATCTGAAACACATTTTAAAAGTAAAATGAAATTTCTGGAGGGAACTCTATGGTAGAATTACTCAAAATTAATAGCAAGCAAAATAAACTAAAAACATGAAGCAAAACAAGAAGAACACCCCCCCCCCCCCCCCCCCCCCCAGTCAGGTAAGGGATCAGTCATACTAAATTTGAAGTTGAGTGTTTAGTCATACAAGCATTAATTAACTAATTTTAATCTCAAAGAAAAATTAAAAACATGAAGCAAAACTAGAAGTAGAACAACTCCCAGACAGGTAAGGGATCAGTCATACTAAATTTGAAGTTGAGCAGTTAGTCATACAAGCATTGATTAATTAAATAATTTTAATCTTAAAAGTACAAATTAAGAGTGTTCACTGTAACAATTTTACATTTAAAATTAACTTTTAGTTTTACTTCATAATTACCTCAACACAACAACAATACGGTAATAAATGATTCCATACTGAATTTAGATGTCAACACACAGCTGGTGTGTTAAACTACCTTTGCTTCCTGTGACGACAGGCACGTTGCGTGGTCTTGACCGGCAGTCGAAGATGATTGGTTTTTGGACCAATGGGATCAGAAAGTGTGTGCCTTCCCCCACCACTTCGTCCTGCACCCCTCTGAAACGGTCAAAGATGACCGCTCTGTGGCCCCCATCCACTGCAAGCACAAAACACAAGATGCAAGTCTGCAATACTGATTTTTTAGTCTTAAGTACTTAAATTGAAAAATACCTGTTATGAATTTATTCCTAACATGTCATAAAATAAGAGTGTTCTTCAGTCCCCTCACCTCCACCTCTCTCTCTCTCTGTGTGTGTGTCATGTCAAAGTCAAGTAAAAAAAATCCTTATTATCTCGTTAACCCCTTCACTGCCACCAATGTATTAGCCTGATGACATCACTGATGATGTCATCAGATGAAGAGAATAACCCTGATGATATATGCTGGCATTCCCGTAGATCCTCCAAAAGTTTACAGGGACATAAACTGATAAGTCAAAAGTGACAGGTTGCTATAACAAGTATAAGGAAGGAAGTCACATATTGTGTGCGCTCGCACAAGAAATCCTTGATGAGTTGATTCATTCCAATAATCTTCCACTTACTCCATGTAAATTACTAATATGGTATGGTCAGGTCAGGTAGTTAGGACATTAGACCTCACGGCCTCTTCACTGTCCTGTCATTTTTGTTTGAACTTTTGCACAGCTGAGAGGTTTTTATATTTTGTTTTTGGCAAATCTGCCTTTTAGTCATGCTCATAGTCATATACATATTGTAGTTTTGATATGTTGGTGTATTTTCTATTTATCAAGGTTTTTGAATTGTGTTAGAAAAAAATATTTTCTAACAGTAACACTAACAGAGTAACAAAGCTTTGGAATATTTTCTAACAGTAACAGAGTAACAAAGTTTTGGAATACTCTTCCTGCACATATTAAACGAGCACAGAATCTAACACAATTGGCTATATTCACATTTATGGCCGTCAACCCGGTCAAGAACGATAATCTGTTGACTGAAAAAGCAATTGCTTTTGTTCTTTTCTGTTTACCAAATTATCGTTCTTGATGCCAGCAGACGGGCATATATGTGAATATAGCCACATAATTCAAAAACCTTGGTGGATACACCAACATATAATCAAAACTACACAATACGAGCATGACAAAAAGGCAGATTTGTTGAAAACAAAATATAGCTAAAAACCTCTCAGCTGTGCAAAAGTTCAAACAAAAATGACAGGGCAGTGAAGAGGCCGCGATGCCAAATGTCCTAACTACCTGACCTGACCTGACCTGTGCTCGTTTAATAATAATACATTGATTGGAATAAATAAATGCTACCACAAGTGAACAACATGAATGAGACGGTTTGTTAGTATACATGAAGTGTTATAATTCAGTTCAAAAATTGACAAAGTTCTGCAACCGATAGTTGATTGTGGCCACGCACAGCGAAGAAGAAGGGGAACCGTGGTAAGACTAAGAACAGTCTGTTGAAAACAATTGATTGAGCAGCTCGGCCGGTCACCCTTCAAGTTCAAGGTCCATACCATTTAACAGCCAACAAAAAAGCAATGCATCGACTCACCATTGTACAAAGCACTTTGAACAACCCCTCCGACAACTGCCACACCTATGCCAAGCTTTCCTAGCGTTCCAAATAGTCTTTGAGCCATTTTTCGTCTGCTATGTTCACGGTCACTGATGTAATTTGTCGGGAGTTTTCACACATGGGGACACCGGAAAAAAGTACTACGCGTGCGCGTCCGTCCAGCTTCCGTGAAGATAAATCACCGGTTCTGAATGCTACCTCAAACATTTAGGCCTAGTAGGCTGGACAGAATGTACAATGTTTGAAAACAAAACCCAGGGTGTATGTGGGGAAGGGGGAGGAGGAGGAGGAGGAGGAGAAAGAGAGAATGTAATTGAGTGTATGAACGGGAAAGAAAAGGATAAAAAAATACAAGAAATAAATATTTGTTGGACAGTTTTCTAAGAGAAGCATACATTTCGAGAGTTAGGCCCGTCCCTAACATGGACTGTACACTATGTGTAGTATCCATGGCCCTAATTTATGTGTGGGTATCGAGCTCGTGGGCACACTTAAAAAACAAAAGGTGAAATGAAAGAAGATGCGAGTAAATGTAAAACTTGGATACAAACTGATCAATATAAATTTACCTAAATATTTCTTATCATTTTTTTTTACTTATCAGATTTTTCAAGGCACTGACAATACTAACAAAGGCTTGTTTCACTTGTCTAACGAAATAAGAACCCATAATAGTGAACTTAAAATCCTAACCAGGTACAGCAGAACTAACATTAGAAAAAACTTTTTTTTTAACAGTCACCCAATATTGGAACAGCCTCCCTGCACATACTAAACTGGCCTCAGATACTAACAAATTCAAAAACCTCCTAGACAGTGATCCAAAAATTGGATCACTGTTAAAGTACATCCATGATTAGTGCATCAATATGGATGCTAAAAACCGCCACAGCAATTGCCAAACTCTAACCAAAAGGAAGGACGCATTGAGAGGCTGAATGAATTTGGATTTTACGTCCTCTCGACCTGGGAAGGCACATATGGGACACGCATTGAGAGGCTGCAAGGCCTGGTCGTCCAAATACCTGACCTGACCTGACCTACTAATTTAAATCACCACAGATTAAAGTAAACCTAAGGAACGAAATACATGGATTATCATATGAACACTTAAACAAACATAGTTTTTGAAAGTTATTCTGAGTGTTTCTCAAATGCTTGCGTAATGGTAATGCTCGCGTCGTGACACATTACAACGATCACAATGGGGAGACGGGTAGGGGCATTTGGGACTACTATGCAGGATGATGTGGATAGGCATTTGTTATCGGACTATGATCTCCAGATTATAGAGGAGGCAGCTGTTATTCTGGAGGGCTGGGCTGGAGTTTGCGAGCGGACATGCCTTGCCAAGATACATCCCCACTCTCTCGGCCAAGAGGACTTTAGTACAGCTGGTGTTAGGGAAGGTCCCCAAAGGCCAACTAGTCCCTTTGGCTGCAGCACTTTTTAAAAACCAGAGCAACTGCCTCCTAGTTTGAGAAACATGGTTATTCACAACAGACTGACCTGTACCATAATTCTCCATTACATTTCTCATCAGCTATTGCACAGCTCTCACTTTACTATTAGCTCTAACAAGTTCAGGGCTAAAGTCAGCAAGTCCAGAGAACAGATAATATAAAAAAAATAGAGAAAGGGATATAACTGCTTAGTGTTTCTAAGTTCTGAGGGACAGGAGTTAGCTCCCTTACCTATAATTTGCTACCTTTCCAAGCTGAGCGTCCGTAAAACAGCCAATGAAACACAGCTAACCTAAAAAAAAACCACCAACCAACAACCCACACACACACAACTTTTGGAAAAGAGTGAAAGGGTATAGGCTAATGGCTAACATAATGAATCCTTTGCTTCTCTTCATCTCCATTGCTTTTGGCTTAATAGCCTCTCTCGTTCTGAAACAAACACTAGCATACAATTGTCGAGCAAAGTTGTACTTTAGCACCCCCCCTCATGTTTACGAACGTAACCGGGGGGGGGGGGGGGGGGGGAGTACTTAAGGTACAAGATAGTCATCCTTAAAGTTTTGTTTCTCAATAAAACGATTCGAAAAAACAGCAACATTGTTTTAGTGGTTAGCTATCTCCAAATCCAGTGTGATTTAATTTCTTCATTGTGTATGATATTATAAGCCTATAAGCCTCATCAGAAAACTAAACAGAACGTCTGTTGACATATTTATTGGCGATTTCGTTCATGGTTATATGCTCATATATCGTCGGTTTATAGAAACATAGACATTATTTTATGGTTAGGATCGAGTTTGATGCCTGGGATTATTCTGTTTGTGTTTACCTTATGCTATTGAGCTGATGCTAATATAGT
>CM065682.1:27595869-27610869 GCA_017654935.2 Phymorhynchus buccinoides
CCCCCCCTCCCCTCCTGTCTGTCCCAAGGATATCTCCCTAACCGCTTGACCAAATCGCTTCACATTTAGTGTGGTGGTGTGTCACCATGAGAGGAAGGCATCCGCGCAAAACGTTTTGCCGTCCTGGCCTTGACCTTGGCGTAAACCTTGTTTTTTTTTTGCCGTCTGTTTTCAGTCGTCATTATATCCCAGTATTTCCCTTGATCCGTTTTTTTGGCGTCTCTCTATTGACCTTTGTTTGCCTGTCTTTTTCTCCGACTGTCTCTGTGTGTGTCTGTTTCAGTCGTCATTATATCCCAGTATTTCCCTGTCCGTTTCTCCATATCTATCGTTTTTTTCCGACTCTGTCTCTGTCTCTCTGATTCACTCTTTGTTTGCCTGTCTGTCTTTCTCCGCCCCTCTCAACTCTCATGTCAGATCGACATCAGATAAAGATTTACTTCTTGTCTGTCTGTATGATTTGTCTGTAGTCCCCCTTTTTCTACTCCCAGTTCTGTAAGAACAGGAGTACATTAGAATGGGAACGAGGGCTGTGCATTTCTCTGTATGTGTGTGTGTGACAAAAAAGTTCTTCCACTTCATAGCGCCTAAGCTGCTTAACTGATCTTAATGAAACTTGGCAGAATGGTTCCTTACGCTGCCTAGATGCTATCCGAATGAAAATCTGTTTAACGTCCTCTGGTCTGGAACAGACACATATGGGACATTAGTAGATATAAAGATGGTGGGGACGATCCTGGAGGCAATGCCCGGAGGCAGTGCCACACCAGGAAAGTCCCGAATTTGTAACAATACAGATGTATAAAAACATCTAATAAATATATAATGCTGTCCGAATGAAAATCTGTTTAACGTCCTCCGGTCTGGAACAGACACATATGGGACATTAGTAGATATAAAGATGGTGGGAACGATCCTGGAGGCAATGCCCGGAGGCAGTCCAACAGCAAAGTCCTGAAAAGATAACGCACGCACGCACGCACGCACGCACACGCACGCACGCACGCACGCACGCACACGCACACACACACACACACACACACACACAGAATGAGAAAGAGACGTGGTGGGAATGCAAAGGGTAGCTTCGGTAAGGTCAAGGAGAGGGGCCAGATTGCAACCAATCACAGGCGAGGTTAGCTGTGGTTGGGTTCAGTATCCACCTACATGTCTTTGTAACGAGACACGCCATTGGCTCGAGACACGCCATTGGCTCTTTAGGGAGGCTCGTCAGAGATTGACCTCACGCTTGGACATGTTGGATACTCGGTATTCACATCTGTATTGCTAAGCATTCTGGACTTTCCTGGTGTTGCACTGCCTCCGGGCATTGCCTCCAGGATCATTCCCACCATCTTTATATCTACTAATGTCCCATATGTGTCTGTTCTAGACCGGAAGACGTTAAACAGAATTTCATCATTCACCTCACGCTTCTATCTGTATATTTAAAAAAAAAATCGGGACTTTCCTGGTACTGTATTGCAGTACCTCCAGGATCGCCCCCACCGACTTTATATATATTAATGTCCCACGTGTGCCTGTTCCAGGCTGGAAGACGTTAATCAGACTTTTCCTTCCTCACGCTTCTTGAGGTGAGTGAAAAAGAAACACCCAGAGGTGCTGATGGGACCCAGAGACGTGCTGGCCACGCCTGCCCTACCAACACGAGAGCACCCTTACTCTAGCCCTGGAAGCCCGTGTCGTTCGTGTTACTGTAGGCACACTATGGGCTATGAGCTATGGAACCCAGGGACGGATGTGGGGGAGGAGGTCCCAGGGTTTCCGGACACCCCCCCTCCCCTTTGCCCCAAGCATGTACCTTAATTATACATGCGTAAACAGTAAGTCAATGGCTCAATGTTTTCTTTAATAATCACTAAATTGCAAAATCTTCCGCGGGGCCTTTTCCCCATGGACACCCTCAAGGCCACTACACCGCAACCCATGACCTATGCAGCTCCCTGGACTCCTCGCGGACCCCCCCCCCCCCCCCGACCCCCCCTACGAATCATTTGGTCCTCCGCTGGAACCGAATACGTATTTTTGGTTTGACAATTTTCCTTCGGAAGAGGTTTTACGTTTTCTCTGTTTAAATCTTTTTCTTTTTCTTTTTTTGGGGGGGTGGGGGGAGGGGGGGGGGGTAATGTTTCCCTTAACAAAAAAAGACCACTCTAAACTTTAAGGCATAGCTACTGGAATATGGTTTGGCTTGCGCGCACGCCCCCCCCCCCCCCCCCCCCCCCCACACACACACACAGACACGAGCGTGTATTTCCGGAAATGAGGGAATTTATAAACTTTAGAGTTATCTGTCTTTGGCTAATGTTTCACACCAGCTATTTGCTCTTTTTGCTATTCTTTACTGTTTTGCACGAGCAGGGTAATCATAAGAAACTACCCCTGGCGTCAAAACATGATTAAGCTTTATTCCTCTTAGGGGCCGATCCACACGTCCAACTACAGTCATATGACTATCCAACTGTCACATTTGTGACGCTTGTTTCTGATAAAACACTAGGGGAAGACGGGGTAAAAAGCGCATGGGCGGGTAAGAAGCCCACCCCAATTATCTCATGAAATGAAGCAAATTTCAGTCTCATTTTGCCCATGAGACGAGCCTTAATGTCTAGCATTCGTCTCATGGGCAAATTTGACTGAAATTTTCTTTATTTCATGAGATAATTGGGGTGGGCTTCTTACCCACCCATGCGCTTTTTACCCCGTCTTCCCCTACTGACTACATGAATCTGATGAAATCTTGCTCGTTTCGCTCACTCCTATCTGCAGATCCCCACACACGAGTCTGACGAAATGTCTGTATTTCTGTATCAGATATTTCATTCGATTCGTGCACTGGGGTGTACATGAAGCTAGTAAGATTTGATTAGATTCGCTTAAACAGTAAGGGTAAGACGGGGTAAAAAGCCAATGGGCGGGTAAGAAGCCCATGCCAATTATCTCATGAAATTAAGCAAATTTCGTAGCACTCGTCTCATGAGCAAAATGTGATTGAAATTTGCTTAATTTCATGAGATAATTGGCATTGGCTTTTTACCCCGTTTTACCCTAACATTTCATCAGAACCATGCCCCACAGATGTCGTCAGAGTTGGATAGTCGTACGACTGCAGTTGGACGTGTGGGTCGACCCCTTTAGTAAAACTGATCTCTCAGCACAACCTTTTACCATTCTCCCATTCGATAAATCATGTGATTGAAAGAAAGAAAGGGAAAAACAACAACAACAACAACAACAACAAAACAAACAAACAAAAACACTCTCTTCGTGGGAACCCCCCAAACTCAAACGTGTGAAAAGCTGCGCGTTGTCTCGTCTGCCCTTTGACATGCCATTTGCATATCTCGCGGGATCGTCTAGATCACCCTTTCGTCTTCTCTAGCCATCTTGCCTCCTTAAAACTGGCTTATCAGTGAGCCAAATATGGAAATGCGCGTGTTATGCAAATGAAGGATGATGCTTCGCACGAGAGGGGGAAGTGACGTGTAAAACAGAGGAAAGTATCGTGTTGGCTGGCAAAATAGTTGTCTGTATTGGTTTGTGTGTCGCTAAAGGTCTACGTACACGTTAACATTATTCACAAAATATTTATATTTCCCCATGACAACACACAGTGTAAGGTCACTCACTAAGGTCTGTGTACACGTTAACATTATTCACGAGATATTTATATTTCCCCATGGCAACACAGTGCTATCCCACTCTTAATATGACTTACAGCTCACTGTGTTGCCATGGGGGAATAGCAATATCTTGTGAATAATGTTAACGTGTACACAGACCTTAACACGACTTACAGCTCACTGTGTTGCCATGGGGAAATAGTTATATTTTGTGAATAATGTTAACGTGCACACAGACCTTTACAAATGTTTGTGTTTTGATAAGAATACCTCCACACAAATCATGAAAAACATAACATCATTGGTCATTGTGTTAAAACCTCTGCCAAACAGGGTTATGTGTTCATCTTTGTTGGTTGGTTTTCCTGCCCTGTTATTCGAGTTTGACCACACGTAAACCTACATTCGAGATTGTTATTTGAAAGCAAGACTTTATAATTTCTGTTAGATATTGATTCGAGATTGTTATTTGGAATCAAGGATATAATCATTCTTTTAATAATCAATCAATTCAAATATATTTATGTCTTCATTATTTTTCATTGAAGAACACTTCTGTATAGATTAGGGTAAGACGGGGTAAAAAGCCCATGGGCGGGTAAGAAGCCCATGCCAATTATCTCACGAAATAAAGAAAATGTTAGTCAAATGTGCCCATGAGACGAATGCTAAACATTAACACTCGTCTCATGGGCAAAATGTGACTGAAATTTGCTTCATTTCATGAGATAATTGGCATGGGCTTCTTACCCGCCCATGGGCTTTTTACCCCGTATTCCCCTATATAGAGTCTGTCTTGAAGAAAAGGAGTAAACAAATAATACTTCACACAGGAAGTAAATCCATGTTTTTAATCAATGCAGGGGGTAGTGGTGTAAAATACAATTCCAGATAGCTCAGCTTGTTTGTTTCTTTCTCTCCGTTAATTTAATGCGTTTTTAATATATCTCTCTTTTGTGCTTGTCATCAGTTATGTTCGTGTTATGATTCTAAGACATTGGGACATGTTTGAAAACCAAGGGGAAAGCATTGGTGTCAATGCCAATATTTAATATTGTTTAATAATCATTTCGTCAGATTTCCTTTGTGCAATTCTTTCCCTGGCAACTTTAGACCAGATCTGATTCGGTTTGTGAGCGGAGTCATTATTTCAAAATTACCCTTGTTATTAGTGAATGAAGGATCTATTTCAAAAATCTCTCTTTGTCCATCTTTAGTTGCCTGTCTGTCTCAATTTGTCTGTTTCGTTGACTGTCTTTCTTCTGCTGCTATGTCATACACCTCTCTCCCTCTCTCTCTCTCTCTCTCTCTCTCTCTCTCTCTCTCTCTCTCTCTCTCTCTCTCCCTCTCTCTCTCTGTGTGTCAAAGTCAAAGGTCAATTTATTAATTTTCAGATGGAACATTGAATAAGCAATAATGGTTTGCTTTTTTGTTTTACATCAAGCCATCTATAACACAAAAATTAAATATGTGCGTGCGTGTGTGTGATTATGTGTGTGTGTTTATGCGCACTTGCTCGATTTTGGGTGCGAGCGAGCAAGAAAGGGAGATAAAGGGGGGTGAGAGTGGGAGGAGGAAGTTAAAAGAGAGAGAGAGAGAGAGAGAGAGAGAGAGAGAGAGAGAGAGAGAGAGAGAGAGAGAGAGAGATAGTTCAGCTGTCAGAGACTTTATTTTACAAGGATAAGAATTTAGACTGGGCCTATTCTTAAATAATAATAATGAGGAAAATTTATATAGCGCCCATCCTACTATGTAGGCTACAGGGCGCTATACACAAAATTGAAATGGAATAAAAACATGAAACAAAAATCCAATAACATGAGCAGACAAAATCAATACCGGTGTATGAACATAATGCATAACAATCAGCAACAACAACTGCTGTGACTACTACTACTACTACTTATAATAGGCCTATCATTCTTCCATTCTGTCCTTAAAAATGGAGAGAAATGATTTATCTTTGTCAAAATAATTATGTTGGTTGTTACTATTGATATTATGCATTAACGAGAGAGAGAGAGAGAGAGAGAGAGAGGAGAGAGAGAGAGAGAGAGAGAGAGAGAGAGAGAGAGAGAGAGATAGAGAGAGAGAGAGAGAGAGAGAGAGAGAGAGAGAGAGAGAGAGAGAGAGAGAGAGAGAGAGAGAGAGAGAGAGAGAGAGAGAGAGAGAGAGAGAGAGAGAGAGAGAGAGAGAGAACTTGACATTTTTCCTGAGGATAAACCGAGTAAGCATACCAATTGCTTTTGTTTCACCAGGTCCTCAAACAATAACGAAATACGAAGAGAAATACTTTATTAAATTAAGACAAATGCAAATGATTCACAAGCAGAGAGAGAGAGAGAGAGAGAGAGAGAGAGAGAGAGAGAGAGAGAGAGAGAGAGAGAGAGAGAGAGAGAGAGAGAGAGAGAGAGAGAGAGAGAGAGAGAGAGAGAGAGAGAGAGAGAGAGAGAGAGAGAGAGAGAGAGAGAGAGAGAGAGAGAGAACTTGACATTTTTACTGAGGATAAACTGAGTAAGCATACCAATTGCTTTTGTTTCACCAGGTCCTCAAACAATAACGAAATACGAAGAGAAATACTTTATTAAATTAAGACAAATGCAAATGATTCACAAGCAGAGAGAGAGAGAGAGAGAGAGAGAGAGAGAGAGAGAGAGAGAGAGAGAGAGAGAGAGAGAGAGAGAGAGAGAGAGAGAGAGAGAGAGAGAGAGAGGGAGGGAGAGAGAGAGAGAGAGAGAGAGAGAGAGAGAGAGAGAGAGAGAGAGAGAGAGAGAGAGAGAGACAGAGAGAGAGAGAGAGAGAGAGAGAGAGAGAGAGAGAGAGAGAGAGAGAGAGAGAGAGAGAGAGAGAGAGAGAGAGAGGGGTTCTCTTTTTCTCATTCGCTCCCCCTTTTATTTTTCACCCCACCCTTCCTCTTCCTCCTGTTCGTAATAATTCCAGACAGAAGAATGGCTGACCTATGGCCTGGCTCATCAATAATGAATATGTCTTTTAAAGCAAATGTGGGAATAATAGTTTCTGAACAGCAGACATTATGATGGAAACTTAATTCTTCAGCCCATGGTTGGCGATTGCAATTTGTTTTGGGTTGGGGTTGGGGGGAGGTGTTGGGGTGGGCTAGGTGGTGTGTGTATGTGTGTGTGTGTGTGTGTGTGTGTGTGTGTGTGTGTGTGTGTGCGTGCGTGTGCGTGCGTGCGTGCGTGTGCGTGTGTGTGTGTGTGTGTGTGTGTGTGTGTGTGTGTGTGTGTGTGTGTGTGTGTGTGTTGAATTTGTATTAACATCGTTTCCACCAAGGCCAAGGAACCTTTATTATCATTTAGTCCGGTCCTACTGTCCATCCGGTTCCGGTCCGGAAGTTCCCTAACCGGAACTGCTCATCATTACTTTCCAGAGCAAGAGCTTGGTTCCTTTAGCATAGTGCCAGTGCAGTTGCTATGGTTACCAGAAAGGGTGTTGCAGGAAAGACGTCTGCCTCTTGGTTAACATTGCATGTACTAGTACAGTACGCACATGTAGTTTGTAACGATGGTTGAAGTGTAGAGTCGAGGGGGTGGGGAATGTAGTTTGGGGTAACTGGGAAAATGGGACAGTTTTCCATGTCAAATGTGAACACGGGTAATAAAGTTTAACTAATATTTTTTTAATAGAACTGCGCGCGTCTCTCTCTCCCTCACACACACATACACACACACTCTCTCTGTCTCTCTCACACACATACATACGCACACACATACACGTGCGCGCCGCGCGCATACACACACACACTCTCTCTCTCTCTCTCACACACACACACACTCTCTCTCTCTCTCTCTCACACACACACACACACACACACACACACACACACACACACACACACACACACACACACACACACACACACACACACACAGAGTCATCATTATGTTATATCCCATGATAAATGGGTTTTCGTCAGGCATGCTAATAAGCTTTTTCTTTTCCTAGATATCGAGAATGGAATACCAGAGTAGGGCCTACTACATAGTTACTACTCACTGTATCATCGTTCTCGGGTGAAAACCAGCAGCGGTATATCTACTATGGGCCTTCTTCATCCCTTTTGTGATAGTCTAGTTCCCTGTGGGTTGGACCCCAGAACAACAGTAGTACATTGTGGCACAAAACTCTGGATATTACTTACACAACATCTCCCCCGAAGACGGAGTGTGGCTGCTCGTGCGGCGGTGTAATCAAAAACGGTCACACACGTAATGTTCTCATCCATAGCTGATGCACTCGTACCATACTGTTCAAGTGCTTTCGCTGTTGGGATGATCCCTGGAGTCTTTTAGCCAGGGTAAGCCACCAACAACAGCAACACTTACACAACATGACATACAAAAACATGATTTGAATGAATGAAACTCTGCTTAACGTCCTCCGGTCTGGAACAAATACATATGGGACATAAGTAGATATAAAGATGGTGGGAACGATCCTGGAGGCAATGCCAGGAGGCCGTGCAACACCAAGAAAGTCCCGATTTTTTAACAATACAGATCTGTATTAATGTTAAAAAACAAACAAACATGATTTGCAAAATCCGTTTAATAAAATAGGAGGGTCAAACATTTGGGGTTCGCAAAGACACTGAAAAGAAAGACTAACATCCGGTCCCTTTTCCCTATATGAGTAGTGAGGACAGAAACACTGGTTATGTCCCTTTTAAACGTGACACATTTAGGTTACATTAACTCTTTTTTTCAAACCTGAGAGAGTTATCTTTTCATGAGTCAGTTATACTTTGGATAACTACCCCACTAACGATAACTCTATCAGCCCGGCTCGCCGTAACTCTTAAGTAGTCCATCGTACCCTTTTAGAGTCTTTGGGGTTCGGGAGGAGGTGAAGATGACGTACGTGTGGAGGAATTGAGGATGTAGGGAACACGGGGGGAAGGAGGAAGCAGAGTGTTAATGTAGGAGATAATATATGTACCCTTCAAGACCTTGACGACAGCCTTCAGAAGCGGCGAGTGAAGTCATCCGTTTTAGACCTTGACTGCTACTGTGCTATGTAGGTCACATTCTTCCTGCCACGCTCACCCTCCCACCCCACCCCACGTGCTCGTCTCGTGCGTTTTGCTTGCTCCACTGAAACGCTATACAATAATATCATGCGAATGTTCCGGCTACTTGTGCTGGAGCCTTTGGGAGTTCAGTTTGTTGACCTTCTAGGGGGATCATACATACAAAACATATCCACTGTTTAACCCTTTCACTGCCAAAGTCGCATTTTAGCACCACAGTGATTTAACACCTATGTCACTAAAAGGCATCAAATTGGGGTCTATTATCCAAAGACCCTATTGTCTTAGTTTTGGGAAGTAAGTATAGACCTTATTTTATGTCACAGAAGAATCCCCAGTACTGCAGATGGATTTTGTTCTCTGCCCAGGTAAATTTAATGGAATTTTTGGCTGAAATATGGCTGGAGGTGAAAGGGTTAAACATCATTCAAACGAAATTTCATCCGGCAAAGTTGTAGTTTAGACACCTAACCCCATACAAATATTTCGCATTGAAATTGTTCACTGAGAAGCAGCATTCTGCTATTCTCGGGAAAGGGATAGGGTTAGGATCAGCCTAGGGTCTTTGTCATGAAACCGAAAGAACCAGGTTTTGAGACTGAGAGTCGTAAAGATGCAAGGGGGTGGGGTGTGGGGGTGGGTGTTGTAAACTACAACTTTGCCCAACTTTCATCCTTGCAATTCGCAATACGGCTGCCCCCTCTGCTGTCTGGAAGTCATGATCGGAAACGATCGATTTGACACACATGCATGTATGTATATACAGGTGTCATCTAGATAGTCCGACGTTTAATTAAAGGTTCCGCTGTGGCATTGGTCGGACGTTTAAAGTTCCGACGTGGCAACAATCCGACACAGTAAAACAAAACAAAAAACCTGGCTGGTGCATTTGTACCATAGTGTTCAAGTGCTTCGGCTGTTGGGATGATCTCTGGAGTCTATTAGCCAGGGTACGACAACAATAACATTTGCATATTTTTGGGTTAATGTTTCGTTTCGCCTTCTATGCGGAATGTCTCGTTTCGCCCACTCCCTCGAGGGAATGATCATCACCGGCAGCACAAATCTTGAATGAATTTATGCGTGTGCGTTTACGCATATCAATTGTTCTAGTAGTACTTTGATACTCGAAAGAGCGCTTTTGTCTTTGTCTCTGCCTGTCTGTTTGTCTCTCTCTCTCTCTCTCTCTCTCTCTCTCTCTCTCTCTCTCTCTCTCTCTCTCTCTCTCTCTCTCTCTCTCTCTCACTGTCTCTCTGTATCTGTCTCTGTCTGCCTGTTAGTCTGTCTGTGTGGTTTAAACGTTTTATTGTCTTGACATAGTTAAACATAGAACGGAGCAAAACTGAAGCAACAACAAGCTAAGCTTATGGTGTGCTCACTATGTGTCTGTCTATCGGTAAGCTTAGATGTGTGTGTGTGTGTGTGTGTGTGTGTGTGTGTGTGTGTGTGTATGACAATTTGCCTCGAAATAAACTACTGACCCGATGGGCAAGGTACGAGACGCCCCCCCCCCCCACCCCCCCCCCCCCCCCCCCCCTCCAGAAGAAATGAGTGCCTTGAGCGCATCAAATCCGATTTCTTGCAAAGAGAAAAGACGTTCATGCAATATTATTACTGGATGCTTGCTCATACGCAACGCACATTTAAAATGAAAAGGACACGTCCAGTGGACAATCCGGAGAGAGAGAGAGAGAGAGGAGAGAGGAGAGAGACAGAGATAGAGAGAGAGATGAGAGAGAGAGAGACTGAGAGAGAGAGAGAGAGAGACAGAACGAACGAAATTTTATTTATTCGGGGTAATGAGATAAGAATACATACTTTTTTACACCCAGTCCTCAGAGAGAAAGAGAGAGAGAGAGAGAGAAACGAACGAAAATTTATTTATACAGGGTAATGAGATAAGTATACATACTTTTTTTACACCCAGCCCTGAGAGAGAGAGAGAGAGAGAGAAGAGAGAGAAAGAGAGAGAGAGAGAGAGAGAGAGAGAGAGAGAGAGAGAGAGAGAGAGAGAGAGAGAGAGTTGCGTCCATATAAGGCAGCTGTAACATAAACTGTCAAAACGTCCTGCAAATAAATTCACATCTGGTGACACGGAATGTCACGAAAGCCCAGAAATGTGTATCTACCATACCCCTACCCCAACCCCAACAACTCACACACACTTTACCAAGCCCCCTCCCCCCTCCCACCCCCCCTTCCCCCAACCATTTCTTGTCTTCTTGCTCATCACTCTCGCAACATTACTGTAAATCATCTGCTGATTAACTACATCTACCAACTAAAGTGACAATGTCCCTCACGGCAAAAGGCAAAAAATGTAAAATGACTAGACTATTGGTCATTGCAACTAGGGTTAACGCCCTTGACAGTGAGAGTGAATCCCTTGTTGGTCAGTACTGAAAAGGGCATTCACTCTTGCGAAAGGCAGCCATTTAGTGGCATCAGAAAGGGTAACTGGCGAGAGTTATTCCCTTGTTTGGTCAGTATTCAAGTATCTACTAAGGGCATTCACTCTAGCAAAACATAGTTGTTGCAGTGGCCAATACACAAGGTTCTTGCATATCATTTGAGTCCCAGTTCCGTAATACGAATGGGAATCAGAGCGGGGGACATTTGGTCTGCCTGCCTCCTGTCTGTCTCTATGCCTCTGTACGTTTGAGCTTATGGTGCAAAAAACAACATCACAAACATGTACCATTTCCCTCAGCATGAACTACTGGATTGATCGTTGTGTAATTTGGCAGGAGGATTGAGTCAGTGGTTATACATTGACCGTTTAGGGGCTTGTATATATTACATACGCAAGTTCCGTACGGAAACCCCATACACATCTTTTTATTTCCGTACGGAAACCACGTGAATAAGTAAAAGAAAGGACATGCATTTCCGTGCGCAAACGCGTCCGCTTATTTTGTCCTTCTTTCTTTTACTTAATCACGGGGTTTCCGTACGGAAATAAACAAATGTGTGTACACGGCCTTACATAAGAAATAAGCGGATGGGATTGCGCATGAGTTTCCGCATGTAATGTAGGCTTACACACCCCTTCATATTTCTTACTTCCAGAATTTTTTTTGCGGATTGTGCATGGGTTTCCGAACGGAACTTCCGCGTATATGTGTCCGTCCGAAACCTCGGAACCAGTTGAGTTCCCTGCCAGGGAAATGTTGTGCTTAAACTACAACTTTGCTATTTTGTATTGTAGGTACTTCCAAGCCAGGGGGAAAAGAAGCAGTGTTGCAGGGGTTTCTTTTTCTTTTTAAAAATTGAAGCTCACTCCTCGATTGTTAGAAAAAAGGGAGTACTTTGCGACCGAAACAAGGAGTATTTGTGACATTCTGTGTCTGTTGGAAGCCTCTGGAAGAACGGCTATGCCCTCGCCACTGCTTTTTACATATAAATTATGCCTCCTTGTGAGAAAAGACCTCACACATCGCACGTAACTGGCGGTAGGCACGCGTGGAATGGAGAAAAATGACGTCATTGTGTAACGGTTGTAAGATAGAAGAGTGACAACAATAATAGCTATTAGCTACCCCCCACCCCCCCCCCTTCCCCCCATGTCTCTTTCTATGTGTTTTTATTCCATAGTATAGGTACCGTACACAATGTGATAGTTTAAGAAAATATTTTTTTTTTTCAATCTCTGTTCATTGTCTGTCTCTGGTTCTGTTTGTCTGTCTTTGAAGGTGAATATAGGGAGAGGAAAGAAGAACCGCTGAAGATACAATGATGAAATAAAGTTTTCAAAACCCCCCACAAAAACAGACGAGGAGAAGATGTTGGAATAACGCCTGATGTTGAAAAAATACACACACTGAATTGGTGAATTGAAATATAGTTGTAACTTACCTTTCTGTGAAGTTTGTAGCTTTCATGACACAACATTCATGCTGATAATTTTGAAATTAATTCAAGTAAGTAGGGGAAGACGGGGTAAAAAGCGCATGGGCGGGTAAGAAGCCCACCCCAATTTTCTTATGAAATAAAGAAAATTTCAGTCAAATTTGCCCATGAGACGAATACTAGACATTAACGCTCGTCTTATGGGCAAAATGAGACTGATATTTGCTTAATTTCATGAGATAATTGGGGTGGGCTTCTTACCCGCCCATGCGCTTTTTACCCCGTCTTCCCCTATGAGTGAATAGGACTCGGCCGCCATTTTTGTTATTGTATTTTCACTTCCGGTGGTTGGAAGACCCAGATTCAAAATGCCCCCAACCGCCGCTAACAGATCAACTTTTTGTTGTTGTTGACAAAATTTAAAAAATACGGAATTTCCGTCTCAGCAGAAAACTTAATTTACGGATTTCCGTTTATAAGGAAGGTAGTAGCACCCATGCATCCAACACCAAAACATGCCGTTGAAAAGACCAGGTGATGCTGTAGTCTACTCGCCTGATTTCCAGATTTTAAAAAAATGTGAAAGATCCATTTTGTCCTCAATATAGCAATGGCATCTGTATATAATATGTAATATTAATATGTATGTATTACTATTGTCTATCGGTTTGTCACCCTCCCTATTTCAAATATCATGTCATCTCATCTTTCTTTCATACAGTGTGACGGTCTTTTTTGACCTAACAAGTTATGATCCAATTCTTACCTGACAAGTTATGATCCAATTTATATGGCATCATGTTGTCTGTTATTGTTATAGAGTTTTAGCTCTTTGTTTGGGAAGCCTAAATGTTTGTGTACAAAATTACCCTCCTCCCTTTTTTGTATTTTCCCTTGCCTGTTCTTTTGTTTTTGCCTTTCAACCAGTTTGATTATTATTCTCTGCCTTTGCATGCTTCGATGAGCGTAATATATACAATTATGTTTTTAAAAAACACGACTCTCTCTCTTTCCATATCTATTAAACACACACACACACACACACACACACGCACACACACACGCACATACACACACACATGTCCATCCTCCCGTCACCGGTACCAATAAAAGCGAGCATTTAAGGATAATTTCCACAGCAATTTTACATTTGGCCATCCACCATTTATGGCAGTCATTTCATAGTGGTACTTTTTAACCTCCCCAATAAAACCTATAAAGCCCTGTCCAAAGTCGTAAGGTATGACACAAAAAAGTCCAGACTTGTCTTCTGTTAAAAAATAAATTGAAGTTGCGCCATAGTGTTTGACTGGTGCCAGGCGACTGGCTCTGTATTGTGAACTGCTTTCTCAAGCGTTATGCATGTTTAAATTGAATTATTTTTCTTATTTAAGTAACATTCTCCCTTCCCATCCCCGGCTCTGTTCTCTGAATGTCACCAGATAGCCGTTTCCGGGAAAAGATTGTCATCATTATGTGTTTGAATTTTTCTTCAACAGAAGGAATGTTTTATTGCATAATAGAAGCCAAACTATATTAAAAAAAATAATGTAGTAACGGTTAGCCTACATCTATTTGATAATGCCAAAACAGGGTAAAAGTTTTATTTTTGTAATAGTCTAGAATAAACAGGATAAAACCGTGAATGTAGTGTCAACGAGAAACAGCCGTCGCATGGTCTGTGAGACGGACAATGAGAGTCGTCAAACTAATCTCCATTTTCACACATTTATAACTTGCATTGTTTCTCAACAGCTCTGTGCATGCAAATTTCCACCACAAAGCCCTGCTGGGAGGTCAAGGTGGTCACGTGACTGGCCGACAACGGACAACAAAAAGGACTGAAACAGGAGGGAGGTTTAAACCACTGACTCTTAACAAGCATTGTCACACACGAAGTACCACCTGCCATTATTTGAAGTGCTAGACCCTCCTCCTCTGAAATATAATCGTCGCCAACGTCGTCATCATCATAATTAAATAATTTGTTCCTCTCCCTTTTCGCAAATCTCGCAGATGGCGGCAGACGACACCTAACCAAGCAGGAAGTCTGTCCAATCGGCAGTGGCTATGCGCAAAGCAGCTGTGCACGAAGGACCCGACAGAGTGACAGGACATTTTAAATGCACAGACGCTAAACTGCGGAGTCAGAGATGCTTCCAAAGACGTGTTTGAGATACCCTGGGGTGTAAATTATTGGGTTTGGGGAATATGGACGAGAAAGAATGAAGAAATCGGATTTGGTGTTTAAAGCATTGAGTGATAGACACATGCGCGCATACACACGCGCTCACCCCCCCCCCCCCCCCCACACACACACACACATAAACACATACACACACACGCACACATGCACGCGCGGGCACAGAGAGAGAGAGAGAGATTGATTGATTGATTGATTGACTTTTATTTATAGAGGGTAATAGAGTAAGCAATAACATGCTTTTTTACATCCAG
>CM065682.1:27630869-27633369 GCA_017654935.2 Phymorhynchus buccinoides
TGTTTAAAATTGTTAATATTTTCCCATTTAAATTACCAAATTCTATCTCACTCACTCTTTCTCTCTCACTCTTTCCCTCTTTACAGTTCACACACATACCCCCCCCCCCCCCACATGCATGAGAGAGAGAGAGAGAGAGAGAGAGAGGGGGGGGGAGACACAGAGAGAGGGAGAGACAGATAGAGAGAGAGAGTGTCTGGGGATTGGAACTGAGAGAGAGAGAGAGAGAGGGGGAGAGAGAGAGAGAGAGAGAGAGAGAAAGAGAGAGAGAGAGAGAGATACAGAGGAGAGGGAGAGACAGATAGACAGACAGAGAGAGAGAGTGTGTGTCTGGGGATTGGAACTGAGAGAGAGAGAGAGAGAGAGAGAGAGAGAGAGAGAGAGAGAGAGAGAGAGAGAGAGAGAGAGAGAGAGAGAGAGAGAGAGAGAGAGAGAGAGAGAGAGAGAGAGAGAATCAACGAGAAGGAACGACACAGGCAGAGAGAGTCATGGAATGAGGGTTGGGAATAAGGAGCGCCCCATCACGGTCACCATCTGGGACAACTGTTGGCGACAGACTGAGTTAGTGCTATGACCTGCAGGCAAAATGAAAGGCAAAGGAACAGAAGCATCGCATTAATAGAGAATGAGAGAAAGAAAGTTCCACCGTTGACGCCTTGTCTGATTTATTGAAGACATGGACATTGGCATTTAACATTCTTATCAAGAAGACTGCATCCATAGCTGCGGTTCAACTAACAATCTGGCGTCACGTCTTTCATAACGCTTATCCAATGCCTCTTCCTTTTTTTAATTTTATTGTTTTTTTTGTTTTTTTGTTGTTGTGTGTGTGTTTTTGCTTTGTTTGTTTTTGAGTTGTTGTTGTTGTTGTGTGGTTTTTTGTGTTGTTTTTTAGTTTTTTTTGTGCGTGTGTGTTGTTGTTTTTTGGTTGTTTTTTCCCCTCTTATTATTCTATTTCTGTATCTGTATTGAATGAGTTATTCATTGGATAATCTATTTATTGCTCATCTGTCTGGCTTTAAAAAAAAAGAATGAATGGATGTATGTTAAAATGTAAACTGCATGTATATGTTTGCTTGTGTTTGATTCACTCGTTCATTAAAAAAAAAAGTTTGAAAAAAAACACAACAATCTGGTGCACTGACAATTGTAAATCAAACTGTGTTTTCAAAATATTGTTCAGATTTTATTTGCTTTGTCCTTTTTCTTTTTCAAAGAAAGGCAAGATTGTGTCTGAAGACATGCTAGTTTGCTTTGTATATTCAATTGCACGCGCAATACAAAACCTATTTTATGCGTTTTGTTGTTGTTGTTGCTTTAAAGTGATTAGGTATACCATTTTGTACCAGTGAATGAAACGTACATCCTTTTCTTTAACCGTTTCGTGTGCTCGTCTTGTTAGGTGTATCCCTTTTATTTCTCTTCAGATCCCGTTCCTCATTTTCCTACGAGGGACAAGCTGTTGTAAGCTATTAAAGATTTCTCCCATATATGGAAGACACACGCCTTAGAGAAAAATAATAAAAGTAACAAGAATTATGTGTGGGTGGCGAACCGAACAAACTTGTGTGTGTGTGTGTGTGTGTGTTTGCAGGGGCGGATCGGGGGGGGGGGGGGTCAAGGGTTTCCGGAACCGCACCCGAAAGGAGGACCCCCCCCCCATGTAGCCCACAATGTCCCTTATAGAAGGGTGAAAAGGTGTATTATTAGAATTGTTATGGATGAGTGAAATATAATATCAAGGGGAAAATGTGGAATAGTGGTTACATTAAAAATAGATAACTTGATGAGTAAAACCATAAGTTATCCGCGCAGGAGTACGGAATTTATTGTGCTTAATTGTATTTTATTGTGTTGCTTTGTCTTTTCAATGTTTTCTTACGTTCGTTAATTAAAACAGAACATTTTATTGTGGAACTACAACAGAAAGATTCACACTTCAGGCTTCTAGAACGGGTGAGCATATTACACCAGGATGCCTCGCACGAATAAAGGCTATACGTCAATCGTTTGCAAACTAATTCAGTGTAATATAAGACTTCTTTCTCTGGGAAAAATTGCAAGCTAATGTCAAACCAACCAAAGTCCCTTTTGGCAAACCACACAGTATTGTGGAGAAAACTAGGCTAACTTGTACTTTAAACACCTCCCGCATTTGAGCAACTCTCAGTCTCAAAATCGGATTTCTTCAGTTTCGTGAAAAAAACACCCCAACATACTGAAGGTCCAGATTAGTTTTTGTGGCGGTGCCATAGCCGATGAGGTTTAATCGAGGCGTGGTTACCGCTACACCTATCTGTATTGTTAAAAAATCGGGACTTTACTGGAGTTGCACTGCCTCATGGCATTGCCTCCAGTATTGTTCCCACCATCTATGTATCTACAAATATCCCATATGTGTCTGTTCCAGACCGAGAGGACGTAAAACACCATTTTTCATTCATTCGTGACAAAAATCCTAGGCCTTATCCCTTTCCTGAGAACGGCAGAATGCTGTTTC
>CM065682.1:27638369-27643369 GCA_017654935.2 Phymorhynchus buccinoides
GCCCTCACCATCATTACTGTTATTTTTTTAAGTCACACCCTTCCCTCCTCTTTCCCTTATTGATTAATTGCAGGTTCCATTACTTCACTAGAACTCTCTGGTGGTCATTGATAGATAGGACAAGATGGTAGAGTCATATAAACGATAATCCCACTTACTAATCAAAGTCAAGGGAGATAAGTTTCGACTCTTGGATCATTGTGTGTGTGTTGTTTAAAACAAAAAGTTAACAGATACCATGTATCGGTAAGGCAATACCCAGTAGTTCATTATTTGGAAAAAGATTCCTTTTTTGACCATAACAATCTTGACACTTTTTTCTTCTTTTTTTCTTCTTCACCAGCTTTGGTTGCAATCCATCCTTTATTTTTTAATATAATCGTGTTTGTTTTGGAGTGTTAATATTCAAATCAGATTCACTGGGATTGCATTGATATTGCTAGCTATTAGATACATTTGACATCAAGGGTCGCATCCAGAGGTAATAAAGAACCGTTCTATAAAAAGCTTAGTCAAGATGTGTTAAGTAATTTAGGCGCTGTGAAATGGAAGAATGTTTTTTTCCTGACACACGCACGCATACACAGACAGACAATGAAACACGCAGGCCCTGGATCCCATTCCAATGCACTCATCCTGTTCATGCAGAACTGGGAGTACAAAAATATAGCGAAAAGATGTGGGGGGACACGATCGATTAGGAAAAAAGCCTACGATAGCATCAGACATCATAAGATTAGACGTGCAGATCAGACATAGACATACTAGCAAGTATTAGGTAGGCCTATTAGGTATTATAGTCACAGAGGCGTCTCTGTGAAATTCGGGTTGCTCCCACCTGGAGAGCGCGTCGCAGTCAGAGGCGCGCCACCCAATTTATAAAAAAGATTTGGCATGCGATTTTTGTGTGACTGATGAGGAAGGAAAAGGGGGGTGGGTGTATATTTTGACCAACTGACAACTTTTTCGTTGCCACTGGGTTTAGCGTATGCTAAGTGCTTGGGCGCACGGGACCTCGGTTTATCGTTTCATTGAAAGACTCGTGGGACCGTAAGGCCTAGTGCAAAGTGAGAGGAAAAATCCCCTGTACCGAGGTTCGAACTCGGGATTACTTGACTCGTACGAGGCGAACGCGCTACCACTGTGCCACTCTACTACTACTACTACTACTGCTACTGCTACTGCTACTACTACTACTACTACTACTACTACTACTACTACTACTACTACTACTACTACTACTACTGTACTTTAGGACTTCTAAGATTTGGTTTAAATGATTTTTATTTAACAAAAAGCACAATTTACACACATATTAAGCAAGCATAACGGCAACAATCTAAGATTTCCCGATAATAAGTCTCATACTATATCAACGTGAATACAGGCCCAGGAATAGTGTTGTCCATGTTAAGTCTGCCAACATCTAGCCACAGATCACATTTAAAAACAAAACAAAACAAAACCCTGCTCAAAGTTCACCTCTTAACTTTGTTTTCTTCAAGGGGCTCAACTGTATTTTAATCTGCATAGTTCTTCTTTAATCCACTAATTTCTTGGTTAAAAACAACAACAAACTAACCAAAAATAAATCAATCACAAATCCGGTTATTATTTATGACAACAATAACATGAAATATCAGCACTTTTCCCCCTCATTACAATCACAAGTATTCACAACAGTCGAAAACATCTGTTATCCTAAAAGAGCTATCCATTATTTCGTAGTATACAATATTTCAGCCAGTCATAATTATTAGATTCCAGGACTTAGCAAAGTCTTGTTTCTAAGAATAAAAAAGTGTCCCATTCCGTAAACAGAATGTGTTTTTCTTTGAATTTGTTTTTTTTAGGAAACACGACTGGGCTAATTAAGTCGGCAACAAGAAAAGCTGTTCAAACTTTATTAGACTGAAATTTTCGAGAGATAGATGTACAACTTTTGTTTTTAATGAAACTTAAGTGTTTCAATTTCTGAATAATATACTCTATTCTCCAATCCGCTGCTAAATGGATTGCAAACCATTACACGGAGTTCTGCAGATCAGCCATTTTGATGACTCACTTCCGTTCTTATCAGTCCTGCGCACTTTGTTTTTCCGGTTTACTTTGGGTATTGCCTCCAAAGGCTCGTGAATGTCTAGACACAACTTCCATGGACATGGCTGTAGGGCAAGCTTTTAGCTTTAGCTCCCTAAAGGATTAGATGTTTGGATTATTGGATATTGAACAATTTATTGTTCTTAGGGGAATTCACTGAATTGTTGTACTGCTTTGTGCATTGCTTTAGTATTTATATAATGTGCGTGTATTCCCAGAGTTTTTGAGGCCAAACGTCTTGGTGCATGTTTGATGTGTTTAGTCATATTTGTATGTAGGCTCATCATCATCATCATGATCATCATGATCATCATCATCATCATCATCATCATCATCATCCTCCTCCTCCTCCTCCTCCTCATCATCATCATCATCAACATCATCATCATCATCATCATAATTATATACAATTTTGTTTTTGGGTGTTCATTCATTTATTTGTTTATTATTGTAAGCGCTTAGGGCTTGTTTAAGAATAAGTGCATATATTATTATTATTATTATTATTATTATTATTATTATTATTATTATTATTATTATTATTATTATTATTATCATCATCATCATCATCCGCAGCAGCATACGCATATAAAAGATGGAGACTGGACACAAAGAGAGTGATCAGTGTGTGTGTGTCAGACACGTTAAAAGTCAAGGTCGTGCAAAATACAGATATTTAATCAGGTTCGTGTATGGGGATGTTGGTTTAAGCCAATTTATTCATAAACAACCATAACAAGGCAGCATAAAACATGAAGGTCGCAGAGCACAACAAGCTTAGAGCTTATACTAGGTGCTCAAAACATTTAAATGGCACAGTATTGGCTGCAACAAGTAAAATCAGTGCACTGGAATTATGAACGAAAAGGAAAAGAAAAGAAAAGCATGACAACTTGACGGACACTAGGTAAAGTGAAATAAGAACAGAAACTGATAGATATAATAACAAACAACCAAACAAACAAAAAATGTACAGAACTATAATAAGAGGGGGCATAACTGTGTTAGTTAAATATATGTGATGGTGCATGGGAAAAACCTACATAAGTCGCTCAGAATGTCTTTTTTTAATTTTTTTTAGCAAAAGCCAAAAATAGTCAACAACCCCCAAAATATCAAGTTTCTATTTAGGGCATATTTACGTCTATTTGTATGTGTTCTACCAGTATCCACAACATAAAAGACAATTTTGAATGATTTCTTTGTTTATTTGATTGTTTTCTAAATCAAGTCAATAGAAACAAAGAGGCAAAGTTGCATCTTCTATGCTCAATTTCTGCAAATGATCTATTTCAAATGCCAAACTTCAAATAATTATAAAATAAAAACTAAACAAGATAACTCAATTCGGTTTTCTGTGTATTAACAAGGAACCTTAGCTCCACCACGTAAAATTAAAATCTCAATTTATGCCAAACTTCTATTATGTCTGGTTTTCCCATGCACTGTCACATATACCAAACACATTACGTTTCAGCATCAATGGGGATCTTCGTGAATATAGTGACCTAAACTAGTAGGATTTCGTCAGATTTATGTAGGCAGTAGCATTTAATCAGAGTCATGCCTCCCAGACGTCACATTTAGGAAGGAAGTCGTAGGACTTAAGTAGGATGTGTAGAGTATGACCTTCAGATTAGGACGTACACATGTGTATGCTGCGATGGTTTGCACGGTGTCCACGATTTCTGGTTGTTTATTTCAATGCTATTTTGAGGAAACCTCAAAGATGCAGGGGAACATCTAATAATTATTTTTATTTTTTGGATATGACTCAGACTGGCCGAGACGATGATTTACGACGCGAAAACTTCGGATGATATCTGCAATATTTTGGGAATTAAGAAGTTTTTATTACCTGTCCTGCAGCTCCTCTGTCTGTCTCTGTCTCTATGTGTCTCTGTCTCTGTCTGTCTCTGTCTCTCTGTCTGTCTCTGTGTCTGTCTGTCTGTCTGCCTGTCTGTGTCTGTCTGTCTGTCTGTCTGTCTCTCTGTCTCTCTCTCTCTCTCTCTGTCTCGCGTCGCGCGCGCGCGCGCGCGCGCGCGTGTGTGTGTGTGTGTGTGTGCGTGTGCGCGCGCGCGCGTGTGTGTGTGATCCACCGGACCTTAGCCCCAGCTGAATTTCTGGCTTCGACATTCCCAATTTACATGAAGCAGAGAGAGAGAGAGAGAGAGAGAGAGAGAGAGAGAGAGAGAGAGAGAGAGAGAGAGAGAGATTTCCATATTGTGCTCTGTCATGGCGACTCAGGACTCTGCTGTATGCCTGTTTGTCTTCAGTTCGGACTAAGACTGTCAGATTGTAGAGGGGACAGCTGCTATTCTGACGAGCTGGGGTAAAATTCGCTTATAGAAGAAGCCTTGCTCAGGGTACCTGACCATTCCTGACCATTCTCTCGGCCAAAGGGATTTGAGGATTCGTAGTTCCAGCCTGTCGGAATAGCAGCCACCCCCTCAGGCATACACATACGGGGTAAAAACGCACGTATATTTCATGAAATGAAGCAAAACATTTTTTGTCTCCATAAGAAATGCTAAAAACTCCATCTTTTCGTCGTTTATCAAACAGGGCCTGTATTCACGTTGAGATAGCATGAGACTTAGCATGATGCTAACTTAGAAGCTCTTCCAATGTCCTATAGGATTTAATAGGACTTTTGGAAGAGCTTCTAAGTTAGCATCATGCTAAGTCTCATGCTATCTCAACGTGAATACAGGCCCTGGTTTAAAACACCACATCAAAGTGCAACATCATAAATCTTGTTATTGATTGGTCAAAAAATGGGTCAGCGCGTGCTAGGAACGCTCTGAGATGACGTCACGACCTCAAATTATTGTCGCACTTTCTTTCAGGAGGACACAAAGTTGACCGCGCATACTGTACTGTTAGTGACCATCATAGAC
>CM065682.1:27653369-27655869 GCA_017654935.2 Phymorhynchus buccinoides
TGTGTGTGTGTGTGTGTGTGTGTGTGTGTGTGTGTGTGTGTGTGTGTGTGTGTGTGTGTGTGTGTGTGTGTGTGTGTGTGTGTGTGTGTGTGTGTGTGTGAGTGTATGTGTGTGTGTGTGTGTGTGTGTGTGTGTTGTGTGTGTGTGTGTGTGTGTGTGTGTGTGTGTGTGTGTGTGTGTGAGTGTATGTGTGTGTGTGTGTGTTGTGTGTGTGTGTGTGTGTGTGTGTGTGTGTGTGTGTGTGTGTGTGTGTGTGTGTGTGTGTGTGTTTGATTGTGTGTGTGTGTGTGTATGTATGTCACTGTGTGTGTGTGTGTGTGTGTGTGTGTGTGTGTGTGTGTGTGTGTGTCTGTGTGTCTATGTGTGTGTCTATGTGTGTGTGTGTGTGTGTGTGTGTGTGTGTATACGTGTGCTGTTCGTATTGCAATCTCTGCTCACACTGACCTCTCTATCACCTTTCACTTCATAATCCAGCCAGTCTGATATTGACCTTTTCACCCCACTCCCCAGACCTATGTGTAGGTAGGCCTGTCTGTCGTTTCCGACTACGACGGCCAGATAGCAGAGGGGGGTAGCTGCTATTCCGGCGGGCTGGGCTTAAATTTGTTTACAGTGGAGATGTCGAGATGTCTTGCTCTCTCTACAACTGCTAGCATGGATTATCGCAGTATTACAAAAGATTGAATGAGATGGGGTTGTGTACCTATTTCGCTCTTACTCATTTCTTAAGTTATTGTAAACACACACACATACAGAGAGAGAGAGAGAGAGAGAGAGAGAGAGAGAGAGAGAGAGAGAGAGAGAGAGAGAGAGAGAGAGAGAGAGAGAGAGAGAGAGAGAGAGAGATAACTTTGAAAACTTAAACTTTATTTTTCAAGGATAAAAATTTGAGGCAACGCCTAGTTTTCCAATCTGTCATACGTCATTGATACATATTATACGAACATAGAACGCACACGTGGCAAGGCATACTATTACACATACAGATGCGAACATAAAGGTAGCATTATAATACAAACATTGGTTGAGAGAGAGAGAGAGAGAGAGAGAGAGAGAGAGAGAGAGAGAGAGAGAGAGAGAGAGAGAAAGTACAAGCATACATGTGTGCTTAGTAAATGCGCGTTTGAGTGTGTGTATGTGTGCATGTGCATATATACTCCTCACAAAAGGTCAAGCAACAAAACGTATCACTGCAAATCCACTCTAATCATAAATCGTAGGTAAATTGTTACTGTTGCGATTTCATCTTCAACATTTCATTAAGTGAAACTGAGTAAATCACATAGCAGATTCATCTCAATCTCAGGATACTGAGCAAGAAAAGAAATGGGTGTCAAAAACAGGGGTGAAATAAAGCCAACTGCCAATTTCAAATTCAAAGATGACAGTGCGCAACCAGTTCAGAACGTCAGTGTGACCTCCGTAGGCATGAAGGCAAGGCATCCAGTGTCTGGGGACAGGCGGGCATGCCGTAATCAGCTCACCTAAGCATGTCCCATGCCTGTTCAATCGGATTGAGGTCAGGGAATAGGGGTGGCCAGTCAAGGTGGGCGATGTTGTGGATGTTCAACTCATTGCTGGTGACATGAGCCCTGTGACATGGCGCATTGTCGTCCACAAAAACAAAGCCAGCACCATGCTATTTCATCAGGGGGATCACTTGAGGTCTGATGATGTCATTCAAGTAGCGTACAGTGTTCACAGTGCCCCTCTGGAAGACCCCTAGGTCGGTACGTCCTCCAGTCCAAATGCGACCCAGACCATCAGACTGCCACCTCCATAACGGTCATGTTCAGCAACAGCAAAGGCAAAAAGTCTCTCCCCAGGTCGTCTTCACACTTGCTGACGCCCATCATGAAAATCCAAATGCATTATTTCACATTAAAAGCTAGCCCATGCATTTTTAAAGGCTGACTAAGCACCATTTTGACTTTGTTGCTTGACTTTTTGTGAGGAGTATATGTGTGTGTGTGTGCTTGTGTGCATGCGTGAGCGCGCTCGCGCGCGCGTGTGTGTCATAATCTTTTGATGTGAGCATCACACCATACAATTCTGTTATAATTAGAGCATTTCGGTCAGTCACTAGCCCATAGTAGAAGTCAGTGTGACCCAGTCGTTAGTTGTAAGCAATAATCATGACCTGGGTCAAGCAAGCAAGGTGTGTGTGTGTGTGTGTGTGTGTGTGTGTGTGTGTGTGTGTGTGTGTGTGTGTGTGTGTGTGTGTGTGTGTGTGTGTGTGTGTGTGTGTGTGTGTGTGTGTGTGTGTGTGTGTGTGAGTGTATGTGTGTGTGTATGTGTGTGTGTGTGTGTGTGTGTGTGTGTGTGTGTGTGTGTGTGTGTGTGTGTGTGTGTGTGTGTGTGTGTGTGTGTATGTGTGTGTGTGTGTGTGTGTGTGTGTGTGTGTGTGTGTGTGTGTGTGTGTGTGTGTGTGTGTGTGTGTGTGTGTGCCCGGTGTGTGCGCGTGCTTGCGTGTTTTTGTGTATGCGAGGGAGAGAGGGAG
>CM065682.1:27665869-27668369 GCA_017654935.2 Phymorhynchus buccinoides
GTGTGGGGCCACTGTTTCCTGCAAGGCGTAGCAAGGCATACTGTTGAACATGTTTAGGGGACCTTGTAGGCCACGGGAGCCTGAGGGTCTGAGTTCCATGGATGTGAAAGTGATATTGCACAGAATGTGCCCGATGGAGATGCACATTTTCGTTTTGGAGATTCAAATCTGCCCAACGCTGGCGTTTTTCAATTTCAACTTGCACCATTGTAATGGTCTCAAGATGATCTAAGGACGCCGGGGAAAACATTAATCCTCCTGAATACATTCAGAAGACTGTTCCAGAACATGAGAAGGCATTGCCTTGAATGCTTGGTATAGTAAACAGTGGCTCAACAATCTGTCAACTGTTTATAAGTATTTTGTGATTTTGTGAATAACGCACCCACATGATGTGTATTGCCTCTGGCAGTCACGTGACGTTTTGAAATTGATTTGCGTTTTCCGGTTTGATGGTCAGGAAAGGCTGAACTTCTCTTTCACACAAACGTAAACTTATAGTTTGGTTATTGAATCAATGGTGACATTACAAAGTCAATAGATTTTTATCCCATAGTTTTGGTGTGTTTTATTTTAGCAGTATATTAACCACTGCACGATGGTGGTTTTACTGTCACTTCCATGGACACTACATCCGATTATTTAACAGTTCCGTGATCATAATACATGTACTTTATTCACGAGTTGGGTCATCAATAACCTCCTTAGAGAGAGAGAGAGAGAGAGAGAGAGCGAGAGAGAGAGAGAAAGAGAGAGAGAGACAGACAGAGGAGGGGGGGGGGTGGAGGAGTTCAGTCGAAGTAGCATTGGGCCATGGATGCTACCCAGAGGTCAACCAATCTCCTAAGCTGCAGCACAAAACAATGCAATGCTTTCATTTCAAGAATCACGGTCTTTTTTAAAATTTTTATTAGACTAGGGTGTGGGATAATGCCTGAAACTCCATTGCGGTTGAAACCAGTGGTCATACAGCATTCATTTTCGCCTTCAAGTTAACTAAGCTTACTCATAACATTGGATTTGTAAATTTTTGTATCATTTATCTCCGCAGGTTGCAAGTTTTCAGGCTTAGGCCTGAATTTCAGGCTTGATAATGGTTGGACTTTTACATTTTTGGCTCGGAAATGTTTGAATGTTTGCATTTTAGGCTGGGAATGTCTGGAGATTTGCATTTCAGACTTGGAAGATCACAGGCCTTGATATTAGTTTCCAGCTATGTATGTGAAGTTAGTTGTCTTGAAAATAAACTCATAGTTGCTCTATGGCAGACCATGACTGTATCATGTTTTCTTTTATCTTATTTCTTTTTGTTGGCACAATAAAATCCTATTCGTTATTTACTGTTCGCGCATTGGTGATACAAGTATTACGTTCATAAGGCCTCCTCCCAGATTGACAAACATGTTCAGGCTTACCAAGATACGAGTTTCAGTTGTTCAGGCTTAGGGGAATTCCAAGACTTGTTTTCAGGCTTATGGATTGTGCCCATGTGCGCCCCTGTCTGTGTGAATGCACAGTAATGCAGAGTGTGTGTGTGTGTGTGTGTGTGTGTGTGTGTGTGTGTGTGTGTGTGTGTGTGTGTGTGTGTGTGTGTGTGTGTGTGTGTGTGTGTGTGTGTGTGTGTTCGTATGTGTTTGTTTTCTATGTATTTAGGGCCTATGCTTGTGTACTGTAAAAATATATCTGTGTACCTTAAAAAGTGGGGTTTACTAGTGACTATCATGATGTGTGTCAGTGTGAAGGGAGCTCAAAGAAGGTTAACATATGAGTGAATTTGCACGTGCATGCTTGTATGTGTAAGCCTTGTGTGCGCGTAGGTGTGTGAAAATGTAGGTCTATGTGTGTGTAGCCATTTAATGAAGGGAATCAAACTTGTGTTCATTAAAAACAAAAGGAATAGGGTTCAACTCCAAAAGTTGGTAGCATAATCAATGATTAACGTGCCTGCTTTCCATCGTGAAGTATCGATTTTGCGGAAACTCAATTCCGATAAGGCAGCCGTTTGCACAAAAGTACATTATTGTGTTATCATTCCTCACAAATGCACTTTTACCACTTTGATTAAGGCTATCGTTTGCCTTGATTAATTAATGAATTAATTACCAGCAACAACTGACACCAAACCGATTATTTCACTAACCAGGCGCACACACGCACGCACGCACACGCACACACACACACACACACACACACACACACACACACACACACACACACACACACACACACACACACACACACACACACACACACACACACACACACACACACACACACACGCACACAGAGTCGTCGTCACGAGCCGTACATTCATTTCATTACACGGTCATTTTTTTTAAACAAGAGGGGGAAAAAACAACTGGACAGAAAACAAGCATGACGAAGATAGAAATAGCACAGCCTATGGTCATGAGAGAGAGAGAGAGAGAGAGAGAGAGAGAGAGAGAGAGAGAGAGAGAGAGAGAGAGAGAGAGAGAGAGAGAGAGAGCTGGCCATGGGC
>CM065682.1:27680869-27683369 GCA_017654935.2 Phymorhynchus buccinoides
ATTGTATTTTTCTGTTTTTGCCTTTCTTAACATACATAAAGCTGTATTTTAGGAACCCTTTTTAGCTAATAACCTTTTTGGAATACTAACCCTATCCCTAACCCTACTCCCCACCTTATAAGACGGAAAAACGCAACGAACCACAACTGTGACAAATCGCGGTGTACTGCAGTACATAGTGGGGGGTAGGGTTAGGTGTAGGGCTAGGGTTAGGGTTAGGGTTAGTGTTACAAAAAGAGAATTAGCTAAAAATGTTCCTAAAATACAGCTTTATGTATGGTAAGAAAGGCAAAAACGGAAAAATACAATTAACCGAGAAATGCAGGAGGGGGGGGGAGGGGTGCCACAAGTTACCTTTACCCACTAAATCAATCAATCGCCCCTGTGGGCCAGCCTTCACGTGGCGGGGGTGTTCTCGCTGTGCCCCCCCCCCCCTCCTTTTTTCTTAAAACCTTTCCTATTTTTCTGCCTACCATGTCTTTTACTATCTCTTTTTCCCCCATAAAGTCTCCCGACAAGATCTGCAGTTTTCCATTTCGTCTGATTTCTGTTGTGACGAGGTAATGGGTTAAAAGGCTAAGCCTCTAGGGAAGACTTTTAGTGTGTTAAATTTTCAAGTAGAAAATTTGCCTTTAACCCACTTCTCTAGGGTATGAGCAACTTTCCCGGCCCCTTTTCATCTAATAAATTTATATTTGTGCCCGGGTTCTGGCTCGTATGGTTGTAAGAAATACAAGTGGTTGAATTGCTCTAAATGGCAGACAGAGAGAAGTAGGGTTTTACATGAAATTACAAGACTCCCACTCTCATCAGTCTGACCAAAGGGTTCAGGATTATTTGACACTTGTATTTTATTTACTCACAAAATCTGCATAAGATTATGCAACAATAATAATAAAGCAGCTCAATGGCGCCAAAACAAAATGTGAATGAAAAACAATGGAATCCGAAAGGATTTACAAGACTTTTGTCTTTCTAGAAGGTTAGCCCCAAACAGGAAGGGTCACTTAGTGTCCTGGTTTCCAGTTAGTGATCTTTGGCACTGTCGTGGGGACTTAACTCATGGCTGTGCTGAAGTTCCTCCGTAGGGATCGGCGAGTGCTGGGTTGGCTGGGCTTGCTCATCAGGTGAGAGTAGCTCCCAGTCGTTCCGGTTACGGCTTCGCGGGATGGCACGGTTCAAGCGTGGTCTCCTCGCGGATTCTGGGTGCGGGGCGTCTTGGCGGCGTTCCCGTCTTGGTGCTTGTGAGTCAGGGATTGTGCGTCCTGACCACGATGCCCTGCTGATAATCACAGGAGAAGGTGGATGTAGGTCTCTATGACTTAGAGACAAGGGGCTTCAGTCGGCAGGGAATTAGTGGATCCCAACCGGCTAGAAGGCTGCCCTTGTACAATAGCACTAGTTAATAAATAAACTGAATTTCAGTTAACAAACTGAGATCAGTAAAACATAAAAGGTGATCAAGCCAACATCACTCTCCATCCAACACCTGGAAAGGAATGGTATCATAAAGTGCAAGATTGCAACCCACAGGTTTCCTACTAAAAATAGACAAAAGGGTTGTTAGTAGGCATAAAATCCGGTTCTGGTACCAAAAGAGTTAAAGTAAAAAAAAACCACACACACAAATAATCAGTGCACATAAATAGAACAGAATGTTTACCACTTCTTTTCAATAACAGATCTATCTACTCCTTATTCATCATTGAACATAGCATCTAGATCAAAAATAGGATCAAACAAAAACAAATCTCAATCACCAGCCATCAATAATACTCACTAGTTGGGCTATTATGACTGGCTTGGAGAGAGGTTGAGTCTGCAATGTTGCTCTAGCCAGGTTTCAGCGTCTTGTGTGAAAAGTATGTGTAGGCTAACTTTTTCTCACTACTCAAATTATAGCCTTCACTTTCAAACAATGAAAGCCTGGGATTGGTTTACAGCAGTCGACACGTCACAAGATGATGCTATAATATTATGCATAGTAGTACAGAATAATCACGCGCCGGTTACATCCTTATCACATGCTGACATTCCTATCCTTCTCGTGATTAGAAAGGAAGGGTTCAAAAGGGCGCCGACTGTGGGGGTCACTATCTCGTGATGGGGAGGTAGATCGGGCTTCAAAGAGACAAATGCCTTAATCGGCGTCTGTTTGAAGCCGCCTGGCAATTAAAGTGGCGTCCCGAGAAAAGAAAGGGTGGGGGTGGGGGGGGGGGGGGGTGTAGATAAGAAACAAAGAAAGCGGGTCGTGCGGGACACTTACGTCACATCTGTCTCCCCGGATCTTCAATCTGTTCTTTCGTCTTTCCTTACAAATCTATCTTTTGAATGTTCAGGACTTTTTCTCTCTGATCTATCGGACAATTTATGACATGCCATTTTTTGTTGTTGTTGTTGTTTATATTGTTCACTGGCTTCCACGCGTGAGACCTTGCGCACTTGAGTGGGCACCTGTTGTCCATTCTGCAGTGCATATTTGCCTACATGGCATTTTTTA
>CM065682.1:27688369-27695869 GCA_017654935.2 Phymorhynchus buccinoides
CTAACCCTACCCCCCACTATGTACTGCAGTTACAATGAACCGAGATAGGTAGGGGGGGTGGCACATCTTGACCTTTACCCATATCTGATTGTAACGTAATTGCTATATCATTAGTGCTTATTTCTCCATTCATTTCCAAACCCTGTTTTGTTTCCTTCTGCAAAGAACGTCGACAGATAAAAAGCCCTTTCTCCCCTCAGAATGATATAATTGCTGAGAATAAAGTGGGCCAAGGTTACCATTACACAACTTGGTTACAAGCATGAAAAACCGGCGGCGTGAAACGCTGGACTCTCTTCTGACCATGTAGGCTACGCATTAATTAATACAATGTACTGTGCTGTCACTCCCAATAATTTTCTTGTGCCCCCCTCTCTCTCCCTCTCTCCCCCTCTCTCTCTCTTTCTTTCTCTTTCTCTCTCCCTCTCTCTCTCCTCTCTCTCTCTCCCCCTCTCTCTCCCTCTCTCTCTCTCCCTCTCTCTTTCTCTCTCTCTCTGTCTCTCTGTGACGTAAGTGTCCCGCGCGACCCGCTTTCTTTATTTCTTATCTACACCCCCCCCCCCCCCCCCCCTTCTCCCCTCCCCCCTCTCCTTTTCATTTCTCTGTCCGGCCGCCACGTTAATTGCCACCCACCATCTAAAGAATGCCGATTCCGGGATTGGTCCCTTTTGAAGGTCAATTTGTCTCCCCGGTCAGCACGTACCGCCTACCGAGGTTATCTCCCTTCACCCCCCCCCCCCCCCCTCTCTTATCTACCGTCTCATCACAAGAAAGTGACAACCGAGGTTATCTCCCTTTGAAGATGGTTTTGCTTTTCCGAGCACGAGAAGGATTTTGAATGTCGGCACGTGATAAGGATGTAATAGGCGCGTGATTGTTCGGTACATTTAGAACAGCAATCTTGTGACGTGTGGACTGTAATACACCAATAGCAGGCTTTCATTGTTTGAAAGTGAAGGCTATAATTGGAGTGGTGAGAAAAAGTTGTCACACAAGATGCTGAAACGTAGCTAGAGCAACACTCACAACCAGTCATCATAAGCCCACTAGTAAGTATTATTGATGGCAGGTGATTGAGATCTGGTTTGTTTGACTCTAGTTTTGATCTAGATCCTATGTTCAATGATGAATAAGGAGTAGATAGATATGTTATAGAAAAGAAGTGGTAAACATTCTATTCTATTTATGTGCACTGATTATTTGTGTGTGTGTGTGTTTTTGACTTTAACACTTTTGGTACCAGAACCGGAGTTTATGCCTACTAACCCTTTTGTCTATTTTTAGTAGGAAACCTATGGGCCGCAATCTTGCACTATTTTTAGTAGGAAACCTATGGGCCGCAATCTTGCACTTTATGATACCATTCCTTTCCAGGTGTTGGATGGAGAATGATGTTGTCTTGATCACCTTTTATGTTTTACTGATCTCAGTTTGTTAACTGAAATTCAGTTTATTTATTAACTACATGTAGTGCTATTGTACAAGGGAAGCCTTCAAGCCGGTTGGGATTCACTAATTCCCTGCCGACTGAAGCCCCTTGTCTCTAAGCCATAGAGATCTACATCCACCTTCTCCTGTGATTATCAGCAGGGCATCGTGGGCCGGAAGATCATCCCGGACTCCACCAAGCACCAAGACGGGAACGCCGCCAAGACGACCCGCACCCAGAATCCGCGAGGAGACCACGCCTGAACCGTGCCATCCCGCGAAGCCGTAACCGGAACGACTGGGAGCTACTCTCACCTGACGAGCAAGCCCAGAACAGAGAGACAGAGGAAGACAAGAACAGAGCCCAGAACTTCAAACAGCTAAGTCCACCTGACTGCGCCAATCATTTGAACTTTCCTACGGACACCGAAGATAATTAGTAACCCTTCCGGCATGGGGCGAACCTTATAGAAAGACAAAAGTCTTGTGAATCCTTTCGGATTTCATTGTGTTTTATCCATATTTTGTTTTGGCGCCATTGAGCTGCTTTATTATTATTGTTGCATAATCTTATGCAGATTTTGTGAGTAAATAAAATACAAGTGTCAAATAATCCTGAACCCTTTGGTCAGACTGATGAGAGTGGGAGTCTTGTAATTTCATGTAAAACCCTACTTCTCTCTGTCTGCCATTTAGAGCAATTCAACCACTTGTATTTCTTACAACCATCTACGAGCCAGAACCCGGGCACAAATATAAATTTATTAGATGAAAAGGGGCCGGGAAAGTTGCTCATCTCCCATACCCTAGAGAAGTGGGCTAAAGGCAAATTATCTAAAGTCTTCCCTAGAGACTTAGCCTTTTAACCCATTACCTCGTCACACTCTCTCTCCTTTTTTCTCTCCCCCTCTCTCTCTCTTCCTCTCTCTCTCTCTCTCTCCCTCTCTCTCTCTCCCTCTCTCTCTCCCCCCCCTCTCTCTCTCCCCCCTCTCCCCCCCCCTCTCTCTCTCCTCTCTCTCTCTCTCTCTCTCTCTCTCTCTCTCTCTGTGTGTGTGTGTGTGTGTGTGTGAGTGTGAGTGAGTGCACGGTGCAAAGCAGCCATTGAAGATTATCCATGGCCATATTATATGGCCTGGGAACGCTGAATAATACTAATCCATTTTACCCTCAATACAACATTCGTGTTCGTATTCTGTCTGTCTGTCTGTCTGTCTGTCTGTCTGTCTCTCTCTCTCTCTCTCTCTCTCTCTCTCTCTCTCTCTCTCTCTCTCTCTCTCTCTCTCTCTCTCTCTCTCTCTCTCTCTCTCTCTCTCTCTCTCTCTCTCTCTCTCTCTCTCTCTCTCTTGTGTGTGTGTCTGTGTGCGTGTGCATGTTTCTGATTTCTTTTGTCTGTTTTGATTGTTGTTTATTTGTGTGGTTGTTTATCGTTTAATTTATGTTTGCTTGCTTGCTTTGTACGAGGACCTGATGAAAAAAAGCCATATTTTGTGCTTACTTAGTTATCCTCAATAAACATTCGAGTAAACATTCGAAACATTGGAGTTTCTCTCATTCTGTCTCTGTCTCTGTACCTCTGTCTCTCTCTGTGTTTCTATCTCTCTGTCTCTATGTCTTCGGATGATTTGTTGTCATTGTTGTTTTTCCTTTTGTAACCCCATCCCCTCTGACATGGGCAGAAGGCCCGGATCAGTAAACTTTGTGAATTGTGAATTGTGTGAATTGTGAATGGTGTCTCTATGTCTGTCTCTCTCTCTCTCTGCCTGCCTCTCTCTCTCTCTCTCTCTCTCTCTCTCTCTCTCTCTCTCTCTCTCTCTCTCTCTCTCTCTCTCTCTCTCTCTCTCTCTCTCTCTCTCAATATTTCCACCCAGCCATATCATTCCAAGGAACCACATTTTCTCTCTCACAGTCTCTCGTGTCCCACTGTATGCTGTACTCACTGACTGAGAGACGGAGTCATTAGAAGACAGGGGGGTGGGGTGGGGGGTGGGGGGGGGGGGGGGGGGGGGGGGGGGGGTAGGAAGGACGGACGGAAGAAGAGAAATGTGAGAAGAGAAAAAGAATAAAAGACCTTGAGACTTGCCCAATGACCATACCAGGAAATACAAGAGAGAGAGAGAGAGAGAGAGAGAGAGAGAGAGAGAGAGAGATATTTTTAAACAATTTCAAGCAATTTTAGTGAATAGGCCTTCTGCCCCTATTATAGGGAGGCTGGGGGAGGGGGTTATAATGACACATAACATTCGCATCAAAAACTAGAAAATAACACCAATTCTTGTGGATTTAAACAGTTAAGCAAAAATAAATAAATTAGTAAGTAAATAAATGAACATATATAAATAAATAGGTAAATTAAAGAGAAAAAAACAACAGAGAGAGAGAGAGAGAGAGAGAGAGAGAGAGAGAGAGAGGCAGACAAACAGACCGACAGATAGACAGACAGATAGACAGACAGATAGACAGACAGACAGACAGAAACAGGAGAATGTGAATAGAGAGCGAGCAGCAAAGATGTATTTTAGTCACCCCCTAACATTTTCGTATTGATAAATCTGACATTTTGGTATTAAAAATTTGGTATTACCAAATTTTGATATTTGGTACTTTATAGTCACAGACGTGACAGAGGCGTCTAAGTAAAATTCGGGTTGCTCCCACCTGAGGCGCGCCACCCATGTTTTTAATTTTTTTTAATTTTTAATTTGTTGATTTGCGTGCGATTTTTGTGTGACTGATCAGGAAGGAAAGGGGGCGGGTAAATGTTGACCAAATGACAACTTTTTTGTTCGGTTGCCACTGGGTAAAACGTGTGCTAAGTGCATGGGCACACGGAACCTCGGTTTATCATCTCATCCGAAAGACTCCAGTGTCCACGTTCAGACCGTAAGGCCTAGTGGAGAGTGAGAGGAAAAGTGCCCTGTACCCAGGCTCTAACTCGGGTTTATTGCATACGAGGCGAACGCGTTACCTCTGTGCCATTCTACACCCTAGACTGAGACTTCACATTCTGTCATTTGGGAAGGAATAGGATAGGGTTAGGATCAGTCTAAAATTATTTTCATAAAACTGAAAGATTAAGATTAAAATTATAGCCCTGTCGACAACTAAGGCCATGTCAGGGCTGTCAACACGTTAAATCTTACCACGCATTTTGAGATTGACGGTTGTAAACATGAGGGTGTGTGTGTGTGTGTGTGTGTGTGTGTGTGTGTGTGTGTGTGTGTGTGTGTGTGTGTGTGTGTGTGTGTGTGTGACTTTTGAGATTGACGGTCGTAGACATGAGGGAGGACGGGGTGTGTGTGTGTGACTATGCGATAATTCTCCTTATTTTATATTATTTTTCCTTCATCACATAGAAGACAATAATCTATTTTTGTTTGCGCTGGAGAGAGAGAGAGAGAGAGAGAGAGAGAGAGAGAGAGAGAGAGAGAGAGAGAGAGAGAGAATGAGCTTGCCGTCGCTGATAAATTAATTGCCTTCTGTTGCTCCACCTATGTGAAAAGGCTTTCAACCTACCTGATGCTCTCATTAGACCTTGAAACTTGCCCATACCAGGAAATAGGGGAAGACGGGGTAAAAAGCGCATGGGCGGGTAAGAAGCCCACCCCAATTATCCCATGAAATAAAGAAAATTTCAGTCAAATTTGCCCATGAGACGAATGCTAGACATTAACGCTCGTCTCATGGGCAAAATGAGACTGAAATTTGCTTCATTTCATGAGATAATTGGGGTGGGCTTCTTACCCGCCCATGCGCTTTTTACCCCCTCTTCCCCTACCAGAGAGAGAGAGAGAGAGAGAGAGAGAGAGAGAGAGAGGTGTAATAGAGTTTTGACCATCTGGGTCATCTCAGCAGTAGAGTAGTGGTCAGGGCAGTAGAAAATCGCTGACCTTGAGGAAATAAGAATGGGGGTGAGATGACCGTTCATTACCCTTTACCACCTCTAGCGATTTCCCCCCCCCCCACCCCCCTCTTCAGTCCTCCCCTGTACTATGGCTTTGAGTGCACTCACTTTTTTTGCATTCATAGCTTCGAACTTCGCCCCCATCTCTCCTTTTTCACTCACTTTTTTGTACTCCCTGTTCATTATCATAAGATTAGAAAGTACATTGAGACTGGAACGAGAGCCTGTGTTTTTGTATTTGTCTGTCTGTCTGTCTGTCTGTCTCTGTCTCTCTCTGTCTCTGTCTCTCTCTCTCTCTCTCTCTCTCTCTCTCTCTCTCTCTCTCTCTCTCTGCGTGTGTGCATACGCGCGTGTGCGCGCATGCGAGTGTGTGTGTATTTCCCTCCTGTGTCTCTTGCTTTTAGATTTAGGTCTATTTCTGTCATATAGTATTTATGTCAAATGTGTGTGTGTGTGTGTGTGTGTGTGTGTGTGTGTGTGTGTGTGTGTGTGTGTGTGTGTGTGTGTGTGTGTGTTTGTGCTGTTTTCCTGTTCGCCTTTGTTTAGCGTTTTTGTTTGAGTGGGTTACGAATGTAAATGTGTGTGAGCGCTTCGATTTGATCTCTATCAAGATTTAGCGCCGTAAATAATTAACAATGTATGTTGTTGTTGTTGTTGTGTTGGGTGTGTGTGTGTGTGTGTGTGTGTGTGTGTGTGTGTGTGTGTGTGTGTGTGTGTGTGTGTGTGTGTGCTGGGCAACTCTATCTCCCCCGCCCCCTCTTAATCTCTGCACTCTTCTGTGCTTGCGTTTGTTTAAAATATATTTTGTTTGTTTGTTTTTCTCCTGTTCTGTCAGCCCCAAAGGCAAAGTTACAGTTTAGACACAAAAAAGGAAAGTTGTAGCTCAGAAACCCCCCATATGTTTACGACTCTCGATCTCAAAGTCTGGTTCGCGTAGTCTCATTAAATAATCATAGGCTGATCCTAACCCCATCCCTTTCTCTAGAATGACAGGATGCTGCTTTTAAATGTGAAAATGTTATGAGGGGGATCCAAACTACAGTCTTGCCGGGCTTTTTCTTTCTCTTCTCTCTGTTCTGTTTAATTAACAAAATCCACCTTGTCACGAGAACGAGGGCCAGTGTGTCTCCTCTCTAGGGCCAGCCACACTACATACGATTTGACCCCAATACGATACGATTGTGACGATGTATAGGAGTCATGATTCACGTGAAATACGTCTAAACATTAACTCTACAATTTCGTTCGCTATATTCGTCTTGACCGCAATACACGAATCTTTACCAGATATTTTATCAGATTCCTGGTGCGCGGGAGACAACAAATATAGTGAACATAACAACTAGGATTTCATCCGATATATTTAGACAGTAGAATGTCACACCAATCATGCCTCACAAATGTCAAAATCGGATCGTAGTGAATCGAATCGTATGTAGTGTAGCGGGACCTTCTGTCTCTGCAGGCTACGGGAAGTACGTCAGTGCACCTGCTGTCTTCTTTCCTTCTCCCTTTAGCTCCCCTTCTCTTTATCTTTCCTTCATCTGTCCTTCTTCTTCTTCTTCTTCTTCTTCTTCTTCTTCTTCTTCTTCTTCTTCTTCTTCTTCTTCTTCTTCTTCTTCTTCTTCTAGCTTTTCCTCAATCGCGTAGTATGCTTGTGTAGTAGAAGCAAAGATTGTATTTTTAACCCTCTTTGGTAGAAGTGCAGAGAGAAAGAAAGAAAGAAGAAAGATAGAAAGAAGAAGAAGAAAAAGAATGTAATGGGCAACTGGTTGCCCTTTGGCCTTGCCTGCTCCCTTGACCTTTGCTTTCCGGTCAGCAGGCCACTGTCCGCTGCATGGTCAGTTTGTGAATGAATGAATGAATGAGTGAAGGAATGAAAGAAGAGAGGAAGGAATGAAGGAATGACGGGAAAGAAACATTGATAGAAGGAAAGATGAATGGAGGGATATATGGATGAATGGATGAATGGATGGATACATGGATAGTGGGATGAGGTAATGGATTAAAGGAAGGAAGAGCGAGTGAAGGAATGCAAGGATGTGTAAATGAAAGAATCCGTGAATGAATGAAATTATGAATGAAAGCTACTACATACAAAAAACTATGTTAAAATTTAGAGACCTCCTCCCCTCCATTTTCGCATTGAAAATCTTCACTGAGAAGCAACA
>CM065682.1:27708369-27713369 GCA_017654935.2 Phymorhynchus buccinoides
CTCTCTCTCTCTCTCTCTCTCTCTCTCTCTCTCTCTCTCTCCTCTCTCTGTCTCTCTCTCTCTCTCTCTCTCTCTCTCTATCTCTCTCTCTCTCTCTCTCTCTCTGACTCTCTCTCTCTCTCTCTCTCTCTCTCTCTCTCTCTCTCTCTCTCTCTCTCTCTCTCTCTCTCTCTCTCTCTCTCTCTCTCTCTCTCTCTCTCTCTCTCTCTCTGACTCTCTCTCTCTCTCTCTCTCTCTCTCTCTCTCTCTCTCTCTCTCTCTCTCTCTCTCTCTCTCTCTCTCTCTCTCTCTCTCTCTCTCTCTCTCTCTCTCTCTCTTGTGTTACTCTCTCTCTCAGTCCTCTCTCTCTCCTCATCTCTCTCTCTCTCTCTCTCTCGCTCAAAAAAAAAAAAAAATCCAAATTCGCTCTCTCTCTCTCTCTCTTGTTGTGTTACTATAGGATTGTATTTTGCATGCTTTGTAATGGTTTGTGCTCATTGCTCCTCTTTTTAATTTTTAATTTTATATGTTTTTTTCTCTCCAGACGGATGGATGTAAAAAACACACCCATGTAATTGCTTATTCTGTTACCTTCTATAAATAAACATTCGTTCGTTCTGTTGTGTGTGTGTGTGTATGTGTGTGTGTGTGTGTGTGTGTGTGTGTGTGTGTGTGTGTGTGTGTGTGTGTGTGTGTCTATGTGTGTGTGTCTGTGTGTGTGTGTGTGTGTGTGTGTGTGTGTGTGTGTGTGTGTGTGTGTGTGTGTGTGTGTGTCTGTGTGTGACCATTCTCATTCATTAAGTTACTCATCTCTTGATCTGTTGTTTTCTCTCTTAATGTTTTCTTCTGTTCTCCGTGTGTTAAGGTGCTCTCCATGTCGCCACAGTTTGAAGTAGACTGATTCAGGAACTCACGGCAAGATCACACACACACACACACACACACACACACACACACACACACACACACACACACACACACACACACACACACAAGCGCGCGCGTGCACAAACACGCACGCATGCTTAGACAGGGTAGATAAAATAGAAATCGGCCTGTAATTGGATCTTCGCAATCACCTGACTTGTGGATTGGTATTATTTTGGCTATTTTAAAAGCTTTGGAAATACGAGTTTTTGAAATAATTGGTTGTGGGAGTGTTTCAGAAATTACAGGGGCAGATAACGTCAGTATCTTAGCATCAATTCCATCAATGCCTCGCGTGTTTGTCTGTTTCAAGTCAGTGGATAAGAGTGTTGAAAACCTCGTGTACACTCAATAGCGGAATGTCAGCACACTCTTTACGTTTTTATATCACAGAAGTTCTGCAGAATATTTAGTTTTTGAAGATCTATTTGATGTTATTATTGTGGTGGCCATGTTACAAAAATGCATATTCATGTCTACTGTTGATAATTTAACAGATGGGTTCTTAGTCTTATTATTGCTTAATTGATTTATTGCTTTCCAAATTGATTTACAATCAGATTTAGTTGATATGAGGTTTTTAAAGTATGTTCTCTTCGCTGATCGTTTAATAGAATGAACAACATTTCTTTGCTTTTTAAAAAATTATCTTTATCTCCTGATGCCAAAAGCGACTCTCTTTCATTGATGGCATCATGAGAGAGAGAGAGAGAGAGAGAGAGAGAGAGAGAGAGAGAGAGAGAGAGAGAGAGAGAGAGAGAGAGAGAGTCTCAGACAGACAGACAGACAGACAGAGCACACAAAAGATGAAAAACAAAATACTGTGCATTAGAAGTCAACTAGGTAAAGGTAAAGATACAGAGTAACCATCCCTAGGCCCCACGATCGAGATCAAATAATATTATTGATCCAAACCATAGTCACCCTCTGCTTATTAATGCACTAGATGGGGAATAACGAAAGCAAAGGAGAACAGTCAAATAAATGAAATAGTATACGCATGTAACATGGTAACTGGATCGAAGCTTTGGTTAGCTGTTTCGTGTATGCCACATCACTGCACATTAGTCTTCTTGTGTTTGCGTTGTGTTGAGTTGTGTTTTACTTTTAGTTGTGTCGTATTCAATTGTAGTATACTTTACTTTATTGCACTGTAAGTACAGTATTGTATTGTATTGTATTGTATTGAATTGTGTTGCGTAATGTGTTTCGTTGAGATCGGTTGGGTTGCTTTGCGTTGCATTGCATTGTATTGTCAAGATCCCTCCGTTCCTCTTCTGACAAAATGTATCCTTTGTACTTCTCGTATAGCTACTATGTTTTAGAAACAGAGATCTGTAGCTTGCAAAAATAATGCTGACCTAAACATGTCGGGTTAGAAGCAAACATCTTGTCTGAATGGCTTGCCTAATTGTCTATGAAGGTAACTGTGGCGGATGTTGATTTGGGTCAGCCATTTCTTGGCCGCCATGACACTTTCAAAATGGCTGACAACATCAGCTTATTTTGGCACATTGCAAACATAATTATAGTTGCTGATGTATGCGACATTTATGTGAATTATACCATTATTGAACGCACAAAATGCAAGCATGCAATTGATCGATCATGCATTTGAAATTCCACCCCAAAATTCAATTTTAACTTCTTTTATTCTCAAAAATATAATTCACGACAATGACGATGCACACAGACTATATTAAAGTTGATGGGTTTTGCTAAACCCACATCAACATTTGATGAACAAAAAGGTTGACATGTCTTAACATAAAATAATCCATAATAAAACATAAACATTCACTTTGTTATCTATAATTGCAAATAGAAGATAACTGATGGGATGTCACTGCATAAGCATTTTAAATCCACAAATATGCACTTGCTATTAAAAAATATATCATATTTACCAATTGTATCTTATTGTTTGATGATAAAATCATTCTTATTGTGCAAAAAACAACAACAATTGCATCAAACACAGAAACGTTGATTTGGCATATCAATGTACCACACAAACATATGCACAAGTGCAGAGTGACGTTAATGTATTGACGAGATAAAACAGAACATTATTTATTTTTGAAACAACATAAAGAATACAATAATACTTCCCCTCTTCACAGCCAAGCTGTTCCCTCTCTTTGCATATCAAAGATTTAACGTTATCTATGCAGAAGTAACTTCACACACATTTCCAAGTAATGTCAAATTTCTTGATATTGTTAAATCACTGTATAAAATACTTTACTTCAACAGCTACTTGACAGTTATTGTAACTTTGTGAGTTAGGGGAAGACGGGGTAAAAAGCGCATGGGCGGGTAAGAAGCCCACCCCAATTATCTCATGAAATAAAGAAAATTTCAGTCAAATTTGCCCATGAGACGAATGCTAGACATTAACGCTCGTCTCATGGGCAAAATGAGACTGAAATTTGCTTCATTTCATGAGATAATTGGGGTGGGCTTCTTACCCGCCCATGCGCTTTTTACCCCGTCTTCCCCTATACTGTTTCATTGAAATTGATGCAGACCTATCTCTAGCTGTATCGTTTCTGGTGATTCCAATAAGTCCTCTAGCTACCTTTCCTGTTTTGTTTGCGTATTCAATAGCCTGATAACCCGGAATTTTATTGAACAACTGATTGGTCTCTTATTATCTGTTTAAAATTCTTCAAAAGTAAATATGTTAAATTGGCTTTAGGGGTGCCCGTTTATGCAAATACAATTAAAAGCTATCAAGCTGCAGATATATTACCATTTGGTGAGCAACGTCTCTTAGATGTTTCTAAATATGTGGTTCGAAGTTTATCAGTCTAAAATTCAGTAACTGATAAATTATTAATACACTCCAATAAAGATTTTCCCAAAAGGGCTAAAAGCATTTCATATTTACATCCAATACGAAATTATACCTCTAAGCTTATGTCGGATTGTAATATTGATCTAATGTCAGTCCCGGAAGTTGCCATGATACCTAGATGCTTCCTTGGGAGCACATGTGCGAACATTTTGATTATGAATACACAAATGTTAAGAAAACTGAAATTGTAAATGTTTTAGTGAATGAAGTTAGGGAACATCTTGACACTTGCTGTAGTAACCATCTTAACATTTATACTGATGGTTCGGTTATAGATAATATTGGATGTGGTTCTGGTTTTGTTATTCCTAGCCTTAAAATACAATAATATTTTCATGTTGGTAAAGGTTTTTTTCTATATTCACAGCAGAATTATATGCAATATTGATGGCTTTAGCTTATATTTGTGATTCCTCCATGTGCTTTTACAACATTCTTATTTGTGTTGATTCCAAGTCTGTCATACAATCGTTCCAGCATTGGGATAGTAAAGCACGATGAGAATTGTTTTTTTTATATGCATCATCATGTACATTTTATGATGATGAAGGGAGTAAATGTTAATTTTTGTTGCGCCCCTTTTCATTGTGGGTTGAAATGGAATGAAACAGCAGGTAGTCTTGGTAAGCGTGGAGCTAAGCATCGTTCTGATACCGATTTTAATCATATCTTAAATATGTCTTCGGCTGAAGTTTTGTTGATTTTGGAAAAGTCTGTTCACGATAGAAATAGTGGAGAAAAGTTATTGCATTCACTGAACTGCCCTCGTTATATATCCAAGATGATTATAAAACTAAAGTTAAAAGCATGGAACACTAAATACTCTTATAATGTTTCCTATAATTGTGGTAATCCTTTATTAGTACATCATTTGTTAAAAGAATGCCCAATTTTAACATCACTTTATAGAAAAAAATCTATTGACTTAGTGAATTATGAGAATGACAGTCAAATATTATCCAGGCCTTTCATCTTTGATATTGCTACTGATGTGGCAAATTCTGAGATTGCCAAATTGCTATGATTTTGAGGCCGCTTTGTTACTAGTGTAGAGTGGCACAGTGGTAGCGCGTTCGCTTCGTGTCAAGTAAACCCGAGTTCGAACCTGGGTACAGGGGATTTTTCCTCTCACTTTGCACTAGGCCTTGCGGTCTGAACGTGGAGTCTTTCGGATGAGACGATAAACCGAGGTCCCGTGTGCCCATGCACGTAGCACACGTTAATCGCAGTGGCA
>CM065682.1:27718369-27730869 GCA_017654935.2 Phymorhynchus buccinoides
TCTCTCTCTCTCTCTCTCTCTCTCTCTCTTCCCCTCCTATTTCTCTCCATCTTTCTATCTCACAACCCCCCCCCCCCCCCACATCCATTACACACACAGACTTGCATGCCCTTACTAATACAAACACAACTTGCGCACACGCGTGGAGAGAGACTTGGGCAATGAATCACCAAACACCTTAGAGAGCACAAATTTTCGATTTTAATTTCTTTTTCAACATCTTTAAAAATGGCAGCAAGAGAGAGAGGGAGAGAGAGAGAGAGAGAGAGAGAGAGAGAGAGAGAGAGAGAGAGAGAGAGAGAGAGAGAGAGAGAGAGAGAGAGAGAGAGAGAGAGAGATCCAATCTGTCTTTAAATTCCGACGACACTTATTTCGATCTCGATCATTGTATTACCTCCGTACAAAATAGTTCCCCCCAATAAGTCATCTTCCTCCTACTTCCTCACCCACCCTCTTCCCAAATCAATTTATCTTTTACATCAAAACAGGCTATTTTTATTCCCACGCGCGCACGTGGAAATCGTCTGCAAACGAAGAGGTCAATGTTTTGTGGAGACTTAATTTCTCACACTAGCTATAAAGCAAACCTGACGTCATCAGTCTTCGTGTACTTTACCAGCGTTTCCTGACGTCATAGGTGAGGGGGGGGGGGGGATAAAAGATGTGTGTTCGATTTGTTTGTTGATTGGAGTCTGGGATACAGTCTAGTGTGAGAGCAAGAGATTGTTTATGTCTGAAGCAAATGTTGGTGTTCTGGTGGAAGCACGTGCGCAATGCACGTGCATGTGTATGTGTATGTGCGCGTGCGTGTGTTATTATCCAGTGATCAGCCAGCTATGATTAAAATTATTTAGAAAAAACACACACCAAAAAACACGCTTGAATTTGACTTATTTTGTAACAGGTAGCCTATTTGTTTCTATTCATTTAAAACATTATTGTTTTGTCTAGCTTAGAAAGGGGGAATTAAGAATATGATCTGTGTTATTTACCCGGCCAGACGGTTATTGTTTTCTGCTCTGTCTGTCTGTGTAATGATTTTCTTAAAAATAATTATTGGACGGATTTTGATCAAATTTGGCAGAGGCATAGTACTACACACCTTACTGAGGAAGGTACCTTTCGATGTTCGTGACCAAGCTGATTGTTATTGATCATTGATGATAAAAAAAATCCAGATCCAGGTCCAATTTTCTCTAAAACTGCTTGGTGGATTTTGATCAAATTTGGTGGAGGTTAGTGTTAGGGTTAGGGTTAGGGTTAGGGTTATTGGTTCGTTTCAGTTTTTATGATCCTACATATTGTTGTTATTTTTTTAATTTACATATACCCCTCTGCAGTAAGGAAACCCGTTGTTTACCCAGTGCTGTACCTTAGCTGAGAGGGCCAGTCACTGACTAAGTGGTCAGTGAGACAGGGGAAGGTGGAGTACTGTGAGACAGGGGAAGGTGGAGTACTGTGAGCTCAGGGGAAAGGGAAAGTGGTTTGCAAATGCGTCCGTCTGTGTGTTTGGTATGCATAATTGTATGCAAACATATTTTTATGCATGTTTTTAATTAATTTTGTTGTTGTTGTTGTTGTTTTTTTTGGGGGTGATCCGGGGAGTGTGTTAAGGTGCTTATATGCTATTGCAGGTGGTTCGCACGTGTCTGCTTTGCATACTTGCATGCAAACATGTTTTTGTGATGCATTTTGGAGGGGTGGGAAGTGGTCAGTGGTGATGTCAGGTGTTTGGAGGCTATTCTAAGTGGTTTCCTCATGTGTCGGTCAGTATGCAAACATAACACAATGGCCTATCTGACTGGTTAGTTGCTTTAACCCTTTCACCGCCAATGTCGCATTTTTGCACCACAGTGGTTTAACACCCATGTCACTAAAAAGCATCAATTCAGGGCCTGTTATCTGAAGACCCTATTTGCTTAATGTTGGGAGGTAAGGATAGGCCTAATGTTATACATGTCACAGATGAATTTTCAATATTACAGATTTGTTTTCTCTACCCAGGTAAGTTTAATGGTATTTTTTGGCTAACAAATGTGTGGCGGTGAAAGGGTTAAACATAAGAAATATAAAAATCTGGCCAGGTGTTCATTGTCACAGTGCATTTCTAGTTGCTATTTTATCTGTTTCTTTCAGTCTTTCTGTCTCATTTTGTTATTTTTTGTGTCTGTTTTACTGTTTTGATAATTATATTAGCATGTATTTTTCATAACTCTGTGTGTGTGTGTGCGTGCGTGTGCGTGTGCGTGTGTGCGCGTGTGCGTGTGCGTGTGCGTGTGTTAGAGAGAGAGAGAGAGAGAGAGAGAGAGAGAGAGAGAGAGAGAGAGAGAGAGAGAGTCAACACGGACACACTAATATGTACTAATCGAAGTGAAATGTGAAATAATATAAAACTGGGATTATGGCTTTTTGATATGGTCAGTCGCCAGTACTGGAATCAATGATTAAAGTGATCTCTCTCTCTCTCTCTCTCTCTCTCTCTCTCTCTCTCTCTCTCTCTCTCTCTCTCTCTCTCTCTCTCTCTCTCTCTAAATTAGGCCATTGTCAATAAAATGTTTCTGAAGCGTATGAAGCGTCTCTCTCTCTCTCTGTCTCCCCCTGTGTTTCTCTCTCTCTCTCTCTCTCTCTCTCTCTCTCTCTCTCTCTCTCTCTGTGTTTGTGTATCGTGCGCATGTGCATCAAGCACCCGGCCGTCATATTTGGTTTCCGGATAAAATCAAGTAAGAAATCACAGAAAGATCTTGGACTTGAGTCAGACTTCTAAAAAAGAAAAGGTGACCAGTCAGACGTTATTTGTTTATTTATAAACGATTATTCCAATTGATCTTTGCAGCCATGCAAAAAACCCTACATAGTATACTGTAGTATTAAACGTCTCCATTTAGAAAGTCATAATAAGTTGACATACGGCGCACTCGAGTCAATACCAAGAAAGACAACTCCTGCATGTCTTGATTTCAGTTGTGTCCCATGAGGAGGTTTCCTTTATGGTGGCCCGAACTGTCTCAGATCGATTTTAATTCATCCGCGCAAGATGTTCTGAATTGCATTTTAATCTTCTCTTTCTTAATTATTTTCCCTTTTTTTCATTTCCTACTCTTTTTTTTCTGTCTGTCTGTGCTTCTCTGTCTGTTTGCTTTTCTTTTGCTATTCATTTTTTTGTCTATTGTTTGCCTCCTTCACAAAAATGTTGGCCCGATCTTTGTTCTTCTTGCACTTTGCTCGAGGTCTTACTTCTCTTTTTATTCTCCATGATATATTATTTTTAATTCTCCACGATATTTTGCCTATACATGTCTTTTATAATATTCGTCTTCTTTTGTTTTACCACCTGTAAAACACACACACACACACACACACACACACACACACACACGCACACGCACACACACTCACTCACTCTCACACACACACACACACACACACACACACACACACACACACACACACACACACACACACACACACACACACACACACACACACACACACACCCCACTCGCACACCCACACACCATCCCTCTCCTCCGGTAAACGAAGCACAAATCTCTCCTCTCCTCCACCCTTATACCATTCCCTACCTCCACCCCACTTCCGCCCCCCGCCTCTCCCTTCCATATTGTCATATTCCCCACAATGCAAGGCATGGCAAGAAATTTATTTCATACTCCATTTGGGCACACACTGTCACAAAATATAGAGCAAAGAGTCGAGATCCTTGGGGGGGGGGGGGGGGGGGGGGAAGTGTGTGTGTGTGAGTGAGTGTGTGTGTGTGTGTGTGTGTGTGAAGAAAGCTCCGAAATAAAACCTAGAGAGCGGAAAACTCTTTGATTCATTCCAAAAGATCTAATCACCCACTTCTGCATGGGCCCCGCCATGTTTCATCGCTTGCGAGCGAAGGGACGCAACCCTTGGAGACAAATCTGCCAGCCGACTGGAATTGGTTTTCAATCGTCAAAGAGCCGATTGTTCAATCATGATGGATTGAGTAGTGAGTGAATAGCGGCAGACATGATGGATTGTGCGACCCTTGGTGGCGAGACTTGTCTCCCTTTTCCCGCCATTCTGGCGTTGGTTGAGCGAGGGAGTGAGAGAGGCGAGAGAGAGAGAGAGAGAGAGAGAGAGAGAGAGTGTGTGTGTGTGTGTGTGTGTGTGTGTGTGTGTCGCTCTCTGTATTGCTGTGTGTGTATGCGTGTGTGTGCGCGCGCGTGCGTAAGAAATGGAGACAGAGGCAGAGAGGGAATCAGATTGTGTGATTGTGTGTGTGTGTGTGTGTGTGTGTGTGTGATACGAGCTGCAGGAATGATGAATGCATTTTGTTGGAGCAAGAAGACGAACAGCCTTTTAAAGACCCGCCCAATTGAAAACTTCGTGGGCAAAATCTCACCCTCCACCCCGTTCACATCCCCACCCCACTCTCTTTCTCTCTCTGTCTCATACACGCATTGTCTGCCAGAAAGATGGCCCTGTTTGTTTGTTTGTTTGTTTTCTTTGGTTATTTACTTTCTTTTTTAACATGTTCCGTTAACCCCTCTTCCACTTCGCTATCTTAGGTATCTCCTCCCCCTTCTACTTTATCCCGATTTCAATCTGTTGTTGTCATGCATTTGGGATCTACACATCTCTGGAGAAAATAATTGCAAACCACAGTATGCAATGCTATTTAATACGTAGGCTAATGAAGGATGAGAATAATCATAACACCCTTCCAGTAGTTCCTTTGTCGTGTTATACAGAGACAAATGTATGCTTGCATGCACACAAACACACAATAAACACACACTCAAATGTATGGACGGACACACCATTGGCATAGCACAATCTACAACATGTTCACAGACATTCAGGTGGACAGTCAGCTAAACAGACTCCACACAGACAGACAAACTCACATACACACAATCAAATGCAGACCGAGAGAGAGAGAGAGAGAGAGAGAGAGAGAGAGAGAGAGAGAGAGAGAGAGAGAGAGAGAGAGAGAGAGAGAGAGAGAGAGAGAGAGAGAGAGAGAGAGAGAGAGAGAACTGAACACTTTAATTTTCAAGAATGAAGATTTTTTGCGAAGCCTGAGAGAGAGCACTGAACACTTTAATTTTCAAGAATGAAGATTTTTTGCGAAGCCTACTCTTACAATCTATCCTTGGTGCAAAGGAAAAAAAAGACTAAAACATTAGAGAGAGAGAGAGAGAGAGAGAGAGAGAGAGAGAGAGAGTGAGAGAGAGAGAGAGAGAGAGAGAGAGAACACTGAACAACTTTACTTTTTAAGAATGAAGATTTTAGGCGAAGCCTACTCTTACAATCTGTCCTTGGTTAATTAAAGGGAAAAAAGACTAGAAACAAAAAAAATGGGAAGAGAGAGAGAGAGAGAGAGAGAGAGAGAGAGAGAGAGAGAGAGAGAGAGAGAGAGAGAGAGAGAGAGAGAGAAGAGAGAGAGAGAGAGAGAGAGAGAGAGAGAGAGAGAGAGAGAGAGAGAGAGAGAAGAAGAGAGAGGAGAGAGAGAGAGGAGGGAGAGAGAGGGAGAGAGAGAGAGAGAGAGAGAGAGAGGGAGAGAGAGAGGGAGGTGCAAACTAGGGAGGAGCACAGAACAGTAGGACTAACTCTAGAAACTAGGGAGGCGCAAAGAACAGTAGGACTAACTCTCTAGAAACTAGGGAGGCGCAAATAACACTAGGACTAACTCTCTAGAAACTAGGGAGGCGCAAAGAACAGTAGGACTAACTCTCTAGAAACTAGGGAGGCGCAACAAACAGTAGGACTAACTTTCTAGAAACTAGGGAGGCGCAAAGAACAGTAGGACTAACTCTCTAGAAACTAGACTAACGACTAACTCTATAGAAACTAAAGAGAGGCGCAAAGAACAGTAGGAGTAACTCTCTAGAAACTAGGGAGGCGCAACAAACAGTAGGACTAACTTTCTAGAAACTAGGGAGGCGCAAAGAACAGTAGGACTAACTCTCTAGAAACTAGGGAGGCGCAAAGAACAGTAGGACTAACTCTCTAGAAACTAGAGAGGCGCAAAGAACAGTAGGAGTAACTCTCTAGAAACTAGGGAGGCGCAAAGAACAGTAGGACTAACTTTCTAGAAACTAGGGAGGCGCAAAGAACAGTAGGACTAACTCTCTAGAAACTAGAGAGGCGCAAAGAACAGTAGGACTAAGTCTCTAGAAACTAGGGAGGCGCAAAGAACAGTAGGACTAACTCTCTAGAAACTAGGGAGGCGCAAAGAACAGTAGGACTAACTCTCTAGAAACTAGGGAGGCGCAAAGAACAGTAGGGCTAACTCTCTATAAAGTAAGGAGGTGCAAAGAACAGTAGGACTAACTCTCTAGAAACTAGGGAGGCGCAAAGAACAGTAGGACTAACTCTCTAGAAACTAGGGAGGCGCAAAGAACAATAATTCTGGCGATCGCGTTTTGTCCTATTAGATAATTCAACTGCGCAATCGAAATATTCTCTGCTTTTGTTTTCACACATAGAATACAGAAAAAAAGTTATTGCGTGTCTCCCACGCACCCCATCCTCATCCTCCACCTCACCATCCATCGCCATCAACATGGCTCAAACTTTTATCACAGACTATAATATTATAGTTTCACATTCTCTCTGCTTTTATGGTAAAACAATACTTTGATGTGCTTTGGCGTTTCTCATGTAAGTCCGTCTATACTTTACTTCACTTTTCTTGCCCTTTGCTTGTAGGGTAAGACGGGGTAAAAAGCCCATGGGCGGGTAAGAATCCCATGCCAATTATCTCATGAAATAAAGCAAATTTCAGTAACATTTTGCCCATGAGACGAGTGTTAATGTTTAGCATTCGTCTCATGGGCAAATTTGACTGAAGCCCATGGGCGGGTAAGAAGCCCATGCCAATTATCTCATGAAATAAAGCAAATTTCAGTCACATTTTGCCCATGAGACGAACTTCTTAACCGCCCATGGGCTTTTTACCCCGTCTTCATCTACTAGCTTTGCAACGACACGTTGAATTGGTTCTTCAGAGGGTGTCGTAACAGTTGGAAAAGGCGTGGAAATAGCGAGGGTTGGGGGGGGGGGGGGGGGGGGGGGGGGGTGGAGGGGTGTCGTTGACTCGTTGTTGGGTCAAGGTAGGCCAATACCCCTTGCAGACTTGCAAGAGTGTGCATAAATAGAGCGATCGAACTAGTGTCTGACGAAACACAGTGACAAAAGACTAGGGTGGGAGTTATATGGAATTGCTGGTGTGTGTATTCACTCTTCAGTTTAACACAAAAAAAACCTGCATAGCGACACTAGTTGTTTTCCCCTTCTGGTTGTTGGGTGATTTGGGCTGACTCCATTGTGTGTGTGTGTGTGTGTGTGTGTGTGTGTGTGTGTGTGTGTGTGTGTGTGTGTGTGTGTGTGTGTGTGTGTCTGTGTGTGTGTGTGTGTGTTTCCCTGTGTCTGTGTGTGTGTGTGTGTGTTCTTTCCTTTTTATCTAAAATGATAAAACTGGGGCATGTCATATTAGTCCGTCCTGGAGGGGAAAAAAGAGCACTACTACACATAATAACTAACCGGTTAGTTGTTGGTTGCTTAGGCTGTCTTTCACGAGATACGTCCATAGAATAGGCCTATCCATTTACTATGTGCACTGATCCGGAGAGAGAGAGAGAGAGAGAGCTGTGCATTCAATAGGCAGGTAGGTGGTGTGTATTCTGGAACAGCATGGTGTAACTATATTCATCTGCTGCAGTCAGTCATATGTATTGAGGCCGAAATTAGTCTCAAGTTCTGCTTAAAAAGTGAGAGTAAAAAACAAAGTACCTACTGTTGTTGATTTTCTGGTTATGGGTATAGGATATATTGATATCTTTTTATAGCCCCTAGCCTAGCCTAGGCTAGGGGCTATAAAAAGATATCAATATATCCTATACCCATAGCCTAGCACGCGTATGCATGTTGGAAGAAAATGAGTATTGTATGCACAACATACAAAGTCACACAGCAATACGAGTGGACCAACGACAACAAATAAATAAATTATGTATTTGTTCTCTTTTATGCAGGTGAGTGGGGGCGAGAAACCATTTTGGATATGTATGGTTTGTGTGAAGTGTGTGTGTGTGCCCACGCGCACGTATGTGTGCATACCCCCCATGTAGCCTACGTGTGCATGTAGGCCTATGTCTGAGTGATTCTCACTGTGTGCGTGTTTGTATGATTGCGTGCGTGCGAGAGCGCGGCGCACTCGTTTGTGCATCATTGTGTGTGTGTGTGTGTGTGCATGTGCACGCGTATATGTGTATGTGTGCATGCGTGAATGAATGTGTGTACGTGCGTGTGTGCGTGTGCGCGCGCATGTTTGTAAATCTTTCTGAAATAAGTCTGGGTCATAAGTCTATGTCGTGTATAGATGTAGGCTATAAAACCCTAGGACCCACGTCAGAGTATCCAGTGTGTGTGTGTGTGTGTGTTGTGTGTGTGTGTGTGTGTGTGTGTGTGTGTGTGTGTGTGCGTGTGCGTGTGTGCGTGTGCGCGCGCGTGCGTGTGCGTGTGTGCGTGTGCGTGCGTGTGCGTGTGTGTGTGCGTGCGCGTATGCGTGCGTGCGCGCGCGCGCGCGCGTGTGTGTATGATGTCACTGTGACCTATCTGTCATTCAACTGGTCTAATGTTGGAAATCTCATGTGAAGAAAAAGAAAGCGAGGCATGTAGGCTACTCTGTCTCGTGCATACTCGCGCGCTCGTGCGTGCGCACACTCACACACACAGACAGGCGCAGGTGCACGTGCGAACGAGGAAAGGGGGGGGGGATTGAACACAGATACCAACAAAGGGTAATCGAACTGAACCCGGCCTTTATCAATCACCCAGTGTCATTTTCATTCTATACCGAGTAGAGGGAATGTATTCGAATTCAATTTTAACATTAGCTTTGGACTTTACCTAGCTTTGTATTGGGAGAAACCGAAAGAGAAAGAATTCAACCGACGGTCTAAGGGAAATAACTCATTCTGTAGGATTGTACAATGCAGACGACTTTTCGAAGGATTAGCTATCTCTTGCCGCTCGCCAGTCGCCACACCGGGTAGCGAATTTTTAGTTTTCCTGTTTTGTTCTGTGTTCTTTATATGTTTCATTCATGTAATAATCGGTCATTTTTGGCATGCTGTTATAATCTGATGTATCATTGTTTGTGATCCTTTCTGCTCTTCGTGATTTTATTCATTCGTTTCAATCATGTTTTGAAGGTTTCGGTTTTTTTGTTTTCAGCAAGTGGCGTGCAAATTGAAAGGCATTTTCATTCTCAGACTCATTGCTGGCTTATAAATGGAAGCTCAATAATTGTAACGGAACAAATTCGTAAAATGTCACTGTTTTGCTTCCCATTACTTTAGCACTCAGCAGCTAAGATTGCTTTGTTAATTTTGCAGTTAAAATAAAAGACAGCCAGATCCTCCTTCCCTCCCCCCCCCCCTCTCCCCAATAACACTTTGTTTGCCATGGATCACCGTTTTCCGCTTTACAGGAGAGGTGTAAGTTTGTCGACCGCAAATAATTATAAATGATAATTAATGATTGTGCATTATTTGATCACCGCCAGCCATTTTCCAGCCAAAACTGAAATACCATTAATTGTCTTGTGACATGTATAACATTAGGCCTTCCAAAATTAAGAAAATAGGGTCTTTGGATAACAGGCCCTGATTTGATGCCTTTCAGTGATATGGGTGTGAAATCATTGTGGTGCATAAATGCGACATTGGCGGTGAAAGGGTTAACAAAACCATTATTTTGTTAACTAAAAACATCAGCCTAATTAATGAATTGGTATGCCTAGTGTTAACCTACTAAATGCAGGGAAAAAGCCAAAATAATATAATAAATTATGTATCTGTCCAAGAGATTGGTTACTATACACTTATTTATCTATTTGCATGATAAAAGTGTTTTCTATAGTGATAATTATGCTGCTATGCTTATTGCAATATAATGATAGGATACTGTTAAAAACTGAGTTCTCCTACATATAATACAGTTTTCAATTAATACAAATTAATTGTTGAATATTACACATTGTTTTGATTATGTTTTGTTTTTGAAAAAACAAAGAAACAAACCAAAAAAAAACCTGTAGCCTACCCTCTCAGTCCTAGCGGACTATATTAGGACATCCATATATCTGAGCCTACAAAGTGCATAAAAACAATAAATTTGGCCGAAAAAGTGCCTATATGCATTAGATATAATTATTTGAGTTAACCAAAAGATAAACAAAATCAACATACACACACCAATCTGGCACATATGGGTTAAACAGAAACGTGTATGCTGATTGTATTTTCTGTTTTAGCCTAATACAAGTAAGTGACGGACACCTTTTGAAAAAGATAAAATAAGGTTGTGTGATATATCAGTGAACTTTGTACTTTATTTCCAATCAGTAATGCAAGAAAAGATATTGGTTATTTATCAGAAACAAATCTGCAAACTGTTGTTTTATTTTTGGCGGATAAAGTTCTTCGCGCACGCGCGCGCGTGTGTGTGTGCGCGCGTGCGTGCGTGCGTGCGTGCGTGCGTCCGTCCGTGCGTGCGTGCGTCCGTGCGTGTATGTGTGTGTGTGTGCGTGTGTGCGAGCGCGCGTGTGTATGCAACTGAATCTTTCCCTCTCTCTGTCTTTCTGTCTGTCTCTTTCTCTCCCTCCGCCCCCTCTCCCCATGTCTGTCCCTCCCCCATCTCTCTGTCTCTTTCCCCTCTCTCTATATCTCTTTCTCTCATCCCCCCCCCTCTCCTCTCTCTCTCTCTCTCTCTCTGTGTACGCGCGCGCGCGTTGTATTCATGTATGATGCGCAAGTGTCTGAGTACATTCGTTTGTGCGCATGCATGACTATGAGCGATTACGTATTCATATGTGTGTTTATGCGTGCGTTCTGTTTTGTTTTGTTTGATTTAACATCTTTTCACTGAAAGTGTTTTTAGACGACTATGATATTGTAAATGATTGATATCAAAATTACACTGATATTATTTTATTCATTAAAAAGCAAACTAGGTTAAATCAGTTAATAAGAACAACCCAAACTGAATGAAAATATCACACTAACGTACCAATGGGACTGTGAAGTGAATATTTTGATACATTAGACAAAAATAAGTGATTTGAAGTTATAATTTTGAAATCATCGACTGAAGGATGTTCAGGTAATTGGAAAGTGGGTAGGTACTGCCTCATAAGGGGACAATGAAACAGTATATGAAATGTTAAAAGTTTCTCCCCACATATACATCTTGCAGTATTAATATATTTACATTTTAAAGAATTATATTTAAGTCTAAAACATAAACTTTAAATTTCTCTTGGAAAATGATTTAACGTAGAAACGTTGTAAGAGGTATGTGAATTTACATTACAGCCCACACGAGAATGCGTGTGTGAAGGCGCGAGAGTCAATCTGTTTTCTCGTTGTAAGCAAGGTGGGGAAACCAACATACCGATAATATCTTTGAATTATCTTGATTCCGGCAGTCTCCAATTTCTTAGCTGTCTAAAACTGACTACCCCCTCCCCCCCCAACAACAACAATAACAACAAAACAAGAAGAAAAGCTCAAAACTTGATTTGTTTTCTATTTTGCCTTGACTCTGTTTTCCCCTTGTTTGATGACCTGTTTGAACTTTTATTTTCTGTTGGCTTTTTTCTCTACCTGTTTTCTTTCCCACATTTTCCCAGTCTTTTTCCTTGCATGCTGTGGTGGTTGGTTTTTTTACCCCCCCCCCCCCCCCCCCCCCCCCCCCCCCCCCCCCTATTTTGCATGTTGTCTGTCCGTCTATCTGGCGGGAATCCGGAATAAGTTCGAATATACGGGTGCGCCTAATGTCGAATGTATGTTTTAGCCTAAGATCGAAGTTTTGAAATTCAGCACTTCAGCCTAAGTTCGAATTGCGCAATTGCGCCTAATTTCGAATACACGGTTGCGCCTAAGTTCGAATGTACAGTTGCGCCTAAGTTCGAATGTACGGTTTAGCCTAAGTTCGAATTATGCAGTTGCGCCTAAGTTCGAATGTGCGGTTTAGCCTAAGTTAGAATTATGCAGTTGCGCCTAAGTTCGAATGTACGGTTGTGCCTAAGTTCGAATTGATGATTTCATAGCAATGTACTATTGAATCCTGGTGGAGGTGGAAAAAAAAATTCGGACTTAGGTGGAACCGTATATTCGAACTTAGGCGCAACGGTAAAATCGAACTTAGGCAAAACTGTGCAATTCGGACTTAGGCGGAACCGTATATTCGAACTTAGGCGCAACGGTAAATTCGAACTTAGGCACAACTGTGCAATTCGGACTTAGGCGGAACCGTATATTCGAACTGAGGCACAACGTATAACTAGACTCGAAATTTCGACCTTAGGCGCAATTGTTGATATGGCCCATTATTTTCGACCTTAGGCGCACCCGTATATTCGAACTTAGTCCGGTCACCCTATCTGGCTGCTGCCTGCTTGTTGTTTGTCTCTGTCTCTCTCTGTCTCTGTGAATCTCATCCCT
>CM065682.1:27753369-27783369 GCA_017654935.2 Phymorhynchus buccinoides
CTTCATTAGGATCTCTAATTTGATATATAACATTTAATTGAGAATTAACTAAGTCTGCTAGGAAATCTTGTTCATTAAAATTTTTAAAGCTTCTATAGTATATGGTCTTATGTCCTACCTTTGGAATTTTTACATGGGTTTTATACCAGGTAAGACAGATGACATTGTGATCGCTACATTCAGAGGGAGGAGTGCATACTTCAATGATGGACTGCTTATTGTTTGTATAGATATGATCAATTAAAGTCTTACTTGTTTCGGTTATGCGGGTCGGTTGTTTAATTAATTGTTCAAAGCCATGTAAACTATAGAGGTTATGCCATGTTGGTTTTGCTTTTAATAAGTCGATGTTAAAATCTCCCAATATTATTGTTTCACGATCTAGCATTGTAATATTATCCATTAAAGAGTTAAAGCTATCGTACCAATCTGATGTTTCTGCTGGATTTCTGTATATGAAACCTATTATCAGTGATTTACTATGTTTTAGTGTAATTTCGATCCATAAAGATTCAACAGAATTTGAAATAATGTTATCAAGCTTCTTGCACTTTAATGAAGATGCTAAATACAAAAGAAGGCCTGTGGATTTGGGTTTGTGCGGATCTAATCGTATAATCTGATACCCTGGCATGCTAATATCTGCATCTGTTATGTGTGACGATAAGCGGGATTCCGAAAAACAAAATAGGTTAAAATTGTTACCATTATTTTGGAGTATTGTGCCAATGTCATCTGTCTTATTCCTGGCATTATTAATATTAAGATAGCCAATACGAAGGCCGTCTTTGATTGGCCATGTGTTCAATGTTGCAGACATAATTTAACCTATAAAGATTAGTGCACGTTTTTAAATACAATAGGTTTTTTTTATAGAAAGTACAAATACAAAAGTAGAACTACTAGGATCAAAAGAAGACAGGAAAGGAGCGTAGTATCACAATACTATCAAGGGAATATACAATATTCAAGGGAATATACAATTAAGTGTTAAGTGATAACACAAGTACCTTAAACTGGTTATGTACAACAACAAGCCAAAAGAAAAAGATTTAACACGAAAGGAAAAATTAATTGGTAATAGTAATTATTCAAAAGTATAAAATTACAACAAATTTCTATTCGTTATCCAAAGCGTATTGGCGGCGCAGCAAAAGTAACAACCACCACACAGGCACAATACGAAAACAAAATCCCACTCCGAAGTACAATACACAAGCAACTCTAATAAAGTAAGTACATTACTGTGACCCGGCGCACAGTGATAAACATGTGAGAGAGTAAACACGTACACACGCACATTGTACACGCAAAAAATGTAAACAATAATAATTATACAATCATAATCATATGGAATGCAGACTTATAACAATAGGTTTCTACTTCATTAAAATCTTTCTTATTCATGGAAAGGAAGTGATAAGGGGACAGGGGGGAGGGCGGGGGGTGGGGCAGAATGATATCATGAGGATGGGGAACATGAGGCAGTGTTTCTAACTTTTTATTGTGTGTGTGTGTGTGTGTGTGTGTGCTTGATAAATTCAGTTTAATTGACCTTGATGTTTAGAATATTCCAAGCATCACGTATGGCAGTCAAAAGCTAAGTATTATTAACAAAGTCTAAGTACTACTAACAAAGCCTATTGTTGATGGAGTTGTTTAATAGCATTATGCTTTTTTGATCTTCGCGTAGCACGGAAAAAAACACCGAAGTCTTTATTCATTATGTGTATATGTGTGGATCATCTTTAAGGAATTTCTGCCAGCAGACAGACTTAGTCCAGCATTGGTCAACTTATGACGCAAATTTGACCGCCAGGGGGGGCAATCAAACCAGTAGGGGGCTTATCGCGTGATATTCTTAGTTGGGCGTAGTGAGTGTGAGAGAGAGAGAGAGAGAGAGAGAGAGAGAGAGAGAGAGAGGGGGGGGGGGGACTCATCTCCCTCTCTCACTAAGGTTCGGCTTAGACTTTCTACTTCGGCAAAATATTAATTGAGGTACGTTCCTAACACCAACGTATTAGGCACTGACCTGATGACATCACTGATGATGTCATCAGATGAAGAGGAATAACCCTGATATACTGGCTTTTTCTTTAACACAGTCAAAAGAGTTATATCCCCAGATCATTTTGCCAGATTGGCTCTATCAGTTGTCTTTTTTAATGGCATATTTTGCCCAATGACTTTTGTTTAAATTTTCTCTGGCAGTCAAAGGGTTAACGGTTTGACAGAAAGTGTTCACAGACAGACAGTAAGACAGACAGACAGGGGTCAGATTATCATGCAAACAACAGCTTAAACATAACCATCCTCTTTGCAGGTAATTAATAAAACCGCACATCCCCACAATGGCGGATTGATGGCGGATTAAGCTCTCCTCACACAGGCCGACAGTCGCGTGTCGTGGATGATGAACGATCCTGACGGACCATGTGGAAGGTGAAAACTATGTCGTGGGTGGTTCGCTTAACCTGCTGCCCCTTAGCTCGTAATGGGGGGGGGGGGGGGGGGGGGGGGGGGGGGGGGGGGGGGGGGGGGGGTATAGTCTCCCCTTCTATGTGTAGTGTGCACGAGGTGCAGGGTTTCACACGAGAGTGTGTGCGTCTACCTCTGTCTTGCTTTCTTTGTCTAGAGATGTTCTATGTAGGGTAAGTCCTTCAATATTGTACCTGCTAAGGGAAAAGAGCTATAGCTACACACTCTCACAAACAACAAACTAAGCCCCAGTCGTAAGCTAATTTTGATTCCTTTCTTCACAAAACAAAAATAGTTGCATACTTTGCTCCATTTGGGAGAAAATGCAAAAACAAAAAAATCGGTAAGTGGTCAAATATTGACCCCCTGTCGTTGATATTGTACCAGTAGGTACGTTGATATTGTACCAGTAGGTACAATATGGACGACCATTGTATTATTAGATGTATTTTTGAAACTTGCAAGGAAAATATGAACACTAAACTAAACTTACAACTTATAAACATGACGTTATCGAGTACAGCTGTCATTCATAACACGTATAATGGAATAATTCCAAAGCTATCAAATAAAAGGTAATGAGAAAACCCCCCACTACTGAGTGAATCAATGCCCCCAAACTAATCAAGATAAACGAATCTTTCAAAGTCAACCAACTTAAAATATTGCGCTGAATCAAGTTTAAGTCCAAGTATATTTTTACTGCAGTAAAACAAACGAATTGGAATATTTATGAAGTAAACCACTAAGTTTACAAATTGTACCACTGGTACAATATACAAAATATCCAGTGGTACGATAAGTGCACATGCTAGTTGTACTACACATGGAACCCCTCTGGAAAAATGATAAATTGGAGAGATTTAAATCTACCATCAATGTTTGAAGGCATGCCAGTAGTAATCAACACATAACTCACAATTATTAAAGCATGTGCTTTAAAAGTGGTACACACAATTTCTTTGTTGTGCTTATTTAAAAGCAAAGCCATTGAAAAATGTTTTTACTCACCTTTTCTTAGGAGGACTGGCTGTCGCCATCTTTGTTGGCGCACTAAAGTGGCAGGAAGTAAGCCTTCAAACTGCTGACCAATCGGGTTATTTCAAACAGTAGTTTCGTAGAAATAAGAAAGGTACAATTTGAGAACTGGTACAATATTGAAGGACTTACCCTATGTTTGAAGGTAAGCCTATTCTGTTTGTTTGTCGTGTCTGTCCGCCTCCCCCACCCCCCGCTCCTATCAATTTTGCCTTCCCATTCATCCATCCACCCATCTATATACTTACAAACAAACGTCTGTCTGCTTCTCTGTCTGTCTCTCCCCCCCCCTCTCTCTCCCTTTGTCTTCTTTCTCTCCCTCTCTCGATTTTGCCTTCCCATTCATCCATCCACCATCTGTATAGACGACCAGACATCCGTATTTCCTTACGGACAAGCAGACAGACAGACAGACGGGCAGAATTGCCTCCCACACGATATAAACGAACACGTGCGTCGTTTTCCTCGAACAAGAGTCGTGATTTTACCTTCTCTTTCACGTATTGTTGTGAGGATAACCTTTCGTGCGTGGTTTGCACCTCACTTGGTGATTGGTCGTGTGTGTGTGTGTGTGTGTGTGTGTGTGTGTGTGTGTGTGTGTGTGTGTTTGTGTAAGTGTGTGTGTGAGAGAGAGAGAGAGAGAGAGAGAGAGAGAGAGAGAGAGAGAGAGAGAGAGATCAAATCAAATCAACTTTATTCAAAACCCCTGGGGGCACAAGAAAATGCATACACGTACCATTCACACCTGCGGCATCAAACATTACAAACAATAGCCCAAAAGACACCATAACAGTACACATCAACATAGTATTACATAGGCTCCAAACAAAAAACAACAACAAAAACCAACAAAAACACTTCTTTCTTTTTTTTACAGTACTCATCACCATATAGACAGGCACATTATGCCATCATGCACAGATACACCTTCACACACACACACACACACACACACACACACATATGCATACACAACACAGTTGCTGGAATTTCACATATGAATCCTTTTTTTTAAACCGCTAATTAACTTATCTCCATTAACAAATATTGACATATGAAACAAGACAAGAAACAATTAGGACATAAACTCAGACATGGTGACCAAGATGTGTGAATAATAGAAAAAATAATTTTTTGGGTATGAGGTACGTGGTATCAACTAAGGTTCAGAACTCTTTTAAACTAAACTAAACGACCGAGAGTTCTTTTATTTTTTGACTGAAATAAGGAATTAAACTTTATTACGTTTGGGTTTTTTAAACAATAATTTGGCAAATAACGTTTTCAAGCATCCTGAAACGTTTGACATTCAAAAACATAATGAAATTCATCTCCTAGAGCTTGGTGGTCGCACTTCGAACAAAACCTTTCACTATGTGGGATATTTTGGATTCTCCCCGTTTGAATGGGTAATCTATGATTTAATGTTCTAAATTTTACAAAAAACAATAATAAGTTTTCGGGTAACATTTTGAAGTAATCCTCACAAGAAAACATATCTTTATACAATTTATAGTTACTGAATATTTGTTTTTCTTCCAGCTGCGAGAACCACTGTTGGATAAATTGATCTTTTAGGGTGAGTAAAACTTTAGATTTAAACCAGTTTTGTGAAATATTGGTGTGTGGTTGCTGTAGCCACAAACCACTCAATCCAAGGTTATCTAATAAAGTTTTGACAGATAAAATGAAAGGTGACACATGTTTGTTTTCTTTATACAAATGTAACATAAAACGATACATGGTACATGATAATTTGGACTGGTTAGCATCATTGACAAGCTTAAACCAAAAATGCAACATTCTGCTCTTCGCTTGAATCTCTAAAGGGTACTGCCCCAATTCCCCATAAACCATACAGCTTGGTGTACTTTTATTTAATTTGAGAACAATTTTATAGTAACGAAGTTGTAGTTTTGAAGCTAAATCTGTCATGTTATGGCACCATACCTCACTTCCGTAAAGAAGAATGGGAATAATCATTTTGTCGAATAACTCTATTTTTATATCTATAGGTAACATATTTTTACACTTTTTTAAGAGGCAAAACATAGCTCATGATGCTTTGTCATAGAGTTGTTTTTGGGCGACACTAAATTTATTGTTGTAGTTAAAATAGATGCCCAAATAGTTATAGCCAAATACCGTTTTGATACTTTTCCCCTCGTATTGGAATTGAGGAATATTTCGTATTTTACCTCTAGAAAACACAACTTCTGTTTTTTTAATATTAACTCGTAAATTCCATTTATTGCAATATTCATGCATTGCGTCTAATGCTTTTTGTAAGTCCTCTACTGATTCTGCACATAAAATTGTGTCATCAGCATATAATAATAGAAACATTTTTAGCATTATATTCTGTTCTTTTTCACTCCAACCTAGCCCCACAGCCTCCCTCTTTAAAGTATGTAGCCCGTTCATGTCCTCTGATATCAAGGACTGAAAATCGTTAAGATACACAGCAAACAATATTGGCGAAAGATTTTCTCCTTGACGGACCCCTGCTGAGCACTGAAAAGACTCCTTCCACCCTAACTACTGATTTTGCTGTGCTATACATGTCTTTAATAACCCTTAAGATCAAACCGTCCACTCCAGAGTTAATTAGTTTCTGCCACAAAAAAGCTCTATTTACATAATCAAAGGCTTTTTCATAGTCAACAAACGCACAGTATAACTTTTTTCTTTTTGATAAAAAGTAATCAATTATGCAATGTAGGGTGAAAATATGATCAGTGGTTGAATGTCCTGCACGGAAGCCTGCTTGTTCATGCCCTGTTGTTGAATTGAGTTCGAAATAGTTGTTTAGTCTAAGTAGACTAGTGAACAATTTGCCAAAGCAACTGAGCAATGTGATTCCTCTGTAGTTATTTGGGTCTTTATTACAACCTTTCTTTTTGTATATAGGTATTATTTCCCCAATGGCCCACACTTCTGGAATTTTGCCGCAAGTTAGAACTAAATTGAAAACTTTTGTATATAATACTAACATTTTACTGCTTGAAGCTTTTAGAAATTCATTCAGTATTTTATCATGTCCATGGGCTTTGCTAGCCTTCAACTTCTGGATAGCTTTCTGAACTTCCTCTTCAGTGAAAAGGCTGTTTAGAATGCTGCTGCTGTTAACATCTACATCGGGGCTAGCCTCAGTGACCGTTTCACCAGAGGCGGTATAAGCTTGGTTCATGTTTTTAAAATGTTCATAAAAAGCGTCACATGATATTTTTGACAGTAGTTCGCTGCTTTCAGACTTAGTTCCATTAATTATTTTCCAGTAGGCTTTTGGGTCTGCACTTTTAAGCAATCGAATATTATGTTCAATTTTTGTTCTAAAAAGTCTAAATTGTTTATTCATTTCTTTTTTATATGCCTTACTTGCTTTTTTCTTACTGGCAAGATTTGGAGCAGATTTTGCCCTTTGATACCTGTTCTTAGTATTGAAGAATTGTTTGCGCTTGTTCTCACAAGCCTGATTATACCACTCTTGATTCTCGTGTTTTCTTTTATAACTTTTTCTTTTCCTACTAATTTTAAGCATATTATTATCATCTACACTTTTAAAAATTATGTCACTGATATTCCCTACTATGTTGTTAACATCATCACGATTAGTAGATTCTGGAGAAGATAGTAAACGATTCAGAGCATTGTTTACCTCCTGTATTTTGTCATCTTCTAAACTAGCTATAAATTGCTCCTCCTTTTCCTTTTGCCATTTTGGATTCTTTATATCTGGCCCATCGGTACAAGTGTTCCTATTAGAAGTGTGAATATTTGTGTAAACTACAGGATTTAATAACTCTATCGACATTACCAGGGGACAGTGAACGTCCGAAAATAGTTCACTGTGACGTAATTGGCCCGCACACCCCTCTTTCTTTACTAACCCCCCCCCCCCCCCCCTCTCCCCTTTTCATTTCTCGGCCGGCCGCCACTTTAATTGCCCGTCAACATCAAACAGACGCCGATTAAGGCATTTATCTCTTTGAAGCCCGGTTTACCTCCCCTGTCAGCATGTAACACCTACATTGGTGATCTCCCTTCACCCCCCTTATCTCCGTTCCCCATCACGAGAAAGTAACACCCACAGTCGGCGCCCTTTGAACCCTTCCTTTCTGATCAGGAGAAGGATAGGAATGTCGGCATGTGATAATGATGTAACCGGCGCGTGATTGTTCTGTACTACTATGCATAATACTAGGACATCATCTTGTGACGTGTCGACTGCTATAAACCAATCACAGGCTTTCATTGTTTGAAAATGGCAGGGCTATAATTTGAGTAGTGAGAAAAAGTTAGCCTACACATACTTTCACACAAGACGCTGAAACCTGGCTTGAGCAACATTGCAGACTCAACCTCTCTCCCAGCCAGTCATAATAGCCCAACTAGTGAGTATTATTGATGGCTGGTGATTGAGATTTGGTTTGTTTGATCCTATTTTTGATCTAGATCCTATGTTCAATGATGAATAAGGAGTAGATAGATATGTTATTGAAAAGAAGTGGTAAACATTCTGTTCTATTTATGTGCACTGATTATTTGTGTGTGTGTTTTTGACTTTAACTCTTTTGGTACCAGAACCGGATTTTATGCCAACTAACCCTTTTGTATATTTTTAGTAGGAAGCCTGTGGGTTGCAATCTTGCACTTTATGATACCATTCCTTTCCAGGTGTTGGATGGAGAGTGATGTTGGCTTGATCACCTTTTATGTTTTACTGATCTCAGTTTGTTAACTGAAATTCAGATTATGTGTTCTTAGTGCTATTGTACAAGGGCAGCCTTCTAGCCGGTTGGGATCCACTAATTCCCTGCCGACTGAAGCCCCTTGTCTCTAAGCCATAGAGACCTACATCCACCTTCTCCTGTGATTATCAGCAGGGCATCGTGGGCAGGACGATCATCCCTGACTCACAAGCACCAAGACGGGAACGCCGCCAAGACGCCCCGCACCCAGAATCCGCGAGGAGACCACGCTTGAACCGTACCATCCCGCGAAGCCGTAACCGGAACGACTGGGAGCTACTCTCACCTGACGAGCAAGCCCAGCCACCCCAGCACTCGCCGATCCCTACGGAGGAACTTCAGCACAGCCATGAGTTAAGTCCCCACGACAGTGCCACAAAACACTAACTGGAAACCAGGACACTAAGTGACCCTTCCCGCTTGGGGCTAACCTTCTAGAAAGACAAAAGTCTTGTAAATCCTTTCGGATTTCATTGAAGAATTTTTTTTTATTCATATTTTGTTTTGGCGCCATTGAGCTGCTTTATTATTATTGTTGCATAATCTTATGCAGATTTTGTGAGTAAATAAAATACAAGTGTCAAATAATTCCGAACCCTTTGGTCAGACTGATGAGAGTGGGAGTCTTGTAATTTCATGTAAAACCCTACTTCTCTCTGTCTGCCATTTAGAGCAAATCAACCACTTGTATTTCTTACAATCATACGAGCCAGAACCCGGGCACAAATATAAATTTATTAGATGAAAAGGGGCCGGGAAAGTTGCTCATCTCCCATACCCTAGAGAAGTGGGCTAAAGGCAAATTTTCTACTTGAAAATTTAACACACTAAAAGTCTTCCCTAGGGACTTAGCCTTTTAACCCATTACCTCGTCACATTCACAAAATTCCAAAACTTCAAACTTATTGATTAGACAGTAAAGATTGGATGATGCAAGGACATAGTCAACAACACTCACATTCTTGCAAGTACATTTCCCTACATCTGCATCTCGACCCGTGCGACCATTAACAATTAACATGGTTATCGTTTTGCAAAAATCTAGCAATCTGTGACCAGTATTATTTGTCGTTCTGTCCTGCGATACTCTTTTGGGGGGTTGAATGTTGCTAGCATCACTGTCATCATGTATATCCAGTAGATCAATTCTATTATTTCCTTCGTAAGTGTAATCCTCAAGGTTACCTGTCCTTGCATTAAAATCCCCTAGAAGGCAAATGCCATCATGCTCAATGTGTAATAATGCTTCCTCAATTTCAATAAAGGCATCTCTATTTTCAAATGGAGATCCTTCGGGGGGTAAGTAGGTCACACCAAATAGAATGTCCCTTTTTATAAGTTTTTTTACTGAGTTTGAAAAATAAGAGAGAGAGAGAGAGAGAGAGAGAGAGAGAGAGAGAGAGAGAGAGAGAGACGAAATAATAAATTAATTGTTTATTCATTACGGGTCACCTTCGTTGCGAGGCATAAGTTGGGATTGAGAGAGAAGGGAGAGAGAGGATGAATGAATGAATCATTCATTGAAGGAAATTAAAGGGGGGGGGGGGGGGGAGAGGATGAGGATGAATGAATGACCGAATTATTTATTATTTATTTAAGAAAATTTATATAGCGCTTCACCTTTAAGCTCTAAGCGCTTTACAATTGCACTAAAATGATTCATATTAAAAACAACCCCTTACATACATCCAGATATACCCCCCCCTCCCTATCCTTCACATTATTACACACACGCGCGCATACACACACACACACACACACACACACACTCACACACACAAACACACACATACGCACACAAACAAATATTTACATATTTAGCTCACTATAGATAAAATGCATATGCATCATCAAATAACAATTTACAATCATATTGCATAAAAATAATATCCATTGAAATAAACAAAAGGGATTGAGAGAAAGTAAATACATGAGAGAGAGAGAGTTAATGATTGAATGAATGAATAAAATGAATTGCTTATTCATTGCGATATATAAAGGTTTGAGAGAGAAGAGAGAGAGACAGACAGACAGAGATTAACAGAACAACGGTTTTGGAGTGTCTTCTTAGGGTTATTGGGTCACTAGGAGGTCGGAAAGTGTGTGTGTGGGGGGGGGGGGGGGGCAGTTATGCAGCAGGTGGTAAGAGTGTGAGGGGGAGAAGGTGAGAGTTCACGGGGTTAAGGTCAGACGGGGTCAGTGTATGTTGGGAGGGTGTATGGGAGATGGGGAGGGGGGGGGGGGGGTCTAGTCTGGGGTGAAAAATCGGGGTCAAAAAGTTCGTTGTCCTCCCGTGCACAAACCATTGACCTGCCAATACTGAGTCTTTACTCTTATCTACCTGTGTGAAACAGTCACCCAGTTTGTGCAATGCCTTTTGTGATAATTATAACATTATGTGTGCAAGTAATTAAGAGATACAAGAGATGAGATGCTCCTTTGTCTTTGTCTGTGTGTCTGTCTCTCTCTGTTTCACACTCTGAGCTGTCTCTCTCTCGGTAATTGCCTCTATAGGCCTCTGCAACTAGGGTTATTAACGCCCTTGACAGTGAGAGTGATACCCTTGCTGGTCAGTACTGACAAGGGCATTCACTCTTGCGAAAGGCAGCCATTTAGTGGCCTCAAATAGGGTTATTGGCGAGAGTTATCCCTTTGCTTGGTCAGTACTGAAACATCTTCCCCCATCCACCAAGGGCATTCACTCTTGCAAAAGGTGTTCTTTGCAGTAGCCAATAATTATGTCTCCCTTCTTTACCCCCCTCTCGCCCCCTTTCCATGTTGTTATCTCCTTGCGAGAATAATAGTATTGTACACTACAAGTGCAATGGGCAAGTGAAAGATGACGCTGCAAACTATGGGAGATCGGGGTATTCTCACCACCATTTTTATATGATTCTTTCCATTTGTGTAGTGAGTGTAGGCCTATAAGTAAGTAGGCGATTATTGGTAGTTTCCAATTCGTTGCAATTTCGCTGTCCATAATAAACTGACTGGGGCAATAACCTCATTGACATGGGAAAAGACACTTAAGCCGGCGACAGACTATGCGACTGCCTCATATGACTCAATCAGGTCGTGACGTAGATCAAATTTTGTTTCCTGCACAGAAGAGGTCACAAGCCATCTGACTCGATCAGACTCGATCAGTGAAATTTAGAACCTGCCCTATTCGGCCCTGTCACCTGACTGGGCCCGACTGAGTCAGACTGATCGAGAAGGATGGTATGCAAATGAGGTGAAACGTCACGACCTGATCGAGTCACATGAGGCAGTCACATGGATGGAAGTTCAGTTTAACGTCGCGTATCGGCTTTCGCCATGTACGGCGGGCTGAACAAACCAACCAGTCTGTCGCCGGCTTTAACCCTTTCATCGCCAACCATATTTCAGCCAAAATTTTCCATCAAAATTAACTGGTTAGAGAACAAAATCCATCTGCAATATTGTGGATTCTTCTGTGACATATATAACATAAGGTCTATCCTTACTTCCCCAAACTAAGACAATAGTGTCTTTGGATAATAGACCCCAATTTGATGCCTTTTAGTGACATAGGTGTTAAATCACTGTGGTGATAAAATGCGACTTTGGCGGTGAAAGGGTTAAAGCGACAACACCCGATCCCTAGTATCGGGTCACGCTGGTCCCACACACGCGAGGCGTGCTGCCTCGCACAATAGGGAAAAGAGAAGGGATGAAGTGCTGCCACCGCCAGCAGCGACGCGAAACGAGACCACACGGTTGTTGTTGTTTGATGAAGGTTTTACGTCCTCACAGCAAATGCTCTTAGGGACAAGTAGTTCTGGTGCTGTAGTCTTCGATGTAGCAGATACACCTGGTATTAAGTTCATCATGATCAAATTCTGCTTAACGTCCTCCGGTCTGGAACAGACACATAAGGGACAGTATATATAAAGATGGTGGGAACGATCCTGGAGCCAATGCCCGGAGGCAGTGCAACACCAGGAAAGTCCCGAATTTTTAACAATACAGATGTGTATTAAAATTGCTTATTCACGTTGGTCCTTTCCTTTCATGCGCCTGGTGCGGCTTTAAATAAGCGCGTAGCCTAAGTTTAATATCTTTGCTGGTAGTTCACAGTCGTACTCCTTCACCATTCACATAGCTAAGACATTGACGAAAGGAAATTGCTCATTCTAATGCTGTTCTTTTCCCACTGTTCAACGTTCCCGCAAATTAAACGTTTGCAACTTGAGCATTGTTGAATGTGTGACGTTTCCAGCGTGCAGAGCTGGTAGCGGGACCCATTCAGAATATGAAGTGATCCAGTTCAGTCATCTGTCCCATGCGCTGCTTCCGCAGAATGCTTCAATCAGATTTGTTTCCGCTTGACGATTTTACATGCCACCAATTAACAATTAACGCCCCACATCTGCTCCCGAAAGAACTGATTTCAACACCCACTTTCTGAAGTTCCTTCTGATCTGCAAGGTTGCTGGTAGTCTAGCTTTTGTGGGCCGTTTCTATGGAAATAAATACCCCCCCCCCCCCCCGCTTACCCCTGTGGTTTTTATCCCTGTGTTTGAAGCACAACAACACAGGCCTAGTGCAGTTACATTGAAAACCGATTGGGTGTGTCAATTGAAGCCGTGAAAACGATAAAAGAAGAAGTGATAGTTGAGGAGTGTTGTGTTTTCAGATTTCTCGTTTTTTGAAGGCGTCAATATGATTTTGTAAAAAAACCACCCCAAACCCCCCCCAGAAAAAACGCGTTGAAGAGCAAGACGAAGAAGAACAAGCTTTTAAGGCAGACCGGGGGTAGTGGGGTGGGATGGAGACGGGGCAAGAGAGAGAGTGTGTGTACTTTTTTTTCAGTTCCGTCAAACTTCCATTCTCTACCCCAAATTACCATCTCTCTCTCTCTCTCTCTCTCTCTCTCTCTCTCTCTCTCTCTCTCTCTCTCTCTCTCTCTCTCTCTCTCTATATATATATATATATATATATATATATATATATATAGAGAGAGAGAGAGAGAGAGAGAGAGAGAGAGAGAGAGAGAGAGAGAGAGATGTAGAGTAATCTGTCCAGCAGCTCGTGGCCTCTCTGGGACAGGACTCAAGGGTTGGGGCCTGAGGGCTGGCCTTCAGGCTCAACAATAGAAGATAACACAGAAAACCCGAATCCTTTAACTGCATCGTTTATTTTGCGTTAAAAAGCCAAAGTTTCGCTTCACATTGAAGCTTCGTCAGGGCTGCAAAATCATAAATAAAACAAAACATATCTGAGCATGACTGCACACACACCCGAGCTCACACGCAACCACACACTACTCTCCTCCACACACACACAATAACTTCATATTGTCTTTCTCTCAGACATTACAATCAAAGCCCCCTAGATACGAAAAAAGGGGGGGGGGGGGGGAGGGGGGGGGGGGGGGGGGGGAGGGGAGGGGGGGGAGGGGAGGGGGGGGGGGGGGAGGAGGGGGGGAGGAGGAGAAAGAACAGGGTACTGGGAGAAAGTGTGAAAGAAAGAAATAATTAACGCCTGTAAAATTTTCAAGCCCACAATCCCGAAGCGGTTTGCAGAAGAAGGGCCCAAAGAAAAACCAGGTTTTCACACATGTAGTCGAAAGTGTGACACATGTGCACATTCGCAAAACACCTCGGAAATAGAAAGCCCTTGGGATGGCAGAAAGTGGAAGATTTATCAACACATTAAATGTACAACTCCCAACACCATCTACTACATCAGGTGCAAACACCACCCCAAAGAATGGTATGTAGGGTCCACAAAATCTCTAAAAAAAACGTTGGGCGAACCATAAAAGTGATGTAAACCTGGGGAAAACCAAGAAATGCAAGCTAGCCCACCATATAGTCACAAAACAACACCCAAACGACCCAACATTGAGCTTCTTGACCATTGTCCCCATTGAAAAAGTAGAAAGTGAAAACAACCTACTAAACAGGGAGCTCTATTGGCAGGCCAACTTAGGAGCTTCTTTCATAGGACTAAACCAGAGGCAGGATCTGACAGCAGCACGAACACAGCGAATACAGTACAGACAGTAAGACACTTCAGAAACAAGGGCAGTCCACCCCTGAGTCTTTTTGAAATCACTAACCACACCCCTCCGCTCCCACCTGAAACAAAAACAACACCATCTACATTCCCTATCAGTTCCTTTTCCAGGTCCAAGTTTTCACTCTCTTGTTTTTTGCTTTGCTTTGACCTAGATGTATTTACATTTTTTAACTGAGTGAGTTTGAAAATTGTTAGGGTCACTTGTTGCAAGTCAGCCATTCAGTAAAGACGTGTTTTTAGCAGTCTGTTTTAACAGTGTGTTTTTAAAACAGTGACAGGTAATTTGCATGGTCTGTAAAGTGTGGCTGTAGATAAAATGTGCTCTAGATAATATGTAATAAGCAGCCACAAATAGAAGATACTGAATGCCTAAAACATGTATGTAATTCGTTGTTGTCACTTACTAAATAAATATCGGGCCATGGTAGCAAGATTATAAGAATGGGTGTAAAGATAGCTTCGACTTCAGTTGCTAGGTTTTGAGGCTAAGTCGATAGAAGCAAGACTGACGGTTCTTAATGTCTTAATGTCACAAAAATAATTAACGCCTGTAAAATTTTCACTTTGCCTCCCTTGATCAACTCAGTCTTTCTCGGTCTTGCTCTCTTGCTTTCTTTCATACTCTCTCCCTGTACCCTGTTCTCTCTCCTGACCTCCTCTCCTTCCCCCCCCCCTTTCTCTCCCCCCCCTCGCCCCCCCCCCCCCCCCATTTCCGCCCCCACCCACCCCTCACCTCCTTCGCCCCTCTCCTCCCCTCCCTGTATTTTTAAAGCTGATTCCTGTAAAAGTTCCACTCTTGCTACACGAAGCTTCCAATTTACCTACCTTGATTAACTCAGTCTTTCTCTGCTACTTGCTCTCTTGCTCTTCTTTCTTTCACACTTTCTCCCAGTACCCTGTTCTTTCTCCTCCTCCCCCCTCCCTCCGCCCCCCCCCCCCCCCCCCCTTTTTTCGTATCTAGGGGGCTTTGATTGTAATGTCTGAGAGAAAGACAATATGAAGTTATTGTGTGTGTGTGGAGGAGAGTAGTGTGTGGTTGCGTGTGAGCTCGGGTGTGTGTGCAGTCATGCTCAGATATGTTTTGTTTTATTTATGATTTTGCAGCCCTGACGAAGCTTCAATGTGAAGCGAAACTTTGGCTTTTTAACGCAAAATAAACGATGCAGTTAAAGGATTCGGGTTTTCTGTGTTATCTTCTATATATATATATATATATATATATATATATATCTCTCTCTCTCTCTCTCTCTCTCTCTCTCTCTCTCTCTCTCTCTCTCTCTCTCTCTCTCTCTCTCTCTCTCTCTCTCTCTCTCAAAACTGCTGGAGCCATAGATTATATTAGTTTATTACTTTAAACAACTATGTATACTTTTTGTGACTTATCACATGTACAAGGCAATTTATCACAGTCATTTATGTTTGACAAGCGTGCGTTTGGATACCTTCTATGACTGGTTTCATTGTGCGTTATGCGCAGCTTCTTCACAGACCCACAGCATGCATAATAACAAGTCCTTTTGCCCTGCTCCTACTAAAAACAATCGTTTCCCCAAAAACGTTCCAGGGGGAAAAAAGTCGAAGTCAAAAGGCCCACCCACAGCAGATGCTCCGCAATATACCGGCAGCTGGAGTGAGAGAAGAAGAAAAAAGGAAGGACATTATAAACGAAGGAAGAAATAGCAAGAAGAAAAGCCCCGTAGAAACTTTGTCATTCATTCAGATTGACTATATTGATCGTCTTTCAACGAGAACGTTTTCTTCTCGTTCGACTCTCGTTCAGCAATTTACACTGTGGTGTTTCTTGTTTTGTCGTTTATGATCTCTGGAATACTTTAGATTCGGAACAACGAACGGCCTGTGTCTTTACTTTCTTTGTGTAAACCGAAAGTGTTTCAATTGCCATGTCTTAATTATGCTGACACTAATTGCCAGCATGCTTTACCAAGGATGATGCCTGCTATGTATATATATCCAAGTTTTCATAATCATCCAGTACTGTTTATTTTGTTTTTCAATGGTTGTTAGTGAAACGTACAATTTTAGATTAGCTATTACTACTATAGGCTTCGATTTGGCCAAATCTGGCTGTATGGCTCTGTCTTTTATTCTCCCATACATTATCTTGCTCTCTCTCTCTCTCTCTCTCTCTCTCTCTCTCTCTCTCTCTCTCTCTCTCTCTCTCTCTCTCTGTCATTTGTTGTCTCGTTTTCCATCTGTCTCCTCCTCTAATCAAATTATATACACAGCAACACTCGCTAGGGATCAGCTGTTTAAATATAATGTGACTTTACAAGATCTCGCTTTATTCAAGAAACGGTCAAATTATATACAACGCAAAAATCAGTCCGAAACACTGTTTCGCAGCACACAATTAATTCATGATGATGCAACTGCGTTATCGTTTCAGTTAACCCTCCTCGCTATGCTTTCTTTTCTGACCGTAGCGAGTGTTGCTACACATGTATATGAGAGTGCATTAATATGTCTTGCCTTTCCCCACAAGACCACAATGCATAAAGCAAGCACTCAGCACTACAATGTAGCCTACAGCCCACCTGGGTAGAGTAATTCGCCCTTTGAACGTCAGACACAATGTCGGGTTCGGAGGGTTGGGCCTCCCTTTACTCACCATTCTCTAATTGGCTGCCAGTGGCGCGCGCACCTCTTGCCCTTGACTCTTGATTGGTCCACGACGGATGACGTGTCATTATCGGAAATCGCGTCACAAAAAGAATTGTTGACATACGAGAGGTCCAAGGGCAATTTTTACGTTGTTGCTGTTGCTGCTGCTTCTTTCTGTGCTGCTGCTACTACTACTACTACTACTACTACTACTACTACTACTACTACTACTACTACTACTACTACTACTACTACTACTACTACTACTGCTGCTGCTGCTGCTTACTGTGCTGCTACTACTACTACTACTACCAAAGACACTCAAGCTTTTTGTTGCTACTACTACTACTACTACTACTACTACTACTACTACTACTACTATTACTACTACTACTACACTAGTCTCCCTCCTCCTCCACTTATGCTACTGCTGCTTCTGATAACATGACATGAATGGAATAATTGGCCATCGATTTACAATTCTCATGCTATTACTATTGACTGTTACAGGGTAGCAGCCAATGATCACCATTACAGTCATCCCCATCAGAGACAGTGACGAAAGCGAAAGGGCCACCAGCACCTTCACCATTCGACCTCGCCATCGGATCCAGTGTTCTCTGCCTACTCCTCTTTCTGCGCCTTCCTTACACCATGCTTTGCTTTCCTGCCAACCACAGTTGTAAGCATGGATACTATATAAGTCACTTTGACCTGTTTAATCTACACATTAAGTTATATACTAACTTGTGGCGGTGCCATAGCCGATGAGGTTTAACCGAGGCGTGGTCACCGCTACAGCTATCTGTATTAATACAAAATCGGGACTTTACTGGTTTCGTACTGCCTCCGGGCATTGCCTCCAGTATTGTTCCCACCATATTTGTATTTACAAATGTCCCATGTGTGTCTGATTCGGACCAAGAGGACGTAAAGCTCCATTTTCGCCCTTAATCTACAAATTTGGGGGAAGTTTTTTTAATTACAATTTAGAGTACTACTAGTTGTAGTTCAGACACCCCTCGTCAAATGTTCGCATTGAGACAGTTCACTGAGAAGCAACATTATGCCGTTCTCGGGAAAGGGATAGGGTTAGAATCAGCCTAGGAGTATTCTCATGAAACTAAAAGATTTTGAGATTGAAAGTCATAAGCATGAGGAGGGGTATGATGACCAGGGAATAAGAACCAGATTTTGAGATTGAAAGTCATATGCATGAGGAGGGGTCTATGCTACACTTCAACATTGATACTTGAGCATTGCTAATTGAGTATTTCAATTCTGGACTGCTACGCAACATTGTCAGTGAACTGTGCTTGGTGGTATTTAATTAATCATAATTTGGACTACACATTTCACACCAGGGCCTGTATTCATGTTGAGATAGTATGAGACTTATCATCGTGATTATCTTAGAAGTCCTTCTAAAGTAGTAGGATTTAATAGGACTTCTAAGATATGATGATAAGTCTCTATTTCAATGTGAATACAGGCCCTGGATTACACGTAATTTTCACACCAAAGCTAGATTATTTCAGCTACCACAAGTAGCTATGGCTTCTGTATTGGGTAACCGGGTTTGGAATTCACATTTCTCTCCACCCCACCCCCCCTCCCCACCTGCCCCCTCCCCATAATAAGATCTCCGAAACTCGAACGATATATACTCCAAATTAACACAAATATTTAATTACATTCCATGGATTATTCTTTGGGCGTTCCCCTTACTTTCCACAATTAAAATGCCATCAAAGCTTGCTCTGGAGTTTGGGAGTGATCGATCTGGCGTTATAAAGAAAGCAACACAACTTGAAGTGTATAGGAATGGGTACGGAAAAAATGTTACCAATTAGCGGTGAATCTCTAGATCTCAATGTCATTGTCATTTTCTTTAAAAGAAAAGTTAAAAACCGTATAGTATGATAATGACCTTTCTTGATTAGCCGCCATAATTTTGCTTGCGACAACCGTCTGACTTTATGAGCTCACATGATGCATGAGGGCATCAGACTTATTCTTGTCGTTAACGAGGTTTTGAGAAAAAAAAAAATAATCGATACATTTTTTTGTTGCTTTTGATCTCATTCCATGTTCGTTACTAAACCACAGCTTGGCAAGTAAAAGACAGTTTGTTTTCTTTTACTCTGTCTATTCACCACTTTATTTTGATTCTCGTTGTTTTGCTTCAGGAAGCATATTAAATTCTTTTTTTAAAATAGCAAGCCGTTTACAAGCCATTTGATTTAACATAATGGTGAATGGAAAGGAGATAAAATGTTTATTTTGAAGAGAAAACGTGAAAGAGTTCGGCCTATTTGTTTTAAAGCCTGTATAATTATTACAATTATTGGTATTGCTGTTATAGTCACAGAGACTGTGATGTTCGGGTTGCCCCTACCTGGAGAGAGCGTCGCAGCTAGCGCTGCGCCACACATTTTTTTGGCATGCAGTTTTTGTTTGACTGATGGGGAAGGGGGAGGAGTAAATTTGGACCAAATGACAACTGTTTCGTTGCCACTGGGTTCTTTAAGGTGCGCGAAGTGCACACAGGACCTCGAATCCAAATACACACATCTGTATTGTTAACAAATCGGGACTTTCCTGGTGTTGCACTGCCTTCAGGCATTGCCTCAAGGATCGTTCCCACCATCTTTATATCTACTAATGTCCCATATGTGTCTGTTTTAGACCGGAGGACGTCAAACGGAATTTCACCTCGAATGTGTGTATGTGCGTGTGTATGTACATGTACTTACGAACGTCTGTGCACCAACATACATTCATGCTTTTGTGTATGAATTCATGCATTTACATACGCACGGCACGTGACATGTCACATGTATGCACATGATGTGCATACATGTGTGTCTTTGTGTGCACGTACAAGGGTGTGGGCGCGTGCGCTCGCGCGCGTATGTATAGGACGGATAATTTTAAGTAAGAATAAAAAAAAAAGCGCACCGATATCGGAATCCCTTTATTTTTAAACTTTTTTTCTCAATAAATGAGACTATACTCCTGGAACAAACTTCCTCTCTCCTTCCGTCAGCGACCGACACTCTGTTTTCAAATCAAACTTCAAAACTCACCTGTTTCCCCGTCATTGAAGATCATTCTCTCTTTCCCTCCTCTTTCTTCCCTTTGGGTCTATTTCTCAAACGCGTGTGTCTGCTATCTTCTTGTTCGTCTTTGTATAGTGTCTCTGTTTTAATGCGTTGTGAATGTTCAACGTGTGTGTGCGCTTCGATTTGATTTATATCAAGATTTAGCGCCGTATAAATACTGTATGTTGTTGTTGTTGGTTAGTTGTGTTGGAGGGTTGTGGTCATAATTATAGACAACACAGCACACAATTAACCTCCCAAGGCTTTCATGGTCACTGTCTGGGTCATGACCCGGCTTATTTACATGCCACGCGAGGTCAGGATCGCAGAGGGCCAGAGAGGGTCAGTAGAAGTGTAGGCTGGTGGAGAGAGAGAGAGAGAGAGAGGGAGGGAGGAGTTATTGACCTTTGACTGCAAACCGGCTGTATTAGACTGGCTGTTCTGTAGGGAGTTTCAGTCAAAATATCAAATCGCGAACTTGTTAGTCCCCGAACCTAACCTTCGGGTTCGGGGAGCTATTGTTTTTGTCTGGTCCGTCCGTCCGTCCGTCCGGTGTCCGGCGTGCCTCCGTCCGTCCGGCTATTCGTCCGTTTTTCTCAAAAACTATTCAGTCTATCATCAAATTTGGTATACTAGTTTGCCAAGATGCAAGCTATCCACTGATGTATTTAGTTTTTCATTAAGGTCAAGGTCGCGCCAGTTACGGGGTTCCAACCCCGAAACACATAATCGCTAATATCTCGCGAAGTTTTGCATGTATTTCAATGCAGTTTCTTTCACAACATTTCTTGATGAATGGTCTATAACACAGTTGTCATGAATTTTTCTGTGCGCGCGTGTGCGCATGATAGCGCGCGCTCAAATCACGGGTCCGAACCCCAAGGCTATATATCAAAAACTATTCAGTTACGTGCTGTTTTGATGCGTTTTTATGTAGTTACGTGCTGTTTTGATGCGTTTATATGTATGTGTACAGCCGACATTCCGATTTCGGAGTAGCGCGGCGATGCTGCGAGGGGAATTTGCAGCCGCCCGGCGTTGCACTTGTATTTTATTTTGTACGTTCTTCACTCGTCGTTTCCGACTATGACTTCAAGATAGAAGAGAACGCGGGAAAGTTGTGCTTTAGACATCCCCCTTCATGTTTACGACCCTCAATCTCAAAGGCTGGTTCTTTCATTTAAAAAAAAAAATCTTAGGCTGATACCTAACCCTCTCCCTCTCCCGAGAAAGACAGAATGTTGCTTCTCGGTGACAATTTTCAATGCGGTAATTTGAGGGGGTGAGGGGAGGGGAGAGGGGAGGGTGTAAAGTACAAGATAGCTAACGCAACATATTATTCTGGAAAATAACAGTGGGCTGTAGGGATGCGGAGAGGGTGGGCGTGAGTATGGGGAAGAGGAGGGGGTGGGGGTTGTTGTTGAGGGGAATTATCTGAATTATATGAACTATCAAAAAGAATAGAAGAATGCGAAGAAGGATTGGCACAGTGGTAGTGCGTTCGCCTCGTGTCAAGCACACCCGAGTTCGAACCTGAGTACAGGGGATTTTTCCTCTCACTGACTTTGCACTTGGCCTTACGGTCTGAACATGGAGTCCTTCGGATGAGACGATAAACCGAGGTCCCGTGTGCCCATGCACTTAGCCCACGTTAAACCCAGTGGCAACGAAAAAGTTGTTATTTGGTCAAAATGTACACACACACCCTTTCCTTCCTCATCAGTCACACAAAAATCGCATTCTTTTTTTTTAAAATGGGTGGCGCGTCTCTGGCTGCGACGCTCTCTCCGGGTGGAAGCAACCCGAATTTCAGAGAGACTCCTCTGTGATTATAAAGTACCTAATAAAATTTCTAGGCTGGATAAAGATTTCATGCTGTGGTATCACCTTCAATTGTATAGTCTGCCCTTCAGACGGGTATTTAAAATAGGTAAGTCATCGTGTTCTATCCGAAGCCCTGTGTGTGTGTGTGTGTGTGTGTGTGTGTGTGTGTGTGTGTGTGTGTGTGTGTGTGTGTGTGTGTGTGTGTGTGTGTGTGTGTGTGTGTGTGTGTAGGTGTGTGTGTAGGTGTGTGTGTGTGTGTGTGTAGGTGTGTGTGTAGATGTGTGTGTGTGACGCGCGCGCGCGCGCGCGTGTGTGCGTGTGCGTGTGCGTGTGTGTGTGTGTGAGTATGAGTGTGATGCTCATACAGCATTACCCTTTTCTTTCACAGACCCATGTAAACGTACTCTCTTCACTTATTCCACACACGCTCACGCATAATACACATTCATTACATAGATGATGATGTTGATGATGATGATGATGATGATATTTTCGCTTCAAGAGGTCTCCCATACAATGCAGTAACATGTCGACTGAAGGTGAATGAGGGTATTGGACACAATAATGAGGATGTTGTTTTTGATGATGACGATGCTGATGCTGATGTTGATGATGATGATGACCACGATAATAATAACGATGATATTTTCGCTACAGGAGGTCTCCCACACAACGCAGTAACATGTCGACTGAAGAGGAGTGGGGGTAGCGGCCACAGCACACATCCAGGGGAGAGGGGAAGAAAGGAAGGAGGGTGAACATGAACCAGGGGGTGGGGACCCAGGCTTCGGCCACCAGCGCCGACCACCCCCCTATCCCCATCCCTCCAGCCCCACCCCCACCCCCTCTCCACAGCCCCCCATCCTCCACCGGTAAGTGAAGGCTTGCCTTGTTTGTCTATCGTTCAGTTTAGTGGGGTTACTAAATAGTACTAAGGAGAGTGCACTTGAACAGTTAAAAGTCCGTGTAGTGACGTGCCGCCGCCATCTTGGTCTGCCATCTTGAATTATTGAGTTTGAAAGCTTGGCTCTGTCAGAAATGTAATGATGCGCATATTTGGACATAGTACGTGCTTCCTTTTAACCAAAATGGTATTCTATTCCCATAGTTATGATCGTAGGTTGCTTATAAATTGTGCTTATAATTATTTGTTAGTCTTAATTTGTGTTGAATATGACTAAACATTGAGACAAAAATTATGACCCTCCAAAATGGCGGCTTTGGCCAAATTGAGATATTGGCCCAGCGAAAGTCGCTGATAGATACACAGAAAGCAGAATTTCAATATCACTTATTCTTGGTCATGATTTTACTGTCGTTTTCAAGTCAAGTCAAAATGATCTTTATTGAGGATAAAGGAGCAAGTTTGACAGCTTTTTTCCATCCTGTCCTCAGAATGAAAAGTAATACGAAAGTCTGTGTAAGTAATTGAAGTCCTGTGTGAAGTTTAGTGCTCGTAAGTTCTTCGAACGAACCCAATCTTCCTTAATATCCTCATGGTCACCACAGCACCTCACGTTTTGTTAAACAACTGCTGTCTGTGTTATAGTAGTCATTTTGATGAACACGTAGAACTTTGTTAAATAAATCCCTTTATTTTCATCTGGTTTGTTGCAAGGTTGCTTTGCTCCTGCCTGTTTCAATGCAGTCGTTATGATAAACCTGTAGAACTTATGACTTATGAACTTTGTAAATAAAAGCCCCTATTTTTACTTTGGGTTAAGTTTCTATTTTAAAGGAGAACAGTTCAAAGAGATTTTGACCACTTTTTCTTTTCATCGAAACGTTGTGAAATATGCTGTTGAATAAGTCCACTCATCATATTCAGTTTGAATTTTGCTCTTTCTGTCACACGACCTCAGCAATTATAGCGATCTTCCATCAATTGTGACGAATGAGATGCAGCCTATTTGGTGTAACTAGTATATTTTGTTGAATACGGTATTGTAAGCCTTGGCTTGCTGCACTCGAGTACCATATTGAGTAGCTGCTAATGTCAATATGGTAGATAGCTGCTAATGTCAATATGGTAGATAGCTGCTAATGTCAATATGGTAGATAGCTGCTAATGTCAATATGGTAGATAGCTGCTAATGTCAATATGGTAGATAGCTGCTAATGTCAATATGGTAGATGGCTGCTAATGTCAATATGGTAGATAGCTGCTAATGTCAATATGGTAGATAGCTGCTAATGTCAATATGGTAGATAGCTGCTAATGTCAATATGGTAGATAGCTGCTAATGTCAATATGGTAGATAGCTGATAATGTCAATATAGTAGATAGCTGCTAATGTCAATATGGTAGATAGCTGCTAATGTCAATATGGTAGCTGCTAATGTCAATATGGTAGATAGCTGCTAATGTCAATATGGTAGATAGCTGCTAATGTCAATATGGTAGCTGCTAATGTCAATATGGTAGATAGCTGCTAATGTCTGTGAATAAAATTCGTTCAAAACCCTGCGACCTCAGCCATGTTCGGGGTGCAGACGTGAGAGACGAGCAGAAGTATCGCAAAGAGCTCTGTGGCCCTGGCAATTTGTGGAAAGCGGTCTATGATCATTATGAGCATGTGGGGTAACACACACATGTCATTACTGGGACCCGCCCGGAGACTGAAACCTATTCTTAGAGTGCATGCTAAGGTAGGGGTGGGAGGGTGGGGGAGACGTAAGAAGAGATGGATGGTAATGGAGGGAGGAGGGTTAAGGCAGTGGTGAAGGTAGGGGAGAATATGGAGGTGAAAGAAGGGCGTGCGTGCGCGAACGCGCACGTGCGCTTGTGTGTGTGTGTGTGTGTGTGTGTGTGTGTGTGTGTGTGTGTGTGTGTGTGAGAGAGAGAGAGAGAGAGGGAGAGAGAGAGAGGGAGAGAGAGAGGGAGAGAGAGAGAGAGAGAGAGAGGGAGGAGAGAGAGAGGGAGAGAGAGAGAGAGAGAGGGAGAGAGAGAGAGAGAGAGAGAAAATAACTTATTTATATTCCCTTCTGTTTCGTTTTGTTCATAGGCCGATGGCGAACAATGAGAATGAACAACAAGCTAGAAGCTTACACCGTGCTACTCGCGCTCTGCAAAAACACTAATTTACGCATTTGAATGATAATGTAGATTTTATATCGCTAACTCAAAAATGCTGCGAGGCAGGTAGACAGACAGACAAGGGTAGAAATATAATCTCCTTGGCGGAGAATGACGAGTATGAATCTACTCTGATGCCCTTTATCACTGCCAGTGACATTAGCATGATTTTGGTTATTGATTGTAGTAGGGGCCAACAGTAAGGTGAGAGCTAACAAATGTCAAGGATCCACCCCTACACCCACGACCAAGGTTAGTTCCCCCCGCTCGCAAGTAGGAAGGAGAAGGAAAGGGGGTAGGGATGGACAAAATGAATGATTATTATTATGATGATGATTCTGACTGTACAGATAAGGAGTTAAACGGAAGAGGGACGCCTCTACACACCCAGACACAGATACACACTTTCATTCATGCGTGCACGCGCGCGCACTCACGCACGCACACACACAGATAGACACACGCGCACGCACGCACACACACACACACACACACACACACACACACACACACACACACACACACACACACACACACTTTAAGATATCATCTCTCTCTCTCTCTCTCTCTCTCTCTCTCTCTCTCTCTCTCTCTCTCTCTCTCTCTCTCTCTCACACACACACACACACAGAAAGTGCAGCGGTAGAATCACCATGTGTGACATTGCGGTACTAGAACAGCTATAATATCACATTTACAATTAGCAACACCATCAGCTGTAAGAATGACAAAAAATCCCAGGAAACAAATTTTGACTAGCTTGTGCTTTGTGCCCCCCTCCCTTCCTCCTCAAATTTTCGCATTGAAAATTCTGACTTAGAAACAACATTTTACCATTCTCGGGAAATGCATAGGGTTAGGATCAGCCTAGGATTGCTTTAACCCTTTCGCCGCCAGCCATTTTTCAGCCAAAAAATACCATTAATCTTACCTAGGTAGAGAAAAAAAACACCCTGCAATGTTGGGAATTCCTCTCTGTGACATGTATGACATTAGGCCTATCCTTATCTCCCAACATTACGACAATAGGGTCTTCAGATAACAGGTCCTGATTTGATGCATTTTTAGTGACATGGGAGTCACCATTGCGGTGCAAAAATGCGACATTGGCGGTGAAAGGGTTAATAAAACCGAAAGAAGCAGACTTTGAGATTGAGGGTCATAAACGTGAGGGATGTGTCTAAAGTTGGCCTCCTACAACCTTACCCAATTTTGAGTGAGGGCGACAGACAGTGAACTGTAACAGTGAATTACAACGAACCATGATCAGAAATGGAATTCGCGCGAGGAAGATACATAACAAAAACATCTGCTGCTCAAGAAAACACAGAATTAAACGGGAAATGAAAATATTTGTTTTTAATCCCTCGAAGGAAGAGAAGACAGTCATTCACACACTGAATGACACGCGAATCCAGACTACGCCATAAGCCGACATTAATTGCCGGAATAGTCTCCCTTTGGCCTGTTTTTCATTACTGGAATGGCCTCCCTTGCAGCTTGTCACCGACAACTAGGTGGCGCCATGCTAATGACCCGCCAACCCCCGGTGCCGCACACTGCCTACGTCTTCAGTCATTAGGCCTAATCAATGGCTTAGTCCCCTTGCTTCTCTCTATACGTCCTTGCACATTTTTGTCTACATCTGTTTACTTTTTGTAGTTTTTAAAGTTGTGGAAGAAGAAACGAGAGTAGTTTGTGATCGGTGCGCAAGCTCTTTCTTTGTGCCGGTGTCTCTGTTTCTCCGTTATAAATACATATATTGTTTAAAAATTCGGGACTTTACTGGTGTTGCACTGCCTCTGGGCATTGCCTCCAGGATCGTTCCCACCATCTTTATATCTACTAATGTCCCGTATATGTCTGTTCCAGACCGGAAGACGTTAAACAGATTTTCACTGTTTCTCCGTATCTTTTTACCCCTTTCTATCTCTACCTATCTGCCTGTCTCCCTCTCTTTCCTATTCTTTTTCCCTCAAAAAAATATTGTTATCACTAACATATTTGCTCAATATTGCATTGGATACCTTTTTTTTATATTTTTACTTCGTTCTAGTTACACAGTTCTGAGTTGTAGTAGTTTAGACTCCTCCTCATGTTTGCGACTCTCAATCTAAAAGTCTGGGTCTTTCTGGTTTATTGCAATAACCCTAAGCTGATCCTGACCCTATCCCTTTCTTCACCTCCTCGTGTTTACGACTCTCAATCTCAAAGTCTGGGTCTTTCTGGTTTATTGCAATAACTCTAGGCTGATCCTAACCCTATCCCTTTCTTCACCTCGTGTTTACGACTCTCAGTCTCAAAGTCTGGTTCTTTCAGTTTTCATGACAATAACCCTAGGCTGATCCTAACCCTATCCCTTTCTTCACCTCGTGTTTACGACTCTCAGTCTCAAAGTCTGGTTCTTTCAGTTTCATGACAAAATAACCCTAGGCTGATCCTAACCCTATCCCTTTCTTCACCTCGTGTTTACGACTCTCAGTCTCAAAGTCTGGTTCTTTCAGTTTCATGACAAATAACCCTAGGCTGATCCTAACCCTATCCCTTTCTTCACCTCGTGTTTACGACTCTCAGTCTCAAAGTCTGGTTCTTTCAGTTTCATGACAAATAACCCTAGGCTGATCCTAACCCTATCCCTTTCTTCACCTCGTGTTTACGACTCTCAGTCTCAAAGTCTGGTTCTTTCAGTTTCATGACAAATAACCCTAGGCTGATCCTAACCCTATCCATTTCTTCACCTCGTGTTTACGACTCTCAGTCTCAAAGTCTGATTCTTTCACTTTCATGACAAATAACCCTAGGCTGATCCTAACCCTATCCCTTTCCTGAGAATGGCAGAATGTTGCTTCTTAGTGAAAATGTTCAATGTGAACATTTGATGGGGGGGGGGGGGGGGGGGGTGTCTAAACTACATCTTTGCAGTTACTTTCTGTGGATTTGGGGGTTGTTTTGCGGTTAAAAATGAGCATGAACGAAGTTGTTTCCTTTTTACTTATAAAACTAATACTTTCTGTAAAATCTGTTTTTGATGCAAATATTGTCACAAGTGTTGCGTAGCACTGTGCCCCCTCTCTGTGTGTCATACTACTACGACATACTATTTTATACTATCTGTATCGTTACAAATTCGGGACTTTCCTGGAGTTGCACTGCCTCTGGGCATTGCCTCCAGGATCGTTACCACCATCTTTATATCTACTAATATGTGTCTGTTTCAGACTGAAGGACGTTAAACGGATTTTCATCATCAACCCTCTCTATGTGTCCCCAGTTTCGTCTATGTGTCCCCAGTTTCGTCTACGTGTCCCAATTTATATATGTCCCCCGTCTGTCTGTGTGTGTTATAATCTTCTCCGTCTCTTTGTTTATCCTCACCCTATCTCTAACCCAAACACTATCCTTAACCCCAAACCCTATCTTCCGAAGTCGGACTGTGGCTGCCTACGTGGCGGGGTAATCAAAAACGGTCACAGACGTAATGTCCTCATCCCAAGCTTTGTACTATAGTGTTCAAGTGCTTCGGTTGTTGGGATGATCCCTGGAGTCTTTAAGCTAGCGTACGACAACAACAACCCCAAACCCTATCCTTAATCCTAACCTTTACCCTAATCCGAGGGAACACACAGAGACGGGGACACATAGAGACGGGGACACACAGAGACGGAGACACACAGACGAGGACACATAGAGACGGGGACACATAGAGACGGGGACACATAGAGACGGGGACGTACACACAGAGACGGGGACACACAGACGGGCACACGTAGAGACTGGGACACACGTAGAGACGGGGACACACAGAGACGGGATCACACAGAGACAGGGACACATAGAGACGGGGGGACACACAGAGACGGGGACACATAGAGACGGGGACACATAGAGACGGGGACACATAGAGACGGGGACACATAGAGACGGGGACACATAGAGACAGGGGAGACGTGGACACATAGAGACGGGGACACACAGACGGGGACACGTAGAGACGGGGACACACGTAGAGACGGGGACACACAGAGACGGGGACACATAGAGACGGGGACACATAAGAGACAGGGACACACAGAGACGGGGACACACAGAGACGGGGACACATAGAGACGGGGACACATAGAGACGGGGACACATAGAGACGGGGACATAAGAGAAAGGGACACACAGAGACGGGGACACACAGAGACGGGGGACACACATAGAGACGGGGGACACACATAGAGGGACACATAGAGACGGGGACACATAGAGACGGGGACACATAGAGACGGGGACACATAAGAGAAGGGACACACAGAGACGGGAACACACAGAGACGGGGACACATAGAGACGGGGACACATAGAGACGGGGACACACAGAGACGGGGACACACAGAGACGGGGACACATAGAGACGGGGACACATAAGAGACGGGGACACATAGACGGGGACACACATAGACGTGGACACATAGAGACGGGGACACACATAGACGGGGACACATACACATAGAGACGAGGACATATAAAGACGGGCGCATATCGATATAATGCTCCCGCCATAAGACCTCACAAAAGGTGTCTGATTGTCATCAAAGGTCACTGACTCACAGTACTCTGGAACTACGTTTATGCGGCTGGACGTCTATTTTCTCTCTCCTCTTACTTGTCTGTCTGTCTTCTTACGCTACTAAATAACGGCCGAGTTGACAGGTCATTATCGAATCCTTAAGACTTCGCTACAATTTGCACCTCACCTCTAACGGAGAAACAGTAAAAGAAAAGGTCCTAAAACCTTGAACCTCGACTCTGGCTGCCTGTCAAAAGGTCAGGGGCACTTTGACCCGCCAGATTAAGCGGGCCGCGCGCGCGCTGTCACGATCATTTCCTCCAAAAACTGTGCGTTTACGTTGCTTTCCAAAAAAACCTCACGTCATTTCAAACGAAACAAGTTGAAATTAATTACTATACGTCGGTGTATGCCTAACACGAAAGACATTTTCTTATGTGCCGCGAGTTTAGGCTGTTATGTAGGAAGGACTATTTAGATGCATGCTGATTTGAGGCGTGTGGAGTGT
>CM065682.1:27788369-27790869 GCA_017654935.2 Phymorhynchus buccinoides
GGTAAAGCACTATATAAATGTGCTATTATTATTATTATTATTATTATTATTATTATGAGTATTCGTCTGTTTGCATGTCTGCAAGTTTCTCTTGTCTATTTTCTCGGTGCATCTCAATTGCGCCTATTGTAATTACCCTTATTTTCAATTACGCCGGTGTAGGTTGCGCCCGTTGTAGTAATCATTTGTGTTTGTTTGAAGGTTGAAATGGTTCATGAGAAAATGGTTCATTGACTGATTTTCAAATGGGTGCAATGGAAGAGTAACCGTCCATATTCGAACTGAAGATAGCTCCAACGATCCCAAGGACAGAGGGGGCTTCATTGGATGAGCCATTGTGAACGTGTGTGTTTTTCTCGTCCCAATTCCCCTTTCTCTTTGTGGATGTCTCTGTGCCTGCCTCTGTCTCTGTATCTCTCTCCCACGCCCCCTATCTCTTTGCCTGTCTGTGCCTTTTATTTGTCTTTCTGTCTGTATATCTATCCGTCTGCCATTGTTTTTCTACCTCGCTCTGTCTCTGTCTTTTTGTGTGTGTGTCTGTCTCTGTCTCTGCCACTCTCGCTTTCTGACTCTGTTTGTCCGTCTCTCTCTGTGTTTATATTTCTGTCTATCTGACTGTCTCTCTCTCTGCCCTTCTTATTCTCTGTCATCACTTTATACCCCTGTGCTTCTTCTTCGCCAACTTCATCAAGCTGAAGATTCTGCTGCACTGTGGGGGAAGGGGGGGGGGGGGGGGGGGGGTTAAGTAAGAAGACAAGAAATTAGAAAGCTGAGGAGACAGAAGTAGCCTAATGGAAAAGGAAAGTAAACATAACATAAAACCTAGTGTGGATCTGTAGGATTTTGTTTCTTTTCCTTCTCTCATTTTTTTTTTGGGGGGGAGGGGGAGGAGAAAGAAAAAAAAAGACATGTTAGTCCACGTCTTGTTGATCTCTCTCGTACAAGACTGACACACATTACAGACGGCCAAAGAAAGAGAAACAATAAACGATGGAGACGCTGAGTTGGATTATTGGCATTTAGCTATGACTAGACATTGAAAAACCACGCAAAGCTCCCCTCCCTCCCTTCCTATGCTTACAATACCCAAGAACGATGTTAACAGTAATGATATCCTATTATGAACAGCTGTCAGCGGGAAGCCCCACGCAAGACCCTCCCTGTCTCGCCTACTGCCCACCCCCGACCCTTTACTTTAACCCCCCTCCCCCTCTCACCCAAGTCGTCTTCTTTTTTCCTTCACCCCATTCATTCATTCCCCTTTCTTAACGACACCCCCTCCTCCCAATTTCAAAATTCTGTCGGACACGACCTGCTGGGTGCCAGCATTGTTAAGGTTTCGGAGTGTTCTCTCTGTCTGTGTGTGTCTGTGTGTCTCTGTCTGTCCGTTTCCCCCCCCCCCCTCTCTCTCTCTCTCTCTCTCTCTCTCTCTCTCTCTCTCTCTCTCTCTCTCTCTCTCTCTCTCTCTCTCTCTCTCTCTCTCTCTCTCTCTCTCTCTCTCTCTCTCTCTCTCTCTCTCGTTACTTTCATTCGTTTCGTCTTTGTTTTTCTTCTCCCTCCCCATCCCTTCTGTTTTCTTTATAAATATATGATTTCCGAATGTGTCCCCTTTCTATTGTCATCGTCTTCCCAATTCTTCAGTGCTTGCATGGTGAAATTCGGGACCTTTTCTGACGGTTTGGCCGGCCTAGTTTTGAGGAAACATTGGCGTTCTTTCAGGGTACATGCGCATACATTATTAACCCAAAGGTGGCTCATTTGTATGTATTATGAGAGAGAGAGAGAGAGAGAGAGAGAGAGAGAGAGAGAGAGAGAGAGAGAGAGAGAGAGAGAGAGAGAGAGAGAGAGAGAGAGAGAGAGAGAGAGAGAGAGAGAGAGACAGAGACAGAGAGAGAGAGAGAGAGAGAGAGAGAGAGAGAGAGAGAGAGAGAGAGAGAGAGAGATTGCATATGCGTGCGCGTCTTTATTCATTTCATTATGACGGGATTGTTTTGCGTATGTGAACTTTTAATTTCATCTGGACCCCACCTGAAATGGACAGGTGTTGACGCTCTGACAGTTTCTGCTGTATGCCGGAGGTGACATCGACAGTACTTTTGCTGGAGACAATTAAAACAAAACTGCATGCAGGATCACACGCATAATTCACCTGTGGTTTTGCACCTGGAATGGAGCGTATCATAAGCCTGTAGGGTCCCACACCACTATTTGATTGTGGTCACACACTGTTATTTAACTTGCCAACAGACACAAGAAACGAATTTATAAAGGGGACACACATACACACGCGCACGCACACACTCACGCACTCACACACACACACACACACACACACACACACACACACACACACACACACACACAAGCGCGCGCGCGCGCGCGCGCATATACTTTCTCTCTCTCTCTCTCTCTCTCTCTCTCTCTCTCTCTCTCTCTCTCTCTCTCTCTCTCTCTCTCTCTCTCTCTCTCTCTCTCTCTCTCTCTCTCTCTTTCAAACACA